>VXBU01015269.1:278762-343322 GCA_013400315.1 Bombycilla garrulus
ATAAATACATAATCCTCTTTGTCAGACTTGAATTTGTGACTTCTTTAAATGCAATATTGCTTTTTGCAGTTCCATGTAACATGTCAGGAGCCTACTAATATTTTGGTGGCAAAAACAAGTTATTTCTGTGCATGGTAAATATGTAAAAAAATACATGTCTCCATTCATTGTAGGAAATCACTGACCTGTTGTGTTAACGGCCTTTATAAGATAAATCAAATCCTTCCACTGTTTCCAATTTCAAACACAAAGTAAGATGTGCTATGCTGAGGCTCTTCCTGATATACACAGTGTTTACCAAGGGATTTGGAGTCAGACTGAGGACACAAGAGACAGATCTTTCTTTAGCTGTAGGAATATGTAGCTCAGCCTGAGATTCTCATGCTCCACAACACACATCTCTCTAGGAGGCTTCTCCTCAACATCTCTCTGGTCTGTCTGTGCCTGTCTTCACAACTCTTACCTCAGACTGACAGTACAGCAACTGATCTGCACTGCCTTCACTAGGTGTTTTATTTGTGTGTGATGCAGGGGAACATAGGTTTCTACAGCTTAGATGTAATCATCTTCTACATTAGCAATAATTTAATAACTTCAGCAGTTTCTCTTTTGAATAAAGGATTTTTTTCAATAGCATTATTATTCCTGGTTTTAGTGAGTTCATGTCTGAGAGCTCATCACTTATTCCCCGAGGAAAGTCTTCTGTAGGAAGACTGCTCACTAGTGAGTTTTTTTCCAATATTTTCCCACCAATATGGCTAAGGTCTGATCAAGTCACCATAAGCAAAACTCTAATTTAAGAGCATTATTCTCAATATACCTGAAAAGCTCTGGAAATACGAAGGAAAACAAAACGCTAAGAGTAATTTTCTATCTGGGAAAATAAAAGAGGATTCTGCTATGCTCAAAGATTGACAATCCTTCTGTCAGGTTTTTTGGAGGGGGAAAAAACTTAATTGAGATAAGCATTTACATACTCTATATAAAGTACTTCTGTCAAGAGGACTTTCTTTGAAAGTGGAAAAGATTAATCCTCAAGGAAATTTTAATTCAATTACAAAGAAAACATTCCATGTAGTTCCTTGTTTTGGAAATAATGATAGCAGTAATTAAGGTAATAATTTCATGCAATTTATTTCCAGGTAAAATTATGATGTTTACTCTCCAAGCTAATTTTTCTTTTGAGACAAAATTGGTGTTGAGTGTTCCTTCCTGTTTAACAACAACTTAATTTGAGCTGGATACAATAGAAGACCTGGAAACACAGACCTTCCAGCTTGTAAAGGGCTGCAGATACAAACATTTTCTGTAAAGAATGCAATAAATCCTGATGCTGTTGAATTCAGGGTCCCAACTCACACATACTCTGTGGCGGCATTCACAGACAAGATATTTCATACCCACATGGCTCACTACATGGGTTATTTGTCAAGAATTCAAAATGTGAATACAGTAGAAGGACAAGGCCTTAGGATCTTCTACCCAGCTATTATGAATATTACTGTAGTAAGAATCCTATAGGACACATACACTCAAAATATGGCTCCAAATCCAACTGTTCTCCTCAAAATAATTTTATTCTGGTTCAGCTGACTACCAACAAAGTTTATGGGGTTCCATTTTCCTTCAAGGATTTTATTAGGTACTTAATTCCTTTAGATGACACTTCTTATCTGTTACTGGAATAGGAGATGCTCTTTGGTCAGCATCACTTCATTAAACACCTTGTGAGGAACATGGCTCCCTCACTTGTCTCGCCAGTTTTCCTCAC
This sequence comes from Bombycilla garrulus, assembly GCA_013400315.1. Lineage (NCBI taxonomy): Eukaryota > Metazoa > Chordata > Aves > Passeriformes > Bombycillidae > Bombycilla > Bombycilla garrulus. The sequence continues at coordinate 280,534 of VXBU01015269.1, forward strand.
CTGAAGGAAACAGCTTTTGGTCTCTATGAGACTCATTTGTATACTCTCAAAAAATCTGAATGGTTTTCTCTTTTTAAAAATGTTTGCTCTTCTCATAAAAAAAATTATCTGTGTTTCTTTCAGAGTCGTGGAGGCCAAGCAGGAAGTTTGAGGAAATGTGATAAATTGCTGTTTTTGTTCCAAAGACCTAGAGTAAACAGCATGTAATTCAAACTGATTGAGGTACTGAAGTTGAAGTTTAACCATGGTGTAATTAAGAACAAAACTTGGATCATCACATCTAAGAAAGCTCCACTTTTTTACCTAAGTATCTGCAGAAAAACTGACATCAGTTCTCTGCAGTGAACTGAAATGTGATGAATTGACTATTATACCTTTGCCCATTTCGTTATTTTCTTCTCTTGGGTTTAGTTTTCTCCCTATTATAGATTATTCCTTGAACATAGCTGTAAGAAAAATTACATGGATGCCTTTATATATCAAATAGGCTCAATATAGTTAATTTAGAATTTAATTTCTAAATGTAGAAATATAGTCAGTAATTTATACAATGTTACAATTAAGTAATAGAAACTAGTGGAACTTAGAGCACATATATAACATATACATTTACAAAAATAATTTGTATTTAAAAATATGTGCTACTAAGAGTTATTGCTGAAGAACAATTAGTTGGCCACAGATGGTTACTCTACAATTGCTTGTTAATTTTTACCCCTAGCTGCAACACATAAACTTAGTTGGAAATAAAATAAATTTTTTTTAGAGGTTAAAACACTCATCATGTTACTTCCTTTGAAATTCAGATGTTTTCCTACCAGCTGTGCTTTTCAGGCAGTTTAAGAATCTTTTATTTGCAGACCCTGAAGATTTTAATGGCGAAAAATCTTTGGAGAAATACTTGGTGAAAAAACACTCAGTAGGCAATGACAGGAGAGGACAGACACAACCTAGTAGGGTAGCTCTGTGTCTCCACCACCTCCTTCTGCACGGCCACGGTGTGTGGGTGTTTGCTGTGGAGATAGGAGTGGGCTGCAATTGGGGGTGCTGGGAGGAAGGATGAGCTTCAGCTGTGGGGGCAACACCCAAATCAGGGAAAAATGGCTCTGAGTGCTTCTCTCAGCCACCTTCTACTTTTGAGGAGACTTTTCAAGCAGAATATAGCCAATTTAAGAGTGCAGTGCAATTATTTATTGGCTGATACAATTATATACCTAGGATTAATGAGTTACAGAACTAGGTGTTAATATTCTCACAACATTCATGAGACATTCAATGCATCTTCACCAGCCTGGCAGTCATCACTCATGTCAGAGAGGACTGGTCTCCATTGCTTCTTCAAATGGGCATCATGGTTGCTGAGTCTTCAACTAATTTTATACTCTGTTCCTGGAATTTTATATACTTTAAGAAAGTGTTTTCCTCATTTAATCCCTTCCTGCTAACTACTGCAGTTGCAAAAATTTAACATCTACGTGTTTCTTTTGTTATCTTGCACAGTTTTAACCCACACATTTGAGTCAATTTTCTCAGTGAAACCAAGTCAAAGTTACAGAGCTGTGCTTCAGCAACCTAGCCTGGCAACACAGACAACCAAATGCTTCTACTGTCCAATTAGCCTACTTTCTTCCAGGTTGACATCTACTACTTGCCCTAAATTTTGACTTGTTTATGTTCCTATTGGGCTAGCAGACATTTTTCCTCATCCTATATTCAAACCCTGTTTACTCAAAGGCAAAATTTGTGGGGGTCGAGGAATGGGGGGGAGGATTTGTTGAAAAGGTCACAGCTCACAAGATTTCTCCTTATTTTGCATATAGCTTATGAACTCTATATCCCAGGGCCCCAGTAATGGATCTCATCCCCTAAAAATTACTGGTTTCATCATATTATGAAGTAGGCCAGGAAGAATAATCAGCTGATCAAGTGACTTGGCCAGCTTTGTCCTACTTCACCACGAGGAGAGCTGCTTCTATCGAAAGTGTTTAGGTTTTTGGTTTTTCCTGATTGAAGGGGTACTGCCTCCCGCCCCCATTTTTTGTAAGCACTTTCAGGAGTGACCGGGGGCAATCATTCCCTGCTAGGGAACCCAGACATTCTCTCGGAGAAAGGAGAAATTATCTTGAATAAAAAGTGGTGCAGAATAAAGGGGAGTAAAGAAAAAGGAGAAGGTAGTCTTTTGTATTCCATCATTCTTACACTAAACCATGAAATTTTATAAATTACTCCATCTCAGAACTAAGCCAACTCTGTCCTGGTAACAAAAAGATAATTTTCCTTAAAATGTTTCACTTAGGATTCTACCCTATTCCATAACTACCTCAAGAAAATTCATCACTGAAGCTATTTAAATCTTCGAAAAGGGAATTCATTGGTGCATAGATGTGAATAGGATCAGAAACCAAAAGCTAGTAAATATTTTGTCAATTTTACATCTTTAATTTGCTTTCTTTCATACAGGGTGTGTTTTGGTTTTGATATAATCTCAGCTTGTCACAAAAGTGATGAATAGGGCACTTTCCATGTGCATCCTGCAGGTGACATTGGAAAGGGGTCAGTTGCTGAATTCACTAAATATCAGATATTACCAGAGTTGAACTTCAGTCCTCCCTAGATCACCTCTGAGAGTCTACCAACAAATAAGAAATGCTTAAATACAAGATTATGTTACAGGGAACAGGCAACCTCCTACCATCTGCTGTCACCTGTGGTGTTCTTCTGTCAGAAAATCTTATTTTTCAGTTTCTTTTTCCCTTTGAGTGCTTTTAGATCCAAATCTGCAAGGAACAACTCTTGCCCACCTGTTTACAGAGGCATCTGAGGGCATAGGAAAGTGCTGTCAGCTCTACCTCTTGACATTGTTTCACACTGCATGAAAACAGATCAAGTTGTTAATCTTCAAAGATTAGGTATTTTGTCCAGCTCTTAGAACATGGAATATGAGAGTCTCAAATGTCCTAAATCACCATTTTATTTTCCTTTTCTGACCTAATGAATCCTGAATCCTTTTCTGCTGGACAGCAAGAAGAGTGGAAATTATCTTCTCCCTCAACAAAACACACAAAAAGCTGACAGCTGATACACACTCCAGAGCACTGGGAGTCAAATGTCTTTGGCAAGGGTGGAAGTAGTACAACACTTATCTGATGGAAACTGGTGCTGTTCTTGGCAAAGAAAGTATTCCTCCAAGTCTAGACATGTGATAAAACAATCTGCTGCTGCTCTAATTCTCGTTTTGGTAAAGCTCTGGTGGGAACTGCACATACACAGGGACACAGAAATATCCCTGACTTTAGAGACAAGGGCCAGCCTGGCACTGTATTGCTGTATGCTGTAGAAACTAAACTGAAGCCTCTTAGTCCTGGCTTAGATTGGTAGCACATAAGAAAGACACCAGCAGGTGCAGTAGTAGCCAGAATCACAAGGCAGTAGCACCTCAGAACCACCACAATTGTTTAATGGTACCACACACCATTGCTCCTTGAAATGAAATAGTAATTACTCTAGAAAAAAAACTGTTACACAAATATTGTAAAGTAAGCAAATTCATTGGATGAATTCAGAGAAATCTGATTTTTTTTAAAAAATTGACAATATACTGATTTTATTTTAAAATTATGTGAAGTCTGCACTGCTGACATCCTATGGTTACAACACAGGCAAGCATAGTATATGTTCCCATATGATTAGCTCTTCAAATATTTGTTCTCTATTTTGTATTGATAGTATAGTGTGAAATATATGACTACATGCATTGTGGAAATTTCCTCTCACATTCTGCCACTCACATATTATATTTTGCAATTTCTGAAGTCACATAGAATACACCAGAGCCTAAAACAATACAAATGAAGTTGACGGTATTTTCATTAAGCTTTAGGGCTTCTCATCTTACTGAAACCAAATATTTTCTGTATCTTATTTTTTTACCACAAGAATAAACAACTAACTTTTCTGCAAATCACCATTACACCACATTTCTTAAGACATATCTATTTGCAAGCATAATGTCAGTTGCTGAATGGTCTGAATTCCAAATGATCCTTGATATGGCAGCTTTGCACTCGTAAATGCAGTCACTATGTTTGTGTAATAAAGCTCAAGAGCAGTAAAGATGATCATTGGTTGAGAGAAGAATGGAACATTCTACTCACAGGAATGTCGTCAATACATATTTGCAGTACTTGATCCATGGCAGCCTAAACTGTTCACATGATCTTTCAAATTGTTATTCTTAAAAACATAACACCAAAAAAGGAAACTTAATAGTTATCATGCTATCTTGCAGTTCTAAGTTGACCCATACTTCACACACAAGTTTGTGTTAATCTGTAACATTTAAGTGGAGGGAAAGTCCTACATGGAGTAAAGAAAAGTGATTTTTGGGGAAACTCACAGTAACTCCACTGGACAGAGGGAGTGAGATCCTGAATTGCCAGGGTTACAACCTAGGAATCAGCCGCTTATTTTCTGTCATTTTTTAATACTGTACTTGCAATATAATTTGGACTGCCAGTAATTTTTTTAATTGTCTGGCAGATTATGAAATTATATGTGAGCTGCCAAATGCTATGCTCCAAAGTCTTTATTGACCTATTAATAGTTGACCCCCACTCTTCAACTGAGGGGCATCTGGATGATGAGAGAGAGATTTTGCAGTCTCGACACGTAGATAGTAGGATTATGGCATGGTGGCTGGAATTTTAATATAAGGATACAGCATCATTCAGCTGGTTGTCATTCCTTAGTGAGTGCTGTAAAAAGCTCAGACTGAAAAAGGATACAAAAGTAAGCAAATTTTCCTGTGATGTCTTTTTCACAAAATTATTTCCTTTAGTGCTTATATTTGTTGTCACTGAAAGCCTTAGAATCCCAATGATGGTCAAAACCCCATGAAGTCAGGCATTTGAGCTCTGAAGTCAAGATTATATTTTCTCCAGAGGTGATTGCATTAGTGATGTCATGACATAAAGCATTTAAGACTGCTTCAACTAATTAAATATATCTCTGGTATATGCTCTGAGATAAACATGGAGACTGACCCAAAGCAGGAGAGCTCACACATATATCTTCTACAGATATCTCTTGGACTTCTCCATCCAGGCAGGAAGAGAATACATTATGTCATTTGTTAAATTAAAAGGATAATATAATTGTCACTAAATGTCAGACATACCTCAGGAAACAATCCTCTTATGGAGTTTATGCTTTTTGGGGGATGTTTATCCACTTATCCTGTTGCTAATCTAATTGCATTAGGTCTTCTTAATCTAATCTTGTTGATTGATATTAGAGCTGATTTAAGAAATTTAAAAGTGAGAGTATATATAAGAAATTTAAAACAATCACTTGCATCACATTTCTTGATGTTAATTTAGAAACAATTCTTTGACTAGATCAAATTTTATTGATCCAGAATTATTCTTTTATCAAAACAGAAAATGATCAATATAAACATTTTATAAAACTATCAATCACAGCATAAGTTTCCACATAGTAAAAAAAAAAACACGTTTATTTGTTGCTTGCTGTTACTACTGAGACCAAATTCTAATTTCAGGTAAGCTGAAACTAACCATTGTGGAGGGACTGTATTTTGCCAGCAGAAAAAAAAAAATAATCAATCACCATTCATATTTCTAGACAGGAAAATGGAATTTGGCCAGTATTAGTTAAAATGCAACTACAGGGCCACAGAACAGGGAGAAAGGAAGGTGGATCCATCTTGGGTGGTATATTGCTCTTTTCATCCTGTTGAACCCCAAATTTCCATCCACATACATTTCCCATTTTCTCTGTCCCCAGCTGAGAAAGGATTGAGCTGCTGGATGATTTAAGCAGCTGGTGCCTTTTCAAACCTGTTGACAGCTCCTCAATGACACTGAAAAGTAAGTAGCAACACTGAAAGCCCCAGAACTTGCCTTGACTTGAAATGCAGCTGAGTTTATCTTCCTTTATCTGAAATAATTTTTTGAAAGCATCCTGAAAAACTTAATAATGAGGTCATTAATTCATTAATTATCACTGTAATTTTTAAAAAAAAAATCCAGTTTAAATCAAATTGATTTGACAATTGTTCCTTTCTTAAGCAAGAAAGCTAACAAAAAAATTTAAAATAGACCTGGGTGTTATATTTCTGGTCAAGTCTAATTTTAAAATATTTTTCCTAGCTGTCTTTATTGACATGTTATGTTACCAAATTTTGCTCTTACAAATGTCATTGTAGAAAATGAATTGTCAGCTTGTCACCGTGAATCAGAAAGTTCATTCCTGTATCCCTCACCTTGGACATAGCATCATGATAGCTACATGCATATTTTGCGGCCCTTTTTTAAAGGGGAAATCCCTCCACCATGAACCCAAGGTCCTACATTATCTAAAAGAATTTACTCTTCACACGTCTTTTCTTTTATTAGGGTGGGGATAGGGGAGTGGTTCTTCAATGTTTCTCTTCATTTTCAGAAACATCCCTCTTAACCTAATGCCCAGCCCCTTCCTACACGCCTTTTCCTGTCCCAGGGGAAGCCCCATTCATACCTGATGGATGGCACTGGCAACTCTGGCTCCTCCTGTGGTCAGATTTCTCATCATCCACAGCTGTCGGTTCCCTCCGGATGCGGCCGGATGGGTGCGCTCGGTTCCGGCTGCCATCCCCCCGCCCTGCGCTCCCGGCTGCGGTGGCCCCGCGGGGACACTGCCTGCCTGCCTGGAGCTGTCATCGGCCTGACAAGCACAGGCCCTAGGACTGAGATCAAAGGTTAAATGTCTTTTTGCTGCCATCTCTTGATAAAACAGAGGAAAAGACAGCAGAAGCTGATGGCGTGCCCGGGCAGCATCCCGCGGGCTGCGGCAGGTTCATAAAGCGCGGGCTGATGAGGATGGATTTACCTTCCCGGTGGACAGAGCGCTAAGGACTTGTCACGAGTGGTGACGGATGAGCATCAGGGCTGCGCGGGGAGAGATGTTCATTATAAATACCCTTCATCCTCACTCCCCTCACTCAGGGCAGGGAGAGAAAAGTGGTTTCCACCTTTGAAGGAATGAGTGATCTAATGGCACAGCCTCTGTGTACTGTACAGAACTTTCAACTGTAAAAACAGGCTTGGAATGTAGGCTCTGTCATTGTAAGAGATGGTAGGTGTGGACCTGCAGTGGCTGCAGAGCTCATAAGAACCTGAGTCCCTGTCAAATTTCAGTGATGGGGACGTTCTGTGGCTAGATTACTCAACTGTCTCCCCAATATTTCACATATCCCATGACTCCCATTTTTTTGGCTAGATAAATCTACTGTGTTGACATACTTAGATAATCCACCACTGCAGATTAAGCAAATCACAGGTCAGCAATGAATTCTAATGAAATCTAAGTAAGTGCACTTCCCTTTTTGAAATTTATGGAAAGAATAGAAATGAAAAAAAAAAAAAAAGGAATTAATTCTCAGTTAAATTCTCAGTTTTTCAGGTAGGCTGTCTTGAAAATTTTGGGCCACAAATACTCTTTTTATGAGCTCCAAGATTGCCATGATTTCTGCTTAGCCAATATTAAGACTGTACTTCCCTATTATATTGATAAAAAATGAAAGCAGAATAAATTCAAATCAGCAGAGAATTTACTGAGTAATTCCTTTAAACAGACATTGCATAAAATACAATGTGGTCCCTGAATAGAACCCAGAATCCCTAAAGTGCAGAGTGGTGAGAGAACAAGTCACATTCCTCCTTGCTGCTTCCTTCTCCAAGTTAAGAGACTACCTGATGCGCTTTGGTACTCTCCTGGGTGAAGTGGGATTGAGGAGAAAACTAAATGAATCCTCCTTAGCTGGTGGGTTCTGAAATAAGTTAGTCACACAAGTACTCCATAAAATAATTTTCTTATGGAAAGTCTTCCAGTGAGACCTTGAGTGAATTATGCCTTCATCATTAGGTGGCAGCTGAGCAAAGGGTAATTTCAGAAAGAAGTTTTTGTCTTGGGTAGCTTCATCTTATCCAAGATGAAGAGATGCAGGGGTTTTATTGGACCTGACCCTGACAGAAAAGAGTCAAGTGGCAGGGAGAGATTAGACATAAATTAGCAGAACCATAAATCGATTAAGGTTGTGATAAACTTAAAACAGTAAACGAGCAATAGAGGAATTTTTTCTTTTTACTTAAATTATTTGTCATTAACTTTTCTCCAGAACTCATTTCCCATTATTGAAGATTACTTGGAAAGCTTAAATTACTTTAAATATTTTTATTGACAGCCATCAAAGGAATCGAAAATAGATTATACCAACAAGAATCAATGCTCCCTTAATCTTTAAGATGTGGAATGGGTATCACCACAAACATGTACCCAAAATATATATACTCTTCATTTAGTTAGACTAACATTCCTATACAACATTTGCATTATTCAGCAAATGGAGGATGAATGTAACACTATGCTTTAAACCCATTAGTAAAGGAAACACAGTCACAGTTTGAAAAATACGAACCAAAACACTAAAATACTTTTTATCTCTTTGGTGGCAGCTTAGGTATATTCCTGACTGCTAATTGAACAACCTTTACAATTAAACATGGAGTTTACCTTGTTAAGCCTATAAATGTCTATGAGGATCTCTCTTTTAACAGAACTCTTTGTCCTAAAAATGTTTATTTTGATGGATAGGAGGAAGTTTCAGTCCCTTGTTTCAAAAAATAGCTAATCAAAATATAGTAAAGGGCAGTGCACACATACTGGTGTACACAAATAGGAGAGGACTGGAAGAGCCAAGAGGTCTCTCTCTTTCATTAGTCACACATTGTATATGAAGTAAATCAGTTTTAATAGTGTTAGAAAATTATCTCTTTCTCAAGTTTAGATTTTAAATGTCATGTCCATAATATTTCAAAGTTGTGGCCTCAACCATAATGACTTTGAATTGTCCTAGACCACCTTGTAACACTCCTGGTTGCACAGAGAGCTACACCAAGGGCTTCCACCAAGGGCTTCCTAGTATGAATTGCTTAATCCCTGCTGGATACTTGGGGAAAAGAATCCTTTCAAAGAGGAATGTGTTTCCCGTATATGTATTTGAAGCCATATTCCAATGCCCTGCTATATCCTCTAGGAAATTCTAATTGTGTTTGGCTGTCATCTTAAGTTCTTATGTGATTTAATGATATGGGATAAGAAGATTATTCTGATAGGATATTAAGGGGAAATATAAAATTGATTTAATCCCATGTTTCTGCATCAGCATCCTCAAATGACCTGTGCTGCTGAGCCACTGTAATTCCAACTAAGCTTTCTGTCATCATGGTTCCTGTAAAACTTCCAACTGGAAACACCAGTTCAAGAACTGTATTTCAACTTAATTGAGGCCTGAGAGAGACAGGCAGATAAATGCCCAATTACAAAAGCTTCCATCAAAAATAAAAAATCACCAAGACAAAACCTGAAATCATGCTAAAAGATTCAAGACAAAGATGAGTTTGGATATTGAGCTGTCCAACCCAATGAGCTACAAGTAACTGTAACTGAAGTGATCCTATTGATGGATCAGTACAAGCTTTCTAAGATACGAATTTTGTTGTCTTCATTTGGTGGCACACATTGCAAAATGATGCAATGTTACTGTTTAGCTGCTCCCCACTTTCTTCAGCAGCCATCTAGAAAATTAGTCCTGTTGAATCTTGGAAAGTTATGCACAGCTAAAAAGAAGTCTAATAATGGAAGAACAATCTATAACTCCTACCTCCTGCTCCTAATTGTCTAGATGACCTCAGTCAAATTACTTTATTATAGGCCAAAATAATTTGTGTGTCAATACCAAACACTTTCATTTTCTTTGCTTTTGGTCACATCATGCTATTGATAACTGAAGATAATTTCATAGGCCTGTAAATATATGCTTACTGGATATGATTAAAGCAAAGTCCAGTGCTCTGATTCTGACACAGCTCTGTCCTCCCCATGCACATTTCCAAAGAGCAACTTTGGTTTAGGATAGACACAAAACTAAGTGAAAATTCCCTTCAGAGTACATCCAGACTCCTACAAATCTACAGGTTACTTCTCCAACAACTGAAGAGGCAGCTAGCTATGTATAGAAAAATACCTTACCAGGGTCCATTAATTAAGATCTATAGGTGAAGTGGTAGTAGGTTTAGGTGTAAATTTGTTCATACAGTTAGCCATTATTAGCTTTTACATGCCAGATTATTTCAATGTTGTCATCATATTGCATGATAGCATGCTGCAATGCAAAAGGGACATAAATATTTTTCATGAACCCTGTAAAAAGGTGGATGAGAGAGATAAAGGGTGGACTTTTATTCAGGGTGCATCTGGCACAGACTGGTTTTCCTGCAGCAGTTAATGCCAAAGCAGATGGAGCTATTCTGAGGACTTTTACATTGCTTTACTGATATTCTCATATTTAAAGATGTGTTAGAGAATGCTAATATAGCCATTACTTTGCTGTAATAAAGGAGTTTAAAAGATAAGCCATTTTTAAAGAGATTTTTCTCTGCTGAATCCATTCATTTGCCATCTAGAAGTCAGTATGATCAGAGTGGGAACTAGAAGTCACTGACACAACAAAGCCTCTGCTGAACGTGATTGTCCATCAGGACCTTATGAAACTCACAGGCTGGCTTTTCCTGTACACAAAAGATATAAAAATAAGAACTATGTAGTCTTGAAAACTTTAACTCTGTGGATTAAAATAAGGATTCCTTTTTAAAAAATCAAACATTTTAGTATATAGAACAAAATAATGTCCAATATCTCATGAAATTTTAAATCTTTGGGACTAAAATACACTGAAAAACAATCAAATGCTACTGGTACTTATTTTGGAAGCAGAGACAATCACATAATTACAAATAATCCATTAACACCGAATAGATAATATCGAAAAAATCTAGGCCTGGCAGCAATTATTCTACCACCCTAAAAGTCTCAACATGAAGACTTCACCAATCAGCAGAATTATGAACAGTATAGAGGACTATGGAATTCTTTAGTCAGAAAGCATGTCTTCCTGTCTACTTTTGTTGATTTCAAGAACTTTTCACCAAATCATTTTTATTATATGAATATCAATATATCCTACTAAAGATTAGCCTGATGTACAAACCATCCTAACTTATTGTTAGGATAGTTTGTATTACTGTATTGCCTATTTAATTTGCCTCTTGAACTTCTTCAGTATTCTAGTATTTCCCTCTTTCTTGTCTTTAATGAATGTATAATCCCCTTGAAGACCTCTGTTTGTTCCACTGAGACATTTCTACTCCATCACAGATCCTAGCATAACATAACAGCCAAAGCAAAGAAACCTGCTTATGAATTCACATGCCTAATGCAATAAAAATAACACGAGGCATGCAACTAAGATTTGATTCATTGCATTTTTTAACTGGAATCCAAATGTGTTTCCACAGAAAATTCAGAAAATTTAATCCTTTAAATTGAAGAAAAAGTTTCAGAAATTCGTGAATTAATGGCTGCAGATAAAAGATAACGCACGATTAAGTAATGGAGTGTAGCATATGTCCTACATACTTGGGTACAGTGGGGGGCAGCCATACTATTAGAGCACCAATCTATGTATTGCACACCATATGGCACATTTGTAGACCACTTGGATGCTGCAGCTGGTGCAAAATGAAGTTCCTATTTGCTTAGCAGATCTGGTGGTAGGATAATACCTTATGCTGGTGTTATTTTTACTGTATGTTCCCACAGTACAACTTTACACTTTCTAAAGTGTGCTAAGTGTGCACAGGATTGCTAAACCTGTGTAAACTTTCGATGTTTATTACCTGAAAAGCTCCTTTTTCTTCATGGTAAATCGCTTTTGATTTACCATGAAGTAAATCATTATTTACTTCAGTAAATACTAAAGTATTTCCTCTGATTTTCTTTATATTTTACCTCTCTTAATTTTAAGAAAATTATGGTGCTAAAATCTTTCTTCACCTTGTTGCTATTCACTTTCATTCTTCATAGCAATTTTTTCAAATTTCTTTTCTCATCTCACCAAATATTTCATTAAAAAATCCCACTAGGATTTGCTAGTAATGCTTCAGGAAATGCTTCTCCAAACCCTGCCATCTAGAATGCCATTAATTACTGGAAGATTAGGAAATATTGATGATTTATGTTTCTCAGTTTCTAAGAGCTAGGTCTGAAAACATGTCCTACCTTATTAAATAAATTGCTACATCCTACATCACTTTCTGTAGCAAAGAAAAAAAAAAGTCTTCTTTTTGATCTTGTTCCTCTCTATAGTCCAAATGTTTGGGTTTTTTTTTTCTTTTTTTTATTTTTTTTTGTCCTATGGGGCTATTGTTTTGATTTTTCACTAGACAAGGTTCCACAATACACCACCAAACACAGTACACCAAAACTTCCTAATACGCTCAGGTCAGTAATTAATTTCCTTTACCTGTCTCCATCACAGTACACCCTGTGATCGATCAATCTTGTATCACAGCTATACAGGCTTGATTAATCACCCAGATTTTCAGGGATATCATTTACCATTAGAGGAAAAGTTCCCTCCAGCAAATCCCTCTAGAATGCACAAAGCATTTAGTTATTTCAATTTTAGAGGAAGAGTGATGACAGGGGGTGATGACAACTGACAGTACTGATCCATGTTCCTCAAGATCCCAAGCTCCTTCTTTATCTTGTGCAAATCCACTGAATGTGTCTTAACTGTTGACCTGCATCAAATTAATATCTGGTTCATTCTCCAGTTCTCCTCCCCTGATTCTGATATATGTCTTACAAAACAGATGATTTTCTTTTATCTGTTTAAAAAAAAATGGATGATCCTGAACACCTGTCAGAACTGCTTCTAACAACAATTTTTCATAGAAAATTCATTTAAGAAAGCTGCCATTTTTCCTGCTGCCTCTATTAGAACCAACCTACATAATCACATAATGATCACACCACTAAAACATATTAAAGATATATTTTATTCTTTTTGAGATGAAGTAGGGAATCTTGGATTCTCTGATATCCTTTCTCATAAGTAACATTTTGAATGTCAGGAAGAAAAGTTTCCTTTCACTTGTGGTATTACTGTCATACTTCCATAGTAAAGCATGTGCATTTATGCAGGGATTCAGTGCTCCTATTGGATTGGCCTGTAAAATACTGAACTCAGTTGGTAACATTCCTCTCAGGACCAAAACACTTGTCAAGATGGAGATGCAAGCCCAGGGCTGACATTTCTGTGCTTTCCTGCTCTCAAACACAGCAAAGCGTGTACAGACATATTATTTTTAAACATCTGCTTAAGCCCCTCCTGTTTCTGGAAAACATGGTAGCTTTTCCTTTAATACTTTGCTGATTCAGACTGCTGGTTAGATGCCAGCTTCTATCTGAGATGTTAAATTAAAACCCCTTCTGGCTGGCTCCTTTGACCTGTAAATGAGAAAAAAAACCAGTCCATGTAATTAAAAAAATAGAATAATAATATTTAAGAGTGATGTGCTTGCCATGGAAGCCTTTTTTTTTTTTTTTTGGTGTTGGAGTTTTCCTGGTGATAGTTCTGTCATGGAATTATATGAAGAGATCTTTATTAAATTAGTTACTGTTCTGTGTGTGCCTTTGTAGGAATTTGTGAAGGTTTTCAGACGGTTAAATAAAAGAAAAATCAACATCACATGGCGTTCTATTACATCATTCCCCAAGTGCATCACTCATTGTTTCCTTTAACATGTGGCTTTCAACTTGCAAGAAAAGCATTCCCAGTGACTGACGCCCCAATCCCACGTCTGCCTTATCTCGAGAGAGATGCAGCTTTCACCACCTATCTGGCACATTCTTAACATTTTTTTTTTAAGCGCAGAAAACAGCCAGGGAGGTCTCACGTTAGTCTCTGCTATAATTTCACCCAAGGCGATCGCGGCTGCTGCCACCTCAAGTCCGATGGGCTGCACCAGCATGCTCGGTGTCGCACAGTATCGCGTGAGCCGCGGCTCCAATCATCCGCAGCGCCGGGCGGCGGCGAGGCGGGCACAGGAGAGAGGGGGGAGAGAGGGGAGAGAGGAGCTGCCGCGGGGGAGAATGGAGGCAGCCGGGCGGAGACTCCGCCGGGGAGGGCAGGGAGCTGCCAGTGGTGGGCGGGAGCCGCCGAGGATGGACAGGAGCAGTTGGGGATGGGAGGGGACCGGCAGTGCTCGGAGGGGCCGGGCGGGATGAGAGGAAGCCAGCCGTGCTCGGAGGGGCCGGCAATGCTCGGAGGGGCCGGGCGGGATGAGAGGAAGCCAGCCGTGCTCGGAGGGGCCGGCAATGCTCGGAGGGGCCGGGCGGGAGCGGCGCAGGAGCCGCCGGCGCTGGGCCTGTGTTGCGGCGCCCTCTGGTGGGGGCGGCGCGCAGTCGCAGGCCGCGCTCCGGGCGCGGGCAGGATCTGGGCTGGGAGCGCCCCCAGGATCCGCCACCTGCAGCAGCTCCGAGCTCTTCCCCAGTGTCAGGTGCTCATCATTGGAAAGGCTCTACCTCTCTGCTCCCTTAGAAATAGTCAAGCTCGGCTCTTACATAGAGCACAACAATTCGAAAGGAACAGATCACATTCAGATCATGTATGGCTCTGTATTGCAAAGCTGTTGTTTTGCTTTGTTTGTACTAATGGCATGCAATGTACCATGATACTGCTGCAGCCTAAGCAAGAGTGACACTGACAGTATTGAAATTAAAGAAGCCAATAACACCACGATATCTGCAACGATGTGGGCTGCTTTGGCCCTCTTCACATAACACTTTCACACTTGTACATTTTTTACTCCCTAAACCTTCTGTTAGACTGATGTGATATTTAAAGGCTAACTCTAATAATGGGAAAAGAATAGAGAGGAAGAAAGATAAGGTTTCATCTCTGGTGAAACTTTCCTTCAATAAATGTTGGATCTGATATGGGGTAAAGGAGCATCATGGTGTTCCAAAAGGAAAAGAATGAGGCAAGGAGCAAGCAATGGAAACGCAGATCACCCATAGGGAGAGATTCTGACATACTGCTTTGTGGAGGAGTTAGTAAAGGGAGAGATCCTCACATTAGCCCCCTTGGAATCCCTTTGTCTCACGGTTAGAGCCAGGAGTAATCAAGGTAATGTCAGTGAAGCTTCTTCTGACTCTCCATCAGCACATCTGTTTTAACTGCTTTATCTGATTATTGATAACCTGCAATCACAATTATTACTCCTCTCAAGTTAGAATAAAGAAATATTAACCCAGAACATGGTACATAATGCAGACCAGTTTATTACAAATTAAAGACTGAATTCAGACAGTTCTGCTTTTGTAAGCACTAGAAACTGTTTGTTTCCCAGTAGACAGCAAGCTGCTACTTGCTTAGAGCATGCATCAAATAGATGTACAAAACAAACTCATGGTAGGTTGTGAACCTTTGCCTTAGAGAAGTATTAGATTTGTTGAACATCCACCATTTTTAGGCCAGTTTTGTTTATTGAATGAGTTTGAACTGCACTGTTTTGCTCTGGCAGATTGATTCTGTAGAGCTTGAACAGACTGGAGAGGAGGCTGTGGGGGAGGGAGGGAGAAACTAAAGACAGCAAGGCAGCAAGCTGACCTCCCAGTATGCTTGTTTCTTCTGCTTTCCTGCACTCCACTGACAGCCAATCCCCCATGATGCATGGTGATTGCTGAAACCTGCTACCTGCTGTGTGAGTCTGATACTTTCCAAAGGCTGATTGTAGCTGAGAAGTGGATGACCCTTGGTCTCACACATCCACACACAATACGAATAATATTTCTTGGGCAGGAGCAAGATGGCTTCCCCCCCCCTTCTTCTTCACTCCACATGGGAAAGGCACTGCCTATTATTGAGTAACCTCAGTTATGGACTCAGGACTAGTTTTATATAACATAACATTTTGTGGTCTGTCACATCTGTTTTTATGCTCCTTGTTTTTCCCTTGATAGGATTGCCTGACATGGTAATGCCTGCAAACACAATTAATGAAAGCAGTTCTACTCATAGTAGCTCTCAAGTGGTACTTTCATTGGCTTCACATTTACCTCCTGTAATATGATTTATTTTGCTGGCAGTTGGAATAGTTCCTGCTGTGAAGCTCATGTGCTCTTTCTCTGGGGCTTATGTTCCCTTTCTGTTATATGCCCTCAACAGATGTGAGAAAGAATAAGGAGACATGTGATGCAAATATCTTACAGAGGGCACGAACTCAACATGCTTCACAGGTTGCTCAGGTAAAATATGAGCTGTCATTAGGTGTTACAAATCATGCTGTGGGGCAAGATATTTAATACATTATGAAAGACAAACATTTATGAACTGCAAACAGACTAGGACTAATGAATGAGAGTTAACTTCCAGCAGCAGGTGTGATTTAAGAGTTTCCCCCTCACCTTGGAGGTGCTCATTTCTCATTTATTGCAAGAGATCACTGTTCTTTAGTTGTGCTCTTTGATGGCATGACTGCACTATCTACCAGATCTTTGCATGGCTCTTTCCCAATAAATAACAAGAGGCCATATTTTTTGAAAAACTTCAAATAGTTTCCCAGATCACAAAAACTGTGCAAATGGCACAAAGATGGGGTGTGTGTGATAGCCTCTTGGAGCAGAATCAGAAATAATCGCCAGAGAGTGGGAAACTGGTTAAGACATCTTAAGTCAGATATGCTGCAAGCTGAATAATTATATTGAAACATATTCTTATACTGTGGTAATGCCCAAACCTCATTGTGTGCTAAGAAAGCACAACCCTATAAGAGACATGCAAAATCCCACCCAGAACACACAATTTAAGGACAAAAAAAGATTATGAGAAAGGAAATTCTGTTTACAATTAGTCAGGACATTGATAATATCTTATGTTTTATAATTTCAGTGCTATCTTAAATATATTTAAAGGATGCACTACAGATCGTCTTCTCATCTACCCTCTTTTCTTCAGCACCATTCACAGAAATTCTAAAACAATATTCCATAAGTTGCAAGATTCACAGTTTTCTTTAAAACTAAATGTATCTAAGATTAAGGAATTTTGTAAAATTATTGACACAGACTTGGGAAATTAAAGAAATTATGTAACTGCTGATGTTCCACAGTCTCTAATATGATTTCATTAAATGGTTAAGTAGAGAAGAAATCTATGAAAAAGTTATACAAGTTTAAGATCTGTGTGTTTTTAATTACCATTTTTAGGCAAGTCAAATTTTGTGTTTATAAAATGATGAAAATTTTGACAAGAAAGTATATATTTACATAAATGAAAGTATATATAAATTAAAAGCTCATAAAATATTACTTGCAATGTTTCCAAACACACAGGGAGCAAACCAGCTCTCTGATCTTGGCATTAGTCCTGCTGTTTTCACAAATCATAACTCAACAGTTATTTTTGCCTTGCTGTGAGAGAAGGAGCCATCTAATTCAGGCCACAGGAGGCCCCCACAGAGCAGGCAAAACAGCAAACTTCCACAACCTCCCTGGATTTTATATTAATGGAGGAGCAGAATGCCTGCTCTATGGTCTTAGCACGCAGAGGAGACCCACAGCTGACAAGATGAACAGAGCATTAGCAGTTCTGTCACTGAGTAGACACAGAGTCTATACTTTTGATACTGATGAACAACAAAGCTCAGTGAAATAGAGATAGTCACTTTAATTATTAGAACACCAAGTACAGTACCTATCACACTTTGAAATAATTTCTAGAGTAATAAAAGTCGCTGTGACAGTGTAGTGCTATTGTGGCAAATTTCATCTATTCCCCTCATTTATAAGCTACTCTGTAATAACACTTTACTCATCAGAATTCATTGAAATGCATTTCATTATCCCAATCAGCCCCCTGAGTCACAGCTTTATTGTATTGCATTTCCTTTCTACTCTATTTGAACTTTCTTCTAATACTAAAGCTGATTTCAAGACCATTACAACCAGTTGCAAATTAGCTTTTATTCTGCTCTGACTGCTGAAGTGTGTTTTAATAAATTCATGCCAAAAATTTTATAACATAATATTAATACGCTTTATCTTTTAATGATTTTATCCCAAGTTAATGTAGTTATTTCTTATTTGTTTCATGTTTTTTCTTTGTCCCAGGATGGGCTAGCATCTTGCCCACTTTCATGAGCATGGGTCCTTGTAGTACTACAAGGACAATCAGTTCCTCCTGATTTTTAGGATTAGAAATTAGCATCATGTACCAACATTTTATAAAGAGAAAGGAATACACCATATTTTATGTGCATATTTTCTTTGGAATATACTTTTGGAATAACCTGAAAAATCTTCCCAAATATGAGATATCTATATAGATATCTATATATCTATATAGATAGATATAGATAAATATACTTGTGCATATACACACAAGTAGAAAACATACTTATGACTAATTTGTTGAAAGAAAGAAGGTCTTGATCCCTGATTGGCACCAAGTACGTGCTCTTGGGGAAGTTAACTCTTTAGTTGTCTAATTCCTCTTCATCATCACTCAGCTGTTCCAGTGAATACCAGCACAGACACACTCACTGAATCTCCACAGCTCAGTATTATGTTTTCAGTGTTAATACACATTTCACAGATTTGGACTATGCTCATATGCTTCTATAAAAAAGCTATGCCTTTAAAGCAATGAGTGGCAGAACCAGAGAATAGATAGAACTGCTTTAGCAGTGCAATTCGAATAACTTAAATTCTCTACTTTCTAGTAGTGATTTTTCTTCCAGAAAAATTCATTCATGTCATGATATTTGTTGTTGGTGGAAGCCCTGTCTTGAATCAGAAGGCAGTGAAATGAAGTGCTAGTTTCTTCTGCAAGTGTCTGTTTGATGTTAGTGTATGAGGACATATAGAATGACTTTACCTAGTCAGGGATTCATTAAGAGAGAAACAAGAGGAGGGAGTCAGCAGCTTCTGTCTTTTGGTTGACTGACATTTTCCACTGTGAAATATTTTGGGGAATATTTTCTCTGAGAAGTTCCTACACCTCTAAGCCTGTCAGCAAGGATGAGACTTACTTGACAGGATTGTACTGTTAGATAGAGGAGTACACTTTTTTCTCACAAAATTCTCAATATGTTTGCTGAGATTAAAGCTGCTGGCATAACTTTTGTTGTGTCTTTGCCTGAATTTTTCAGGTCAACTTTTGTAGCATGTTAAAAGTAATAAAACTGACCTTGTTGCTGAAGTTGCAGCAGCCGTACATATAGTGAATACACATGGTTCTTTGAAGTGGGAAATGTTAGGGCCCACATTTGTTTTACTGGCCTTTTTTTTTATTTTTTTTTTTTTTTCCTTTGGCATCCTCATGATGCTAGGAGCACTGCTGCCATGTCCAGCTCCATGGAGGGGACTTCCTTGGACTTACAGTATTCCACGTGTTGCTAGCACAGTAAGAACTGCTGGTATGACTGAAATGTTGAGAAAAGCTTGGTTCAGAAAAGCATCTGTGAAGATGAATACTGTAGGAATTATTTGCTAGGTGATACAATTAAACTAGTTCTGAAGTCACAAACATACTATAAATTACAGGAAAATTAGACTAAGACAGGAGGAAAATTAGACTAAGATAGGGTGAGTGGATCTGCAAAAACAGGTGTAAGCACCTCCTGAAGAGAAGAAAGGCTGAAGAAAAACAGAAGTTGTAGCAGACATATTCTATCACAAGAGGAAAAAAAAAAAAGAGAGAAAATAGATTTCTAGAGCAGACTAGTTGGAAAGAAACAACAAAATGAAAGGAGAAAAACCTAATGAAACCTGGGGTTTTTTTAAGTCATTAAATAATTAGTATAATTTGATATAGGTACATTCCACTGATTTATTTTCTGTTTGCATTTCAGACAGCAGGAAAATTGATATCAATTCTAAGAAATGCTTTTACTACTTCCTTTAAATTCTGAGTTCCACATGTACTTTTCTATTTTTACTCTTTATCTTTCTTGTCCTTCTCCAGATTGCCTTTTTGAAATCAAGACTAATCACTAAAATAAGAAAAACAAGTCCTTTTGTCTTTAAGAAAGTATTGATTTCTATGCAGTTAAAGATTCAAAAGTGTTTATTTTATATTGAAAATAATTTTAATACTAATTCTAAACTATAAAATATTATCCCTTTCCACTTGTTTGTAATATATCTGCATTTGGAGGTATGTTGCTTTTCAGAATAGAAGACTTCCTTTTCCTTAGCATTTATTTTTCATTTTATTTTCCATTGTAAACTGCCCTGGCTGAGGTTGACAGTATCTTTTAAGGTTGACCTTTTCCACTAGATGGCACATGGGGCCATATGTGTGTCAGGAGAGACACAGGTTGCTGAACTGTGATGTAAGAATGCATGTAATGCTTAAAAACAAATATTCAATTTAAGACCAATACATTTCTTAATTACCGTTAACTGGTATGACTCCATTGGCTTCACTGGGATATGCTGATCTATAGTAGCCAAAACTTAATGTGTATTACATATAAAATTGTTTTCTAAGCTGTTGTATTACATATCTTGGAAATGGAGAATTTCTATGTTTAATATGAAAACTGTATTATATTATAAGAAGCTGTATTATATTATATCCTAATATTTTATTCTTCATAGGTCCTTAGAGACCACCGGTATGAAGACTTGAGCATTAGATGGCATTTACTTGGTTACAATATCAAAATGCTACAAGGAGTGTACAGGCACAGTACAAGGAATAAAAATATGCAGAAAATTTCAGTGAAAAGGTATAAAAATGAAACTCATCATTAATTTTTCAAATATCTGATATCTCTTTAAGATGTGCCAGAATAATGGTCCTTAGTTTTAGTTCCTACAGCCTCTTCAGTGATAATTACTTTATCTAAGAATTTCTGAGTCAGAAATGTATATCCCTCTTTGCTGCCAGGACTGCTTGCCCAACAACCTTTGACTGCCCATCTGCTGTTGGAAGAGGCAGTAATTCAATCCTATTTGTCAGGTCAATGAAAAAAATTTTGGCAGACCTGATTTTTTTCCACCTGAAAAGTGGAGGTGGAACACTGGAGGTGAAACTTCTGGGTGAAGCTTTTTATTTGTCTGGGAGCTACAGAAACCAACTCTTTAAAGGCCTCCTTGTTGCTCTAATGGTTCATATACATTTGGCTATAGCAAGTATAGCAACTTCTATCTTTCAGTTTTTGTCTCAGGCCACAGTGGAATTGCTGATAGCTGGGAAGCCATCCAGCTCACCAGATGAAGTCCATGACTACATTCCACAGGATCCATGACACTTACCCAGGTCTCCAAATGACATTTTCCTCATATGGAAAGTCTTTAAAGAGATTTACACTTGAAAGTTTTTATGTAACTGGTGCAATCACATAACACTTGTTGCTGTAGAGTGATATCCAGCTCTTCTGTGTCCCTAAGTGAACTTCAAAGTGTCTCTAAAAATAGGCTTTCAGTTTTGTTTTTTTAGTATCACACTGACTGTTGCACTGTTTATGACTTCTGCAGTTATCAAGACTCTAGAGTAACCTCCATCAAAAATTGGCACAAACCAAGCCAAGTCTGGTGCTATCTTTCTTTCTTCTTTTTGTTTGCCCAGGCTAGTTCTAAGGAAGGCCTAGAGTAAATAAATGTGACTTTTATCTAAGCTAGAAATCAGAGGAGGTGACAATTTCCATGGCAAGGACTTTCCTTGAGAAATGTTCAGTTATTTCTTCTCCAAAAGATAAGACCTGACAGAAGTGGTCAATAACCTATTTGATTTCAAATACTGTGCAGAAACTAAGATAGATGGCACAGGGACAGTGATCATGCCAGCCATTCCCACATAAAAAGCAAGAGCCGTTCTAGGCAGATTTGATCTTTTAAGTGGTCTCTAAAATATATCTGGTGAACAGACTGTTGCAACTGACTACCTGTGTGACATGAAGGCAAAACACCAGTTCTGTCCTATATCTGTGAATCTGCCCTACATATGAATTTGCCCTATGATATGAAACACATGAACATGATATGGTCATCTCCTGAAGACTATACACACAGAGTCTCTCCAGTACTCCTTACTAGTGCCTGCTGATAACTCATCTGACCCTTAGTCTTATGTCCCTAAAGTTGGCCACACCAACCATATCTTAGCTCTTCTTGCCCAAAGACTCAGATGGGCATCCAGGACTGAACAGGAGGAGATGAAGGGCATCAACATCAGCAATGCTCTTATTTATCATGAAGAAAAGGTCAAACTGGAAGTTTTCTGGACTCAAGTGAAAATATCTGCTGGGTAGAAGAGGTAAAACACCCTGAGCTGTAATTGTCTATGAACCAACACCCAATTTTTGCATTCACAAATGTGTGACGTTAGTCTACTTGGTCTTTAAAAATTTTTGAGCTATGAGGTATTTTATATATCAAAACTGTGAGATATATTAAATATATATAAAAAAACAACAAACCAACAACAAAACCCTGATAGAAATGAAATTGTTGGAATTCTAGAAGCTAGTAACTGAAGGACTCAAGAGAAAAATGTTATCTTTCTTTAAACTGTGATCCAAGCTAAACAGCAGTAGAAATCTTGGAGACCTCAGAAAGATCAAAGATTTTTGCAACTTCTCTTGTCTGACCACTCCAGGAAGCAGTCTGTTATTCTGTGTGTCTGCTTTGGCGTGGTAAGCATGTTAATGGTTAAGCTAGCAGCATGTGAATCCCACCTAGCTACACCTCCTCTGCGTATTACCCAGGAGAAAAATTGCAAACTAGAATTTTTTTGTGTCCTAGGTTACAATGTAAAAATGTGCCAGAAGGTCTGTATTCTATCTCCATCTTCATTAACTGTTGAAACCAGGAGGGGCAGTGTTTTTCTTTGCCTCCTCCCCCGGACTATCTCCTGCTAATGGGCCATCGATACCTTGCCCCATGAGTCATGGATAACTCCCTCCGGGAGCCATTTGTATTTAATGGGCCATTGTGAGGACCCACCCCATGACTCATAGAATGACATCAGCCCATTGTGAGATGCTCCGACCAGAGGGAGGAGCCAAGCATTCCCACCTGGATATAATGTGGGAATTGGGACAGAACAAGCAGCCCTTACCCACTGGTTTCCAGAGGACAAGAGCTACCAGACCTGTCTACAGGATCACCACTTCAGCAAGACCACCTCATCTGGACTGCTACCACCACCCTAACTAGCAGGGTGTCAGGTTGTATTCTGACTCTGTCAGTGTTTTTGTTTATTTTGTATTACTTGCATGTATTTTACTTTTTTCCTATTAAATTGTATTTCTGACTTGGAGTCTCACTGGTTTTGCTTTCAAACCAGCACATTTTGTCATGCACACTTTACAGTTCCAATTCAGCTAATCCTTCAGTCCTTGCTGCTACTGGGTGTTACGGACAGAACCTGAGCCTTCTCTGTCCAGAAGGTGTCTGTCTGAAAAGGCACTCAGAGGAGATGGTTTGAAAAGAGAGAATAGGAGTAATCAAATTCAGAGGCTCTGTGTTTTCTAATACACATCATGGTAGGAGCACCTCAAATCTCTCTTCCATAGCTCTGGGTGTTAACTCCTGCTCCACTGGCTTAGTCAGAGGCATTAAAATAGCCATTGGCCTAGAGAGAAACCTACCTCTCCACCATTGCTAACAGGAGTATGCAAGAGCTAGTTTGATATCATGGGTCCATGTAGTTTCACCGATTCACAATGTTCCTGTATTTTCCCTGCAGACCAAACATGCCAAGAAGGAGACGATAGCAAAATTCACCCTAAAGGACTGTTAGGACCTCCTTGAACTGCACAAGCCATGGTGTACCATCATGTTTCCTGTCTCTGCAGCAGGTGTAAAATAAGCCCCTAAAAATCAATTCCTACCACTTCTGCTAGACCCTGAAAATGAATTAGCTGCAGTTTGTAATCATCAGCCTAACAACTGCCAAAAAAGCTAATGAAACTGGTATGAGCACCTGATCGCAGTCCAACAGCAAAGTATATCAATGACATAAACACATTTAGTCCCTACCCTAAGTAGGATAGAAGAGCGTGTTAAAAATGATCCTGGAATCATATAAAGTTAGATATTACTGTAACTAGAACAGTTCTTTGTGTTCCCTAGAGATTAAAAAGAATTAAAATCTTGATAGGCACAAAGGATATATATATAAGCCTAGATGTAAACCACTGCAACTTTTGACACTCATTTAATAGTCTTAGTAATTATCAGTGGTGTAGTTCATAAAAAATAACACAGAAGAGTCACTTTAATTGGTCAAACACTGCTCATTCAGCATGTCCTGAATCTTTCTCTGTGATTATGAATGACATGTGAACCAGTGGTTTATTTTTATCCCTGACTGCTCAGTCACTCTTTCAGTAGAGCCCAACTAACTGCACTGTCATAGGTCTGAAGACGGATAGTTAGCATCATCAGATTTTTCTTCCTGGAAAATTACTTTTAAGTAAGTTTATATAGGGGTATGTATATTTGGTAAACCTCTTTTGAAATACAGGCAACACTTTGATCTAAAGCTACCTTGTTTCCTAGAAGTTTGTTTTGGAGCTTGCTAAGGACCAGGAAAAGCCTTTAGCCTAAAGAAAACAGGGGTTCCAAGGGCTACACAGGCAGAAATGTCATTCCTACCTGTCTAAGGAACCTTTTTCTATCATCTCTGCAACAGGAGACCAGTGCTTCTCAAGTCCTTACTGTGCAGCAAGAGCCCAAAAACCCAGGGAGACAGAACAAGCAGCTCAAATTCTCAGAGACTGTAGGCATCCCTTTTGATACCATATTCTTTGGGGTTTTTTTCCCACTTTACATAACCGGACAGATTTTTAACTGTTGTGGCAGATAGCTGCTGTATTTTCAAGTGACGGAAAAAAATCAGTGGCACTGAAGGCATGCATTACTATTTTTTGGGGAGTGAGAGTTCCTGTAGGTCAGGCTTTACATGAAAGCTTTGAAAATTTCAAAATTTCCCTCAAAACAGACATGCAAAATTACTTCCAAAGGAATCTGAAATTCTGAGAGATTTTTAATATCTATTAAAGTAGATGGAAAATGTGCTGAAAAAGGTCATTCATTACTCTTTTCAATGGGTTTAAATTATATGCCATTGAAAAACTTAAAACCTTGTTAAAACTATAATAGCATTGTTCTACAGCTTAAAGTGCCTTGGTTACACAATATTATAAATATAAAAAATGTGTTATGATATGTTGAAAAGGTCCTTTACATAACTGTGAAATCGTAAATATTCCCGGGCTACTGAAATCCTCATTTATAAAGATTTTTTGTTGCTATTCACCTGACAGTGAACATTTACCTGTAATTTTCTCTCTAGTTTGAAGACTACTGATGAGTCCTGAGAGATTCTTGTGGAAATTCTGTTCTCAAATGTATGGAGTGAGAACTCTCCCTTCAGCTGCACAGCAGTTGTTGCCTGCCACAGATGGAGGTATAAATTTAAGTTGTTTATTTGCTCCAATAATCTCTTGTTATTATTAAGAACAACAAACTAAAACTACAGGAAATGTGAACAGCAGTAGGGTGAATGCAAAGCCATATCCTTCTACCTGAGTTCTCATAAATGTGAGGTCATTTAACTTGCTAAATTGTTAGGTTTCCTGCACGCTTTTTCATGTTGTTGACTTGAAAGATTCCAAGAACTTTACTTGACACATTTCCTCAGTATAAACTTGATTTTCATTTGTCTGTCTCACTCTCCCTCTCTTATATGTTTTATTCAGGGAACGGGACATGAATCATAAAAATAGAACTACAGTGGTGATTATGAATTTTATGCATTTTGGTAGAAATTTCATCTTAAATTATGGAGCAAATGGGCATGATTTTTATCATTATTTTTACCAGTGTATCAGAGAGGACCAATTAAGCTTTCTCCCTGAGATCCCAGCAGAGTCGCTGAAAAGAGATTGAAAGCAGAAGCCTAGTTCAGCTGCTTCTGTGTTCCCTGAAGGAAACTATTTCCACTGCACAGGGATTAAAGATTGTTTTTGTAAATGCCTCTACCTTACCCTATTTGTTGCAGTTTCAGAGTGCTGGAACTGGTCCAGCCCAGGGGGCAGCCCCTGGGTACTTCCAAGCATCGCCCACTTCCTAGCAATAGAGTGAAGAACTGAGCAACCCTTCCACCTGTTAAAACATATGGACAGTATAGCAGGGATTCCCAGCTGGCCAAATCTGACCCTTTTAAAGCTTCTTTGAAACAGATAGACCAATCTGGTGAACTCAGAGCATACCGGAAATTTAATTTGCTTATTCTTTCTTGGATTTTCCATGGTTCCTGGAATTCCACAATCTAGGACTTATGATTCCTGATGATGGTTTTCAAGATAACTTCAAAGAAAATTAAGTTTTCTGAGATTAAGTAATGTTATGATAAATAGGGTTTGTGATGCTATAAATTGCTCATATATTTTCACATATATTTTCTCATATTATAAAACATATTGGTACATCATAAAAGACTTCAGTGGCCCTGAAGAGCAGATGATCATATGGGTTTCAAAACCTAACTTGAAGATAGTACATTTTAAGGCCTGTTTGCAGTTTGTTTAGTAAGAAATCACTAATGGTATTAGAAATCATCCACCAGAGTAGCAGATGATGCTGAACAAACAGTTGGATGCCTTGATTTGAAGGAGCTGTATGTAGTGGCTGAATGGCAATGACAACACATGGCCATAGCACCATGCCATAAAACCACACTGTGGACATTCTACTGCTTTTCTGCAATACTGCTGTCAGTAAACCTACAGCACTCAAGAGCACAGACTTTAGTGACATGCAGGTAGGTAGGTAGGTATGTATCTCACATGGTCTGTAAAAGAAGTTCCTCAAGATGAAACTTCCACCAAGAGAAGAAATGCCCCTGCAAGAACTGCAGATCTGGTAAACTGAGATGTGGCAAATTATGTTCATATCCTCAGTAAAAAGACCATATCTGTGTCTACTCCCTAATAATTTATTTAAATACTACAACTTCCAAGTGAACAACTGAATTTGCAAATACTTCTCTGTATTTGTAATAAAACCCTATCCATAATTAATTTTTATGTTATGTATATATGTATAATCATTTAGAACTAAGATTGAATTCTACTCAGAAATAAGAAGAAGGACCTGAGCCACCATGAGTCACCATTTTTAGTCCTGTCTTCTATGATGGGATGTTGTCCCACAGAAAAGTCAGGGAAGCTCTCAAATATGGGGCAGAATTCTTGATAGACACCAATTTTAGCTTTTGAACAGACCTTAGTCCCCACAGGAACCCCCTGAGTTTACTCACCGGCTTATAGGGATAAATTACACTGTGTATCTGCTGTGTCACTGGTGGAGGACAAGTCCTATCCTCTAATTTCAGCCTACAACTTCCAGAAGTCCAACACTTTAGACTCCTTGCTTAGCTTCGTCAAAGAGATCCTGTCACTTCCTTTGTCATATAAATCTAACTGAGGTCTCCAGTGTTTACATACTGCTAAGCAAGCAAAGAAATCTGAACATACATCTTCAAACAATCTGATAATATGAAATCTGATGGATTATGGAAAACAGTACTTGTGAAAGACACAGGAAGATAAGAAAGATTTCTCTGGGAAAAAAAGAAAAAAATACTAGAACAGTGAGTAATATCTTTGTCAATAACTACTGGGCACATAACAAATCAAGTGAGCTGGCTTGCAGTATAAGATCAACCCTGAGAATTTAAATGAGTTTTGCTCAGGAAATGTGAATATGCCTGAAAAGGTTTTCAGTTTTTAAATTTGCAGATCAAAAATTTGCACTGCACAAAGTGCTGGCTTGCTTTGGAGTTACAGGTAGCTGGGTGTTTAAGTCTGTTACATGGTATGGCTTCTAGGATACAGTTGTGACTACCTTAGAAATGTACCAAGGGCAGAGGGTTTATGATCCTCCCTTGTGTGTCTTTTCAAAGGTACATGCATATTCAGTTGTAAACCAGTCTACCCTCTCTTGAAACCAGAAAATGGAAGATTCAAGTTTGAGAGGAATTCAAGGGGAGAGGAGAACAGGAGCTGAACTGAAGGTGTTGTCTAACATTCCAAAAGTTTTGCCTTCAGCTTCATACTTGGGGATGGTGGTGACACAGGTACTGGCTCCTTGTTACCTCGGTGGGGTCCCACTGCCCTGCACTGCACCCCTGCTTTCCCTGCACACACACTGTGGACTGAAGCCCAGCTGTGGCCTGCCACCAGACCAAGCCAATGCTCAGTGGATGGCTGAAGAGGCCAACTTAATTCATTAAAGCTGCAGAAAAAAACCCCAAAATAACCTAGCAAAACCACCTCAAAAATATAAATATTTTGCGAGGTTAGCATATTGACCCAGTTTATTGTGTGATCAGATGAGTGCCAGAGTGGTGCAAAGGAAGGAAACACCAAGCATCTGGGAGCAGACACAGAAGAGGAAGGAACAAAGTGGGTGGGAAAGGGACTGGCACCTCGTGCTTTTACTGGAAGCAAGCCCTTAGTTTAGTTTAACTGTAATGTGAAACGGTACCCTGCGTGTATATTTACCTGAGCTAAGTGCTCTGCTATGTAAGGAAGGTGCTCAGGGCACTTCTTGCAGAGAATGAACAACGTGCTTCTTATACGACCAATTTTTCAGGCCCTCTGCTGATTCAAATGGGCATCACTGCACCAAATTCTACTTATAGGTGATTTATAAAGCCATGTTTTTAAAGTCATGTTTTTAAAGTCTTACCCAGCAGAGTAAGATTTGAAAAGGACTCAGAAAGGAGGGTACTGAAGGAGATACCTGTCATTCTCTGCACACCTAGACAAGAGTCATGGCCCTATACCTGAAAAACAACACTCTAGGAAAAAAAAAATGCATTTGGGAGTAATTCTTGCTGACATACCATGGGAGACCCTTGCTTCTGTTCTACTGGAGTCCAGTAGAAATTGTCATAATCTGAACTCTGTGCCTAAGGATAATGATGTCAGATCATGATGATCCTTTCTGTTGTTGCACATCAGATCAATAGATGAAATAAAGGCTGAAGACAGTGAAGTCAACATGAGGTCTGTCCCTGTCAGGTTTGCAGGATCAGTCCATTATGCTTCACAGGATAGGAAATGGTTACGTGGCAGCAAAGACAGGTGAGAAATCTGAAGTGTAAATCTGGTGGCATGGGTGGCATTTTACAGAACCCTCAGGATCACAGTTGTTGGTGTTGATAAATGTATTTCCCCTTCATAATCTGAAAAATCCATATTCTTTCAGAAACAACAGAAAGCTGGATGAGGGAAGGGTCAAGTTCTATGACTGTAATATGCATGTTGAAAATGAAAGGATTTGTGTGTTTTCAAACAGCTCTGTTACCAAGAAAAATAAATGGTTATACCAATGAGTGAGTTCTACTTCCACAAAGTATTTATTAAAAGCTGCACACATAAAAATATTTCTGAATGTAAAAATCCATGGCATTTTTTTCAGGTCCATACTTAACTGCACTCCAAACCTTGGACTGAATACTAACGGCCTATGCCAATTGAAATGGCAGTCATGTGTAATAATTAAATAAGCATCTGATTTGTCCTCATCTTTATATAACGTACAGGTGTTGAAGATTTGATCCACAAGAGAACAAAAGAGCCACAGCACCAGGTGTCACACTGCTTAGCCTGTATAAGCCCTGCACCGTGGTGGTCAATTTGGCTCTAGGTTTACATGGCACATGGGAGAGGTAAACTGGGAAAAATGAAATAACCAATTGCCAATAGACAGAGTAGGAACCTGCAGAACCAGCAGAAAATGCTGGTTTTAATCAGTATTCATTGACCCATAGGAAATGACAGTAACTTGGTAATACAGTGTCTGGGAACTCAGCTCAGGTCTGTGTGCTCATTAATAGCTATTTTATATGGACACCTATAACACTGGTAGATACTAGAGGTCTCTGCTCCAGGGCACCCAGCAGCCTGAGAGTTCTGAGAAGCAGAAGGGCAGCAGAGTGGAGAAGGAACTTGTGTCATTGACCTTCAAGCAAATGACTTCATATCTTTTATTATTTACATTGAGAATATTGTGTGGTTTCGTTGTTTTAATGTATGTTAGTTTGATTCTCTATACTGAAGATCAATCATAGCTTGTTAGTGTGACCTGGAGGAACTCAGAAGCAGAATTTTCCTAAATCATCTTTCATGACTGTGTTAACAATGACCCAAGAGCATCCCAGCCATTTCCCCGTCTTCTTTACTGCTTTGGTAATGCCCATCTTCTGAAACTTATCTATCAATTTCTACATGACAGTAGAAATTGATAGACAGTGCCTAATTTATTACCTCCTCTTAGATGATATTTATTATGTTTCCTTTGTTTATAAATTTTTTTCTGATAAAAGTAAAATACCGCAGTGATGATCCCTGAAAAGCCATATTCCATAATATTAATTTTTTTGTTTACTTACAAGTCTGTAATTATTAACGCCTATTTACTGTAGGACTCCTGTGTAATCTTAAGGTCAGGCTACAATTACTTCAGGTATTCAGTTGTTTGGGGTTTTTTTCTGAAATCATAGAATTATAGAATGGTTGAGGTTGTAAGGGACCATTATGTTCATCTAGTTCCATCCCCCCTGCCTTGGGCAGGTATGCCACCCACCAGATCAGGTTGTATAGGGCCCCATCCAACCTGACCTTGGACACTTCCAGGGGTGGATCACCCATCTGTACAATATGTGCTGCTCTCCAAGCAGGCAGTACCCACACAGGTTTATTTAAAATATCTGCTTTTTCATTTATCATCTCTTCAGAACTATAAGATAAAAATTATTGTATGCCTTCACACAACAGGGTTGAGTAAATACTGTCATCATGTTTTGGGCAATCTGCTCTCCAAATCCTCATCCTCATTCTTCTCATTAAAGAGAAGAAAGTCTTTACCCACACTTGCTATACTACCATCATTATTGAAGTGTGCTAGCTAGCATAATAGACCATAACTAAGCAGTGTCTTTACTAGCAGGATTTTTTCTCCATTCAGACTAGAAATTCCAGAGTGCCTCATAGTGACATGGGGCTTCTCATGGGAATTCTGATAGCATTTTTCTCTATTAATATCCTTAATATTTCTGCCCAGATTCAAACTCAACCATGGATATTTATAGCAGATTCTTATTATGACTGCTATGCAAGAGAAGGATTTTTTAAATTTCATTTCATTTTCCCCACTTTCCTCTAAAAATATTTAGACCCAGGAAAATTCTATATTATATCTTATCTACCTATGCTTTTTTTACCAGCTTTTATACAGTAAGTTTAACCAAAAATCACAGAAATTTGTTTTATATTAAAAAATAAAAAATCAGACTGTTTCTACACAATGCATTTACTGCATCTGTACTGAAGTAGTTGCATAAATGGTGTGCCAGCTTTTCTCTGATGTCTCCATGAGTTTGTCAGTGAAAGCTGAGGAGATCTGCGGGTGCTCTATTCTTAAAGCTGGGCTTCAAATTTCCTTGTTTCCCCATTGCAGAATCATTTATTTGTTAACACCCAATCTTGAGCCAAAATCCAGTCAGTACCATCATGAACTCATTTTGATTCAATTAACTGGTAAATTGGGTTCTTTCTGGGAATACTTGTGCAGGGCCTTCCCTTTGTTTATGAAGTACAAAAACAATTGTTCCATGTCATTATCACACAGAGTGAACAGAAGTGGAGAAACCTGGTAGGACTGTTCAGCTTGGAAATGTATTCATTCTTTCTGTGGGCAAAATCAGAAACAAAATCTAGATTGGTCTTTCTCAGTCATCCATTCAGTATTGAACCCATGCTCCTATCCAAGCTTTAATGTCAGAGACAGAAAATAATGAACATGCGAAAAAATTTCAAAAACTCACACTTTATTTTATGCTTTCCTACAGAACCATTTTGAATTAAGAAAAGACTTTAAACCATGAACTTATTTCATGTTGTAAAGATAGTTCTATGATACACAGAAAACATTAAGGAAATATTTCTTAAATTTTTAAAACTAATTTCCAAGCTAATATGAAAGTTATTACTTGAAGCTTAATATTATCATATGCACCTGTAAAGGTTGGTCAATTACAAGTTACCCATAAACCCTTTTTTGTTATTTTAACATCATAAATAGTAATCTGGCATTAAATATTTGTGATCTGGGCCAGTAACCTTTTTCAGTCTCACAGGACTTTTTTTAATTAAACTATATCTTTGTCCCATGTCTATAATCCTCTCTTTGACATTTTATATACAAGACACCTTGCTGCAAAAAGGTCAAGCAGTACAGTTATAAATGGAAAAGAGATTAAAAGTATTCTCAAGCCACAGTGATCTAAAAGAGAGTTGAATATGGAGTGTTCTTCACAGGCTTCCTTAGATGAGTTAAGAGGAAACCCTGTTGGCAGATTTTTATTATAAGAACACCAAAGCAAATGAAAATTATTTGACAAAAATGAATAATGCACTATTTTAATTTGCATATTGGAATAATTAGCTCGAAAAGAACCCTATAGGGTTTTGTCTCCATTAAACTTTTATGTATACCGTTGCCAAATGCGGGTTATGTGTTTATATAATTTTTCCCTTTTAACATAGCTTGATTGTAAAAATAAAACCCCAAAACAACTACAGTAACATCTTGCTACAGTTAATAAAATTTTTTTCTCTTCTTTTTTTCCTGCAAAAGAAACATGATGGATATAAACTGCTTGTTTCTGGAAAATATGTTGAGAAATTCAAGAATGGGAAATGGCAAGAGATATTGCAGGAGCCAGTGTAAGTCAGAGAAGAGTGGTCATAACGTAGTGTGAGTAAACATATCCACAGTGCCAGTGAGTGGCTTCTTTATTTTTATCAGAACATTAAGCAGAAATTGAAGAAACATTTTTCCCTAATATTCTCCAGCTGGCATATTTTGACCTCAACTTGCTCAGTCTGTGCCACACTGGAATAACTACCTAAATGTATATGGGTACAACTAAGCAATACACTACTGTTAATGTCTTAAGTAACCTAGCAAAGCATGGTGCCCAATTGCTGAAATGCTGTTCTGTATCTTTCAGAATCTGCTTTGTTACCCCCAAGAGGCCAAACCCCGATCTGGAAACTCTTTACTGCTAATTTCTTTCCATCAATTTTATGTAGTCCAGTGAAATAAGTGTATTTCTTCTAAGTCTGTGTCATCAGAGTGCCTGTTGTTTAGATGCAAATGCTAGAAACAGCATGGTTTGCAGTGACCCCAAGTTCTCTCTTGCAGTTTTGTAGTCTCAGTGTGTGTGTTTTCAAATGGTCCACTGACTGTCTTAGAAAAGAGTGGTTTTACACTATCTGTTTAAAACTACCTAAGGCATCTAACTGAGGTGTGATGCAGA
Organism: Bombycilla garrulus; assembly: GCA_013400315.1. Taxonomy (NCBI): domain Eukaryota; kingdom Metazoa; phylum Chordata; class Aves; order Passeriformes; family Bombycillidae; genus Bombycilla; species Bombycilla garrulus. The sequence goes on from VXBU01015269.1 coordinate 313,847, forward strand.
GGATCTAAGTTTAGGGGCTGCTTCCTGTAGTCTCTCTTCACAGACAGTTGATCAATGTGCCTAAAGCAGAATGATTAGTGGAAATACCCAAAACATCCCAGTGCAGCCATAGCTTTTGTGGGGACAGCAAAGCCAGGGTTGATATACTTTCATTACAGACCTAAATTTACATCAGAGCGATACTATTAAAAATCTTAGGTATAATATGAGCTTCAGACCTGTTGTTTCTTTCTTCATTTTTGCCACTTTAATCTTTGTTTGCCCTAAGTTAAAGGCTACTTACTGTTTCCAGTTTCTTTCAGCTGTTAGGAGCTTGCATAAAGTAACCAAACTGTTGGTATCCAACTAATCCGGCTCCTGTCCAAAGAAACTAGATATGCCCTGTTTGTAGAGCATCATATCTGACAGGACTCGATTAGCAGCTCCAAGCCTGTTGACTCAGTCTTATTAGATCTGTGTGCTAAAGAAATAAACATGTGAAAGAGAATTTACAAGCTAAAAACTTGCCAGCAGTGCAAATTGTAACAAATGTGAAGGTAAATTACGCATTAGTGCGAAGATGCAGTGTGATGAACAGGACACCCTCCCCACATGCACACAGCCCCATTACGCATGTGAAATCCTATCTGCTGCCTGTGTTCAGCTGGTTTCAGCTGTTCAAAATGAAAGCCAGCTTGTGACGGTCACACTCCACATACCTCCAAGGCAGGATGAGGGAGCTCCATTACAAAGGGCACCCTGCAGAGCTTGGGCTTTGGACTTGGCATAGTCTTGTCTATCCCTTACCTGACAGTCTGATGTGTCTGGCACTCTTATGACTCAGGGTTTTCATCAGCTTTCATAAAGCACCGTACATTAGAAATCTGTAAGAGGAGAACAAATAGCATGATATTTTTTATTACTCAAAGCATTTTCCTGCTGGAAAAGATAACCTTAAAGGCATATTGTGAATGTTGCAAGGTTCCAGAACGTTTTAAAAACAACAGGCCCATCCACCTGAGACTACAATTATATGTGACACTTTAGTCCACCTAAATGTATATGTGACACTTTAGTCCACCTAAATGCAAGCTGCTGTGAAAAGTGTCTCATTTTTACCATTGTTCCAGTCTTCTCCATTTGTGCTGGTTTTGGCACATGCCCACCTCTGGAGTGAACTGGTTCAATTCAATAAACTGCCAGAAAAAGGTCCGATCATCTCTTTACAAATGTTAGTTTTCTGCCAATTTAACCCCTTAAATCTAGTTTCTACGTGATCAGATAAGTCCTAAAGGAAGTAGCAGGAGCCTATGGCTGGGACACAGGCTGCTACTGTAGTAGCTCAATAGTGGCACAAACTTTTTCTCAGTCTCTCTTCTGCCCATGGGAATTTTCATGAGATGTGGTTTGCCTTGACACTTCTAGGTTTTACTATTTCTTGCTGATCTTGCAGAAGATATGGTTAAAGAAAAAAGAACATAATCACTTTTTGATTTCTTTCTGTTTTTCTAGGAGTTCATGGGATTAGTGGGCCTGAAATTTGCCCCAACAACCTATGGCATTTCACTTTGTTTCAATCTCTGTAACAATGCCAAATATGTCTTTGTTTTTTCCTGAACATATCTTTGGCAATACTGTGATTCACCACACTGCATTTATGTAGAAAACATAAAACATCAAAATGATATTATGTGCAATCTGCTAGTTTCTGGGAAAACACTGAAAATACATTTTAGGAAAACTGTATTATTTCTGTATTCACTGTATACCAAATAGCAATCTCTGTTAAGCTGACTAGACAAACTTGGGGGTTGGCATTTCCAATGCATAAGAAGACCTACCTGGCTTCCATCTTCCACTCCTAAATTCTCAGGACTGTGTTACTTCTGCCAGCCCCACATGTATGTCTTAAATAAGCCCAAGAGAATCTCAAATTGCACTATATTTTGGGAACTCATTTTATGACCTTTTACTGGGATTTTGGTACTCAGGTCATGTGCCAACAGCTACAAGTAGATGTGTACATCCAGTTGTCTTAATCTCAAACCAAATCCCTCCTGAAAGCTCAGCTCATTTCTTAAACATAGGTATCTAGTGCTGTTTTAGAGGTTCCACAGTATCTCAGATATCTGTATGGGGGAGCCAGACATAACACAGGATATATGAAAGATATCTGTGCCCTCTTGCAGTGACAGCTGGAATCAAAGGACCTCTGAGATGGCACTTGCTCTTATGTTTTCTCAAGTGAATTGAGTTCTGAGCTGCCCAGAGACAAAAATAGTGTCTCTGAAAAGAATTGTCTCAAAATGCAACAGCCTAAACAGCATTCACAAGTTGGGTTTTTTGTTTGTTTGGTCGGTTGATAGGTTGGGTTGGGTTTTTTTGTCTAGACCCCTTTTCTTCCTTTAAATAATTTGTTCATCTTTTTCTCCTAGCTCCATGCACACAAATGGGTGTGTGTGATTTTCCCATCAGCTTCAAAATCATGCAGCCCCAGCCTATGGACCTTCATTTTCCTTTGTAGGAAAAGGCTGCTCAAGGCATATCTATCTCTTGGTGGGCTGTGACCAACCAACATCCTCACGCCTCCAGAAAATCTTTTACTTGCTTTCTTATGGTTCCTTAAAGAAACTGTTCTGTTTTCACATGGCTTCAAAGGAAGACATGGAGAAAATGGAAGGGAAAAGGAAAGACATAGGTCAAGCTGACATATTCAGAGAGGCTTCAAGGACATACTGCACACACCCCTGAGGTTGTCTACCTTGACAGTTGAGACTCTGGCATTTGGAACTAGAAATACAGAAATACTGCAGGAAGCACAGTAGGGGAAACAAAGAGTATATTACTTTCTTAATCACTGCTGTCTCTTATTTATAATTAAGGCATGTATGAAACTGCATATACGTTTTCCCCTCCATGGAATTCAAACTATATTGCGTATGTGATAAAAATTACTTTCCTATAATAATTTACTTTCCCATTCACATCAATATTCATACCCTAGTGTACAGCTTTAAACAGATTTTTCCATTGCATCTGTCCACAGAGCAAACAAATCTTTATGCATGTTCTTCAATTAACTCTACTGGAGCAGACTCCATTAACATGTAAATGAAAAAGTCACTCTGGCCTGGTCTACAATGCCCTAGAAAGTTTCACTGGTCTATTTGGTTACAACACGAAGAAGTCATACTTTTAATAAACACAATTAAACTGACAAAACCGTTAGCATGGTGTGGTTATATTAAGAGCTAATTTAATTTACTGTTGTCTCCTCTCCTTGAAAGTAGAAACATCTCAGCTATTCAAGTAAAAGAAAACATCAAAGCTTAGTTACTTATACTTTGATATCGTAGCAACAAGAATAGTCCATAAATGTAACAAAGCCGCAATTCTTCTTTCTAAAGATTAATAAAACCTATAAAAGCTCACTTTAAACTAGCATTGAGGTTATTATGATGTCAAAAGTTTTGTTGTTCTATTCCCTCTGTTGTCAATAATCAGTGGGAACTATGGTTACTGTTTTGCTAAACACTATCAAAGACTTAACTGTGATTACAGAAAGCAAGTTACCACCTGCCAAAATTTATCCTTCTGCTAATGGAAAGAAAATTACAGAAAATGCTGGATTTAGCAGCAAATCACTTTTCAGGATCAATCTACTGCTTTAACATATGACCATAAGTTATGAGAGAGCTTGGAATGGAAAATTATTTTTGAAATATTTTTCATCTTGCAATTCACTGTGTACAGTTTTGCATATTCTTCCTAATAATTTAATGTGCTACAGAATAAGCCTGTTTTCATTATTTGTTGTTGTTTTCACAATCTTTATTTCTGCAATATTCTCCAATAATATAATATCACTAGCAAAGTAAATATCCCCCCTAAAAGGGTTATTTCTTTCATGAAAAAAGCCACAGTTAGAGTCTGTAGCTAACTTCAATAATGAGGTAAAGCATAAGAACATCCTGAATGTTTGGCTTGAAGATGTTTGCTGGTATTTTTGTCTTCTTTTTTGGGATAAACCCATCTCTTCTCAAATTTTCAGAAACCTGGCCTATGCCCTCCTTCAGTACTTGTGTTCCTGCAGGTTGCAGTTTATTTTTTAAATCTGAGCCTGCCGCTCTGTTGCCCTTCAGTGCAGTACATCCCACTGGATGTGAGGAGGAGCAAATATTCGTCTTGTGTTCTCCACACAGGCATGCACTCCACAGCTCAAGGGTTCACCTTTCAAGTGCTGGGCTCTCCAAAAGATTGCTGCAGGTGTTGCTGATGGTTTGGGGGGCTTTTTAAGTGATACAGCTCTCCTGACAAAATAATAATTGGCCTGGAAAAAAATACTATCCTTCCTGCAGAACATGTGTGAATTTAAAGCAAGTTAAATCTTGAATAACTCAGATAGGCTTGCTGATGATGACAAACCTTATCAAACCTCACAAAGCTTATCCCATTCACCAAACTGTTTTTGGACCATGACAGAATTTTTTGTTCTCAATTTGCTGTCATTAATATTTGCCAACAGTCCTTGGCAAGGGACATTTTTAGAAGAATTTGCAAGTCAAAATAAATAATACCTACTTGCATTCCTCTCCAAATATCTGTGGTTTCTTTCCTGAATTTTTGTGAGGTTGGAAAAATAAAAATTATGCCCAGAGAAAATGTAAAAATCAATTAAAAACATACCATGAATTTATAGCACTAATACCTAGGTAGTTTTAAAAAGGTGCTTTAATGGCTGGTTATGAAAATGGTTTTGGACAATTTCAGTGGTTATAAAACACTGCTCCTTTTTCTGTAATTTCCAAGGTCATCCTTTGTTCTTTCTTCCCTTAGATAAAAATCAGTCCTCAGGAATGGCTCATGCTATTAGAGGTATATTGCCTGTTTTAGTTAGTAGTTCAGCTGCTTTTTGGTTTTCCCTTTTAAAACTCTCAAATGAATATTATCCAGCCCCAGGGATTTTCTACCATTAACTTTGTCTAGTTGCTAAAATGTCTCATATTCAGAGACCACTTTCTCTGACAATGCCTCATATTCAGAGACCACTTTCTCTGACAATGCCTCATCTGTAAAAATTAATCTTGAGTTAGAAATGTCTGCCTCACACTCATTAGTGAAGACTGATGACAAAGAATTCATGTAATTTCTCCACAATCTTTTCATTGGTTTTAATTACAACTTTAGTGGTCCATTTGACCCAGATGCTTATTTAGCCTATTGTTCCTGATAGAGTTGAAGAATTTCTAACTGTTTGTTTTAATGTGTTGTGACTATTAGCTTTTTTAAAACATTTGTCATCAAAAAATTGTAATTAACTTGATCAAAATATGGGGTTTTTTTTCTTTCTCATGAGAAGTTCAGCTTTTTAAAAGAAGATTACATCCATTTTTCCTTTTGTGTAACTTTCTTAAAAAGGAGTGTTAAGCAGGCAACCCAGCAGATACTAAAGGGCATTGCCCAGCATGAAATTTTTTGTTCAGGTCACTACTGGGAATAATTTTTTGGGACTGAAAACACAATCATTACTTGGAAAAAAGGCATCCTTTTTGTCCACACTACCCAGGAAGAAGCATTAGCATTGGGATATGTGCTGGATCCCATTGGGATCCAAGAACTACCTGCAGGGTACTCTGTGAAATCTAGCTTTGTCTAAGTGCACAAGTCTTGGTTCCATTTGATTAACCTTCTTGCTTTCCCTTTCCTAATTAATTCTTTAGTACAGCTTAAGAATCAGCTCTTTCCTCTTGAGTTTGTGTATTATGACTGAAGAGATAAAGATTTACTGCATTTGGTCATTTCATATTTATGGTAACTTTTAAATCCTTTGCCAAAAGAAGTGATATGAGTAATCCCTGTACACACCCTGTACTGTCTTCAAGTCTGATAGATTTTAAGAGAGAAATTCTGAATTGTTAACAGTGATTGCATAAAAGGAGTAAACCATATCTTTTTTTTTGTAAACTCAGCTATTGTAGAATACCCTAAATGAAGTTGTCTTTTTTAATTTTCTGCATGGAATTATATCTTAGCATTTCTGAGAAATCCAGCTTCCCAAGCCGTTCCTATTTTGTCATAATTGCACATCACTGAATAAGGTTTCATAACAGTTTATGACACTTCTTAATTGTGCAATATAATTATGTAGTTTAAGGTATTCTAATACTTTTTTCTTTTCAAAATTCAAATGCTGCGACGTTCCTATTTTCGGAACTGCTTGCCATGTCTCTAAACACAGACACATAACACATACATATAATAGCATGATGTCTACATTACCCATTCAAGAAAATATCATCCCTACATATTCCACAAGGACTCTTTTTATTTTAAAATAATTGCTCTGCATCTCTTGATGTTTTTTTCTTTTTATTCATGCAGCACGCATAACTTTATTATGTTCAGGTTTTAATATGTCTCAAGGTTGTTGTTGTTTTGAAGAAGAAATTTTGCAGGTACTCAACGTCAATGCTTATCATTTTAATCTTATTCTGGTTATTTGGTCTCTATTGTGTCACAACACACAGGAGACAGCTGTGTATTTGGGATTTTAGTATTCATGCTCTCATGCTTGCATGTGAAGACAGTTTACGTATCAAAAGAAAACAGCTCAATGAAATAATTTAAATTTTATTTAAGAACTGCATCTTATTGATTGCTACTGAGATGCCAAGACCTATAGTTTTAAGCATGAGCGAGTCAGGTTTAGCTATTTAAAGGAAATGGTATGGGAGCCATAATTCAGCAGGATCTAAAGACTGTGGTGACTGAGCTGTCTTTCCATGTCCCCAGGTGGAAGAACAGGTACCAAGAGTTTGAATGATCCTCAGAGACACAAAAAGCCTTTACTGGGCTAGCTCTTTTCTTGACTGACTTCTCACCAAGAAGGTGAAAATGTGAATTGGTACTTTATCCATCCTTTTAGAGCATCAGTCCCAAATTTGCTGTTAGTTGGGGTTCAATTCTGCCCCCACTTTGAGCAGTACCTTAGCTCACACACAGAACCATTGAACTCAATGTGACTAATTGTGCAGTAAAGTACTAATCAGGTTGAATAATGGCAGCAGAATAGGGCCCTCGGTAATAAGAATTAATCATACCAGATCTTTGAAACTGATTTTTGCATTGTACAGCTGAGCTCAGAGCACAGATGAAAGTAAAAGAGACAATACTCAGGAGCATAGTTACTGATAAATAATTACAACAAGGACATTATAATTATTTAATTAAAATTTGTGCATGGGGAGAGATTATGAGTCTTTCAGCTTGCTGCCTCATTTAGATGATACTAGTCATTAACCAATTTTGCTGTAGTCAGCTACTAAGTGTCCACACAGCCTGCCTTATTTTTTAAAACTCTTCAATCAGCAAAACTGGCTGCATGCACTGTGTAATGCTGCTGAAGAACAAAGTGCCACACTTAGTAATATAATTAAAGGCAGTCTCGACTTTTTAAAGGAAACTTGTACTTTAATTAATCAAGATCATCAAATAAACAGGAACAAAAGAGTGTTTATCTCTGCTTTTGAAGTTATTAATTAGCAAATCACACAGAGAGCACTGTGAAGTTGACAATGGGCCTGTAATTCTTCCTACTGAAGTTATTTTGTTCCTTTCCTTAATATAATTTTCTTCTGTTTTTTTGTTTTTGGGGTTGTTTTTTTTTTCTGTGAATATAAACATCATAGATATATAATGTGTCAGAAGAATGGTAGCTACACCACAATAAAAAATTTGTTTTCAAGATTGTCTTCCCTAGCAATTTCTTTACATCTACTAATTTTCTAGTTCAAGGCTGTCTTTAGGAGCGATTTCTCAGCATGTCTTTATGTAGCTTGCTGCCTGAATTTGCACCCTTATAGCAGGCATTTTGCAACCAGCTGTATCTTCCAACTGGCAGATATTTTATTTCTTCCTATGTTTTCCCTCAGTTTCCAGCTGGTAGGTGTTCTAACACCTCTAATGTTTTCCCTCAGTTTTTATCTTCCCATTGCCAAACAGATGGCAGGTTCTCACATTTACACAACAAATCCTAATGTTCTTTCAGTTATACCAATACACAATAGGAGTGACAATTCTGCAACTGAGAGATTCAGGCTGTGTAAAATAGGTATTTGCAATGGAAAAAATGAGGCCCACAAAGATAAGATATGAATATACAAAATACACAGAATTTAATATTACTCGCAGAATTTAACTTGACTAAAAGAAAATAAGAACTTCAGAAATTATTGTATAATTACTGTAGAATAGTGTCACTGATCTCTGAGCTTTTTGAAACACTGTTGTGGGTTTAGCACTACTTGGACACTTTCTGTTTACCTTATGTTCTAGAAGACCTCACAATATGAACTTATGTACCACATTAATCCAGTAATGTGGAAATGGAACCCTTTAAGTCTGTGGTACAAAAAGAGTGCTGAAGGTAGAGGTGTAAAATTATTTTGGATTTTCAAGGAAAACAGCACATCCAGAAAAGAACAGAACCTTAGCCACTTGACTGAGAAATTTTATATGGGATCATCCCACATGGGAAACTTCAGTTTCCTGAGCTTAAAGAATAGCATACAAAGGTAAAAAGCAAGAAAAAATGAGAATGTGAACAGCAAAATAATCCATTTATTTCCTACGGATCAGGTTCCTCTTAGAAATGCTTAAGCATAAAATGTACTGGTTTGACTCTAAAATGAGCAGGATGAGAATTAAAACAAAAAAACTCAGAGAAATTTCAATGTCCAGGTATTCAGCAGGAAAATGGAAAAAAAAATACTTTCAAATTATTCTGTATTTCAGTAATAGCTGAATAGTCAAATATCAGAACAATTGTTTGATAGCAATCAAGAATAATTGTATTTATTCAACTGATATTAGAGAGATAAAACCTCTTCAGGTTTTTGCCATTTTCTCAAAGGATTTATTGGTTGAGATGCTTGCAAAATTTAAGTCCCGTTTCCCCTTTCTAGGCATGAAGAAATACAGACCGATAAAAAAACTTTGACTATAACCTATCACAGAATCACAGAGTTGTTTAGGTTGGAAAAGACTCTAAGATCATTGAATCCAACCATTAATCCAGCACTGCCATGTCCCTAAGTCCTATATTCACAAGCCTTCGAAATACCACTCCCCAGATTTTTTCTTACCCTCCTTAAAAATTAAGGGGCTTTTTACTCAGCAATATCTAGAACAATGAACCATGTGGTATGAACCATATCCTCTAACATGCTCAGTATTAAGTATGGGTCAAAGAGAACCCTCATTTACTCTGAGATCTCTATTTCTTCTCAAGAACTGATTTTAATACCTTCTGAACCAAAAAAAAAAAAAAAAAGTAATGTCTAGTTTCCCCTAAAACAATTTGTTAAATTAACTATTAGTTTTTCTAAATCAGCGTTTATTTTTTCCCTTTTAACATTGCTAACGCAATTGATAAAACTTGAAAATTTTCTCTATAAATAAAACCAGCTCTATTATGAGTACCAGGAGTGAGTTCTGCAGTTGCACAATCTGGCACAGCTAAATTCAAGTTTGTTCCATGACAACTTGACTTAATTTCTTGGACATCTTGTTTCATAACAGTAGAGGACTTAGTGCCAATAAATTACACAGTGCAGTGATTTGGGGGTTTTCCTGATAAATTTTACTACTTGCTTTGTATGTAAATCTTCCCTGTATAGAGGTCATTTGAAGGTGCATCCTAAATGAAGATCTTTGATTTATCATATCTGAGACATAGCATTAATTTTCTGCTGATATTTTTTTTTTTTAAATTTGGCTAAGAATGAAGAGTTTTCAGCTATTTATAAAGGAAAGTTATCTGTACTTCGGAGCACCATTTTTGTTACCTGAACTAAATGTATTAAATTTCAATGTTATTATCACACTCTATCCAATCTTCTCATGAGTGATTTTTAATGCAGGAAGAACTCTTGCAAGAACAGATAATGTATCTGTGTATGAACTTGCGTGAACAATATTTGTTTGGGAGATCTAATACTCTCCTTGGACACGTGCTTGATTTGAAGGATATTATGGTCCCAATTGCAAAATCTTCAAGATCTCCTAGGGAAATGCTGAAGAATAGGGACAGCGTTTCAGGCTGTGCATTCATGATGTACTGAACACTATTCATAGAAGATGCCATTTCTCTTCAAAATGCAATTTTTAGGACCTTTTTTGAGATATATAAGTACTCAGAAACTGAGATAAGTCTCACTTTCAAAACACCATAGTAAGCAATAGTGACACAAGACTTTTCTTTCTTTTTTTTTTTTTTAAGCTCAGACATTTATAATTTAAATTCACATAATGTCCTAAGGAAACATATAATTCAACTTATGACAGAGGGCAATGGAACATTTTGATTCCATCTGTGTAGACTGGTTAAATATTCTTGGAGCCAAAGAAAGCGTAACTTCATGTATATGTGACTTAATGGTTAGGACACTAAGTGCCCAAGGACATTAGAAGCTGACATTAGAGGTGGAGAAAACTGTTATGATGAGTATTTCACCTAAAGATATCTGACAATCCGGTGGTTTCGAAAGTGTTTTGTGAAATGAAAGTTCATATCCCCTTAGACAAATCTGAGTGTATGTTTCCCACATGGCAAATGACTTGCAGAAACCACTGAGCTTTTGGGAAGACCATTTCAAGACAGATTTTTTTTTTTCAGAGTCATATTCATTAGATTTTATCTAGCAGTGTCTAATAAATCATGTACTGAAGAGGAGCTGAATGGAGAATCATTAATGGGCCAGTCATGAAAGAAATGTCAGACTGTGTTACAGCTGGTCATGGTCAGGAGGAGAACAGGAAACATACAGGAAAATCTACTGGAGAAACTGACAGTACTTATGATTCTCATACTTCCCAGGTTATTGAGCAAATAGAAGGAATAGAGAAAGGGAACCTAGAGCTTCATTTTGGCTTTAGGTTTCTAAACCTACACAAAATTATTTTTGTGATCTGGCCATTAAAACTTCACCTTAAAGAAATGAATGTATGTAATAACATCGGTGAGAAACTTGACCAGTAAATGAACAAACCAAAATCTTTTACAGGAAAATTATTACTCTTGCATGAAAGCTGAGATAGTCACAGAAGTAATCAGCTAGCCCTGCTGCCAGTAGGTTAATTGGCAGAGAAGTGTTTATTGAGTTTATTTCTATTTAGAAAGATATCACATTTAATTCGGGCTCACAAAGGCCATGAGTTATTTCTTTTTACAATAGACTAGCTGCTAACAAATTGTTACTGATGACATGCTAAAATATCTGCCACCTCCCCAGGTATTCCAAATCTCTGAGATCTACATGTCTAGAAGTCCTCTTCATTTTACTGTAGTGAAATCACTCTTTCACATTCTGCTTTTCTCAATATGTGTGTTTTAGTTCTCATGATTTCTAATGCTTCTAATGCTTCTTAGAGATTCAAATTTCTATTCCAGTTTTCTCTGAAGATATTGTGCTTCAGAGGCATTTCCTGATCTTAATGTGAAGTATATATTGGAATGCCTTAGAAATATGCTAAGATAATCTTCCTTTGTGGTGAATTCCTGCTTTATTTTCTCTTTCCCCAGCTGGCAGTCTAGATACATGCCCATCCAAGTCAGTCACATGCCAGCAAGCCGTCACTGCTGTGTGAACTAGTTCATCTCCTTTGCAACAGCAGTCGTACTGCTGCCTGTTGGAGACACACACGATGGACAAAAAGTGCCTTGCTGTGAGGATGCAACATGCCATGGCACAGGGCAGCTTAAGGACTGAAGAACCAGAAGCTGGACTGTGTGACACCACAGACATGTGAAAGTATGACTGAACAGAACCAGCTCATGGGCCACAGTGATTTGTCCCACTTTGTCTGATCTACCTTCATCATATAGAACACAAAGTTTCAGATCCTGCCTGCATCTTGCGTGAGAAAATCACAGGACACTCTGCCCCTCCAGTTTATTGCAATTCTGAGGTGGGCTTGCTTCACAATATTACTAATGTTCTCTAGTCTTATTTGAAAATACACAAATGGCCAATGAAAGTGCAGCCCTTTTGGGCACCAATCCAAAGCAATATCAAGCCTCCTGTTCACTTCCCAGATGGGAATGCCAGAGTAATTAAAATTAGTCACACATACAAGATGAGTGGATAAGAGAGAGAAAAAAATGGTAAAGTAAATGAATTTATGGAAAGAAAAGTATAGCTAGACAGTGAAAATTAAACAGAGAGAAAAATGGTCATTGTTATGCAGCTTGGCAGCATCAGTGACCAGAAAACACAAAATGATCAGAGTGGCAATCAAGCACTACGACTAGAGGATGCTAGTGGTAGTGATGAACTGGAAGTCCTTGACCTGCTGGTTTAAAGAGCCTCTGGCCTCCAGGCAGAGAACTTTTCCAGGGCTAAATAAATTGAGAGAAAGATAAAGGAACATTATTGAAAATATGTCCTCCAATATAATAGTCTCTGCCTTTATATCTGCATCTGTCAAACTTCAAGTAAAACTACGGATACTTGAGACAGGATTCTTCTACTTCTGATTACTGATATTAGACTGTGTGGTCTTTGTTTACTCTGCCTGAGTATGTAACAGTTTACATCTAATTTTATCAGTCCCTCTTTTCTTAACAAATTGTGAAGGGGACAAATACATGAGAGATACTAGACATAAGGGAATATTTCTTGGAAGTCTAGGAGGAGACTGAAGTTATGAAAGTAGGAATTTTGCAGATATGTGAGGAAGTCTGTAATATAGGAGTGCTCAATATGATGTTGATACGAACTGGATAAGCAAATTTTTTAAAAAAAAATTAATCACCTCTTCTTAGTGGAGGGCTGGATATATGCTGAAATAGATCACTTTCATTGCACTTCTATTCACCAGTATTTAATTTCTGTTTTGCTTTTGACCTTTTCGTATTCACTAACTCTGATATCACTCCGATGGTATTGAATAATCCATATTGGCGACCAGATTTGAAATTTCCCTGGGTATTTTCATTGTGTCCTCCCTACCTTACACTGCAGATACTCTCTTGATTCCGCACATCTGTAGAAAAGGAAGGAACTGCTTTGTTGTTAGAGAAAAGCCTTTGAACTTCTTTCTCTGTATAAAGTGGAAAACATTAGATAGATAGAAGATCCCAAGAAGAAATAGCTCTTTGGCACTGCTCAGTGGTGTGTAGAAGAATGTACATTTACAGACAGAATATCTGTACTCTGTCAGTAAAGTCTCTAGTCACAAACACCCCAATAATTTTTGTCTAAATGCACATGGTTTGAATTAGTCAGTTCATGGGACTAAACTTCACGTCTGGCGGATCCTTCACTGTAAAGATCTGTATATGGGTACTTCATATATCAGGAAAAGTTAGTCTGCCAGGTACATGACAGTTGTATCAGTTAAACTCCTGGTACCTTGATATTCAGCATACTGTGCCCCTTCTAATAAGATTTTGCTGGTGTCACAAAATGGCAGGCCTGTAAAGAAGAAGAAGCCTGCTAAGGACAAAGAGCATCAGTGGTTCTAGAAATGCTTGTCCTTTTCATTTTCTGCCTTATTGCATTAATAATTTTATCATGGTTCTATATTTATTTGAACCTTCATTTCCACAAGGCAAACCATGACAAAAATTGCACAGACAGTGTAGAACCCCTCAGGACATAAGGAGACAGTCTTGCAAAGCATCAAAGCAATTGCTGCACGTGGCTGGGTAGTCCAGGGGGGAAGCATGTGCCTCTGAGAGGGGAATGTGGCCAGGGCCTTCACCTGACTCATCTCCAACATGAAATTATTGTCATTTGGTAATGGCAACTAAGTTTTATTCACAGACTGGCAAGACAGATGTTTAGGATTCTTATTTCAAGCTTCTGGGTGATTACTGTATTACCCATTATACTTGGAGTCTAGATTTACGCAGTCTTTGTGAATGCATGGAAGCTTATTAAAATTATATTTTTTTCCCTAAGGATTTCTTCATTCTCCTTTTTCACACATGGTCTTCATGAGAGAAATGGCTCTTCAAAACTTATGCTTTTTGTCATAATAATTGGTTTACACCTCTTGGCAACTTTTCACACTGAGGGTGAAGTACTATTTCATTAGGGTTCATTAAGAGGCAATATTTTCATCACAGTAAAAATCATAAAATATTCCTTAAAATTGTTTTTAATGTTAATCATGTTGTCTCATTTACTGAGAAGCATAACTGTGTGTGCGATCATACACAGACAAAGAAACAACTTTTGCAAAGCACTCTTGGAACTTAAGTGATAAGGTAAAAAATCTTAAATGAAATATGTAATTGTTATTGAAAATAGGGCACAATAACTTATATTGAATAGCTAGAAAAAAAATTAGTTTTTAAAGAAACCTTAAATTGCTGTGAGAAGTTCATTGTAAAGCAGAATAAAATTGTACATCACAATTCATTAGGCCTGCACATTCCTGAATTATATTTATGGTACAATACTTTCTATATGAATGAATATTTATTTTCTTCTTTTAGGAAAAATGAGAAATCAAGGGTTAAATTGCTAACATAAAGCTCTTGCTTTGATTACACAGCATGTATTTATAGACTACTAAATAGAACAGTAACAGAAAGATCTACTAGGCAGTTCCTGCTTTTTTTTCAGGTGGGGAGCTTGTGTTGTCATCAAGCCTCATATATACAAATAGGGAGAAGCATCTAGAATTTTGCCTCCAGAACAGCCTAAAGACCAAAGTACCTCCAAATTTTCAATTTCACTGTGACTGAGACTGGTTTTTTCACAATTACCACCTGCAGTACACATTACAAGAGTGTTCAGCAAGGGAGGTGGTGTATGTACTTGTTTGTTTCGTAGTTAAGAGATGTCATGCCAAACACGGTGCTCAAAACCAGGCAGTGCTATTGACCAGTGAAAGTTGTACACAGCAAATGGCTTCCACGTGCAGCTCTGCATGTGTGACTCTTATCACCGGGAGCTGTTACCTAGGAAACAAAATGTGCTCACAGACAATGTGTGAGTTCCTTCAGAGTTTCCTTTTCCACTAATACTCTCAGATATTTCAACACTTTGATCCCATACTTATGATATATCCTTGTCTGAATATCATCAAAACTCCAGTCATAAACTGGTCAGATTGGCTAGACTGGTCTTATTCAGACAAAAAAGAATTTTTGTTAAGATGCACCATCTTTCATCCATTTTTTTTTTTCTTGAGAGGGTGAGTTTGCTGCTTACATATTTGTAGGAAGCACTTCTCAGTAAAAAGATGTCATGGAAAAGATTAAAATATTTAGCAATCATTAAATTCAGCATTTTTTTTTTTTTTTTTGCCAAACATTGATACCAAAATCTGAGGTAAATTTATAAATAAAAAAAGAACATTGAATCACACAGCAGATTTTCTTATTCCTGTCCTGAGATTATGGAGTTTTTGGACAAGTACAGAAAGATTTTACCAGTCATGTGAGCCTGCCTTTGCATATGTTCATAATTCAACTGCAGTTTTCTCTGGGGGTAGTCATCCTTATGTGCTTGTTTTCCTTTGCACATTACATGTTGGTAGCAAAGATAGCAGAGTTTTTAAAATATTCAACTCTAGAAAGACAAATATTGAGGATTATCTTTACATTTAAAGTTAGCAGGAAAGTTTTCTTAGACTAGAAGAATTCTGTAATTTGGGATATACAGATAAAAACCTGTATGTAAATATGTAAAGCCACATGTGAAATGAAGTTGCTAAAAATTGCTGTATGTCATGGCCACCAACCCTGAGGCTTGTACTGGCATCTAAAAAGTAAGTTTTGAGGGCTCCTGTGTATATCCTGAGTGGCATCTCTATCCATGGCAAGGTAGTTGGAAGTAAACTATTTTTAAGGTTGCTTCCAATCCTAACCATTCTATGATCCTTCATCTGATGGATATGAAGTTGTTAACAAATGAGTGTTGAGATACTATGACCAAATGATTCAGAATAAATCCAGACCTGGTCCCTCTATTTGTTGAGTCTTTCATAAATCATTAAATGCAGTAAACTGGCTGGTTTTTACACAAGATAATTTCTGAGAGAAGGAATCTTCCATATATCAGATATCTATCACTACAACAAAAGGACAAAGGAAGATCTGAAAGAAAAATACAAGAGGAAGCTGAGAGCATATGCCAGTGATGAATGTTTATGCCAATAACCTAAGGTTTAGAAATCCTCACAGGAATTGTTTGTATTAAAAATAGGAAAAATTACAGAAAATTTAGCTCTGAATATAAAAATCAGTACAGTGATGCCCAGAATGAGACATTCTGCTCACATTACTCTCCTTGAAGAAATTTTGTATTATTAGCTATAGCAAGCAGCTCTTAAGAGTATGCTTGTTTTGCAAATTGGCTTAATTTTTTGTGGTCATTCCATGCAAGAAAAAAGCCACATTTTTTGACTCTTCTTTAGTCAATTAAGCATTCTTTTTCTCCTTTCATCTGTAATGAACCAATTATGCAACCAAACATTATCATTCTTTAAAAAACCAACCACCTAGTTATCAATAGGCAAGTCTCAATATACATGTCTGGTCTAGAGTCCTTTTGTTCACACGAAAAGGAGCTGGACAACTTGGCAGGAAGATCCAACATTTCTTACACAGATCTGTGCAGTGAGGGGCTGTAGGAGCAATGTTTTGGAGCACAACTGTTGTGGGAAAAGAGAAGAGGAAAAGATCTGAAGGCATCAGGGTTAGGAAAGTCTGTATAACTTTAACTGTCAATGGCCAGAGACCTACAATTAACCTATTGTCTGATATTGGGGTTTTATTCTTAGAAATTATGCTGTCATGATTTTGCAAGAAATGAAATGTTAATTATTTACTGACTTGAATTTTCCATTTTCTGTATTTTTATAGAGGTTTTTCATTGGAAAACAATGCACAGAAATCAATCCAGCAACTTCCAGAGCATCAGAATACTCCAGACTCTGGGGGTTATGATCCCTGCATTAGAAGGGGCTTCTTGTTTTGCTTTGTCTTAACTGCTTGTTTTAACTGCTCACCTCTGGCAGAACCAGAAGTATTTATTTTCTGTCTTCACACTGTGAGTTCAGCAGGAGCTTAATTACCAGCCAGCATATTGTGATTGTCCAAGGAGTATCAGAAATGAGCAAATATATCAAGGTTTGCACCACAGCTCAGGAGTAACAGCTGCAGTCACTCACCAGCCTCAACTGTCAGCTCCATCTTCCTCCTGCATAAAAATAAACATTTCCCCCACAATAAAGTCTTTTTATAAAAGCCATAAAACAACTCAAGGGAGCATTGTTATCATGAGCTAATCACCCCCTTAGGGAATTAGAGGCACTTAGCTGCATCTAGAGCTTCAACACCTGAGGGGCTGTGATTATTTCATGATAACCAACAAGGCATGACAGACTGGGAGGTTAATTAGATAATATTCAAACTTGGTAATATTGAGTTTGAAGATTTCTTTTGAAGTTGTACAAGCAAAGCTCTGCTTATAAAACAGCAGTGGGACATCAGCACAGAAAGGATAATTAACATTTCCTACAAACCAACCAAGGTTTTGAATAGCTAAAGGAAAAAATAATAAAGTCAAAGTACTAAACCCTGAGGCACTCCTTTAACAATGAGTAATCCTGATGAGTTCACTCCCTGGAATCTTGGGCAGAAATTGACTCAAATTATATAATGCTGTTTGGTTGCTAATCCCTAAATGGTGGAGGCACTTCAGTCAGCTTCATACTACTTAACGGTTCATTGTCTGAAAGAATTTAGTGGGATAGTAAATGCAGTATTAATAATAAATATTCATCTGAGCTGCAGTCATAGCTATTGGTTATGAGCCAATGCACTGCAAGACATTAAAGTCAAAAGACACTGCCAACACTTAAAATTGTACAAGCAGTAATTGTTTTGTGGAAGACCATTTTATTTTTGTGGATTTATTTAGTGGACCATTTCATTTCAGTGGCAGTGAAGTTTCAGAAGGAACTGTACATGTACGCAGGGCAGGAGCCGTGCTGCACACAAGTACCAGTTGTTACCTGCTTTGCAAGGACCCGGCCTATTAGTCCATGGGTTCTTTCCCACCCTCCTGATCCACCAGATGGGGACTGTGGGATGAAGTGGCACATCTGGCTGAAATTACACCGCCAAATCAAACAAATGGACTCTGCATCAGCTTGCTGATCTGAAACACGCTGAGGCCATGTGAGATGTGAATACCACACAAGGTATGTTGAAGAGCTGCAGATTACTGAGAGGAGTAGGATGTTTCCTCTTGGTAAACAGCTGGCTGTAACATCAGATTGTAAATCTTAGCTGTAAAGAAGTTTCTAGAAACAACTTATAACTTAAAGGTATTTTTTTTAATTGATCATCAGTAAAAAAAAAAACCAACCAAACAAAAAAAATCCAGCAACTTGGCTATCTCTGACTTGTTTGCTTGTAAGATGGAAAATGAAGATGACTGTTGGTGTACCAAATAATCTCTGATTTGGATAGCATTCTCTTTAAAATAATTTCTGTTGAGTTGGCATTGAAGTAAAGAATATAATCACACACTTCTGGGACTAAACTGTTTATATTCTGCAGGACACATCACTGCAATGAAGTTGAGATTGTTGGTTAATCCGAAATTTGCCAGTAAGAGCCATTCTGATGTAATTCTGATTTAATAGAGTCAAAACATTTCACTGGAACCTGTTGATTCCTTCAAAACCTTTGACAGGGAATTGAGTAATTGGTCCTTTCTGACCAGCCTTCTAGTCTGCTGGTCAGGTTTGGGCAGTTTGCCTGGCTCCCCAGGCTGCCTGCCAGGGGCTGCCAGGCTGCCTGCCTCCCTGGGAACTCAGCCGCAGAATCACAGAATCACAGAATCACTGGGTTGGAAGAGACCTTCAAGACCATCGAGTTCAACCCATGCCCTAACTGCTCAACTAAACCATGGCCTCGAGTGCCACATCCAGTCTTTTTTAAACACATTCAGGGATGGTGACTCCACCACCTCCCTGGACAGCCACTCCAGTACTTTATCACCCTTTCCATTAAGACCTTCATCCTAATACCCAACCTATATTTCCCTTGGTGCAGCTTTAGACTGTGTCCCCTTGTTCTGTCAGTTGCTGCCTGGAGAAAGATACTAGCACCCACCTGACTACAACCACCCTTCAGAGAGTTGTAGAGTGATAAGGTCACCCCTGACTCTCCTTTTCTCCAGGCTAAACAACTCCACCTCCCTCAGTCATTAGCTCAGCCAAAAACTCTGCTGCTTGCTCCTGCAACAGCCCCATGCCCGTGCCCTGGCATACCTGATGTATGTTCAAGATTTCCTGCCTCATAAAAAAAAAGATAAAAAACACCTACGTATAATTGAAGAGGTAGCATAGATTTTTTTACAAGCTCTTTCTCAAAATAATTTATAAATCTTCACTTTTCACTTCCATCTAAAACACATATTAAAAAAATTTTACCTCTGGAGTCCTGCACAGAACTTAAAATTAAATGGAAAAAAATACATAAATTCATATATGAAGGAAAAAATTACATATTCAGATGCCAATGAAACAAGGATATATGGCCACTAGAGAAATATTAGGAAGAAGAAAGTACAGGAAGGACTCACATAATTTTTCTCAGAAGCTTAAGAGATTGCAAATCATTCTTCTTTTTAGATATGAAACAACAGACAATTACAGGGATGCCCCAAAACTCTTCTGTACCTCTGAGAAGTGTACCAGCCAGATGAGCCAACTTCTGAAGGTGCCTGTTGCAGTGGCTAAAGAGGACAGACTGATGGCCACTTTTTGTACTGCGTTTCTGAGAACAGATTGCTCAAGTTTGCCGAGAGGTATTCCATGCAAAAAGATGAAAAATAGAAATGGAGAGCAAGGGTAAAAGCTATGTGAAAATACTTAAATTACATCTTCCTCCATGTCATATGCAGTAATCATTACCTAGAGAGTAGATCACTCTTTTAAAAGTTCTTTTTCTCCACTTCACCAACATCATTTTTAAATGTTTTCTTTTATATTTCCTTAATTATTTATTCCTTTATGTGTTTATGCATTTTTTTTATCAGTAAGATACTAAGTTACATCAGATACTTAAGTCACTAGGAACACATCATACTATTAGAGTATTTCAGATCACCTGTACTTTAACTTATGAAATAACTAGTGACATTTGTGGTATAAAGCATGTGAATTGTTCAATTAAGTGAATACACTTAAAGTGCCAGTGCAATTGCATCTTAGGGAAAGGAAAAAAAAAAAAAAAAAAGGAAAAGAGTTGAAAACTTCTCCCACTCTATATAGTCCAGCATCCTCCAAACAGAGGAAAGAGCCTCCATAGTTGTTGGAACTCTTCAAACTTTTTTGAGAAAATGTATCTTTAAGACTAAATCTCTGGAAAAAACACACCAGGGTGTCATGTGTGTTCATTGGTGTTCCCTGAGGGCACTGCTCAATACAGCCTTTGTTTTTTCTGCTGCTGTTATCTGAGACGTCTTTGAGTTCAATAAATAGATGTCAAGGTTTCAGGAACCTCAGTGCCAGCAGGGATACAGGGAAGAACTCGTAGCACTAGGCTTGTTTGAAAGAGTGATCAGGGGCTTGGTTCTGTGGCAGAAAATCAGTCAGTCTACTGCACAAACATGGTCCTAACACAGTTTGAACAGGGACAATCAGAGCAAGAACTGAAGTCCAACCTGCCTGTGTCAAGGTGAATGGCATCCCCAGAAGCTTTCTCTTGGAGCACACGCTCACCTCTGTATTTTCACTCATCTCTACAATGCTACTTCCATATTTGCATTACAACAAGCTTTTGCTGCATGTTCTACAGTACTAGATATTTTCATTTCAACAGCCTTTCTTTCATCCCGAATCTAGGACAATTTATGATTTCTCTGTCATGATAAGTTTGCACACTTAGCACCTAAGCATCCTTATCATAGATATAGTTTTGCAGCTTCTTATTAGGTAATGGTTTCATGCATCAGGTGTACCAGCTATACCTTCTACGCCTTTTTATAAGCAATTTACATGGGCCATGATTTTGGGCAGATTGACATAGAGCATACACGTGCACACGGATGGGGTAGTAAAAATCCTTTCTGTCAGCAGGTGCACCAGCAAAAAAAGAACCTAACAATGTCCTGCTTCCACTGCTATTAAGCTCAGTTGGTATTCATGAAAGTCATAAGGATGTTAGGCTTATAATGGTATAAACAGTTAGCTACAGTTTTTCTTAACATTGACTCCCATGGGGCTGCAAGAAGAGAAAAAAATATATGTAAGTCTATACAATAACTAATTTATATTGTGCTTGTAGCTTTCAGTGTCATCTGTACTGTATGCATAATCTTTCTGGTCAGGGCAGTTAATCAGGATCTATGCAAAAATAAAGATATTTATGTACATTGCATGTAATCAGCTTATTGATATGTAATAAAATTCTCCTACTTTTACTCACAACACAGAGCAATTTACTCCTGAGAGGAGCACACTGCTCCTTCCTGTGTTTGCACTGCCACTCCTTGGAAATCTCAATTTCTTCTTTTAGTGAAGAACGGGAAGTAATTTCTTTTGGATACTTAATTTGGCATCTTTTTTTGCCCAGCTGAAAACATTTTGGAAAAAAGAAAAGGTCAGTCACGAAGTATGCTGTTTAAAAACAATGATACAATGATTAGCCATAAAGCCCTCAGACATAAATGGATGTTTTAGGTCTGGTTCTGATCTCTTCTGTCAAATAACTGCTGCTGAAATACTGTCTGAACACTGAGAGTAGATGGGAGGGACAAGAGGAAAAATAACAGAGAGTCATCTCACAGAAGTCAAAGAATTTCTATTGAGTAAAGTTACTCACAAACATTGAGAGTCAGCATTTTATGATGTTTTTCATCATAACTTGAGAGAAAAGATTAACATTCATTCTGCTTTTTCTTTGCTCATGCTTCAGGTAAAACTTTTTCCTCTCTGTTTCTTTCTTTGATAATTACAGCACATATCAAAATCCATAGCTGAGAAGTTTTCAAGCGCTTTCACAGTGGAAGACCTCAACAGATGCAGCTTTGCAGGCTGCCTTTTGACCTACTTGACATTTTGTGGCCAAGCTTCCTTCCCATTAATGAGTGAGTAACATCCCTGTGACAATTGCAGTAGCGGCTCACATGGAAAAGTAATATGAGGAAAGTATTTAACATATGTGCAGCTGTCTGCTGTGTCACCCCAGCTGGTGGAAATAAACTCTAGAGATCAACCAGTAATTTGGGAAACACCACTGGTTGATAGGTCACAGTAAGTTGTCATCATCCTCACCCACAAATATCCCATATCCTCAGTTCAAGTTTTGATTTGATCAACTAGCTCTAATCCAAAATTCCTGTCAAACCCTCAAAAGTTTTAAAAAAATTTTTTTTTGGCATTTTTGTGTAATTTTGTAACACTCTGCATTTTCTCTTTATTGCTAGCAGAAGAATTGGAAATGGTACTCTCTTACTCTCTAGGGTTCATAAAAAGGCTGAAAAAACTGTTGCAAAGCTTCCAATCTAATTGACCAAGCAGGTTATAATACAAAGGAAAATGGACAAAGTATAAATCAGAAGTCAGGAATTTAACTGAAGAGGTAATCTAAAGGTACTAGCAGAAGATAATAAGTCCAAGTTTCTAAGATCAGCAAAGACGAATAAAATGAAATATCAAATAATCATTTTCTCTTTTGAAAGAAGGAGGGTATTGAATTAATATTTTAATTCATTTAATGTACCATGCATTTTATTCCCTCATTCACTGGGGAGGACATTAAACAACACAAAGTCTCCATATCTTTGGAGCCAGAAAACTGTACTCAGGAATGTTAAAAGAAATTGCTTTAGAAAGTGTAAATCTAAGGCTTCCATAAACAATGTAGAAAGGTACTGGCATGTTCAGGTTGTCTGAGGTATCAAAACCCCTGGAACAGCCTTCTGGTAGACTTGTTAAACTCCCTGAGAAACATATTAATATCGTGCCATGGATCATCTCATCAGCATTGCACAGATGAAATCACAAGACTCAGGACATTAATGAAAACCTATACTTTAAGGATTGAATGGCCCATGAGCTGTACAGTTAGCACAGGTAAGATTGTACATGGAATCCGGTTGCAACTCAGGATTACTTAAATACAGTATCAAAATCCCCTTTTGTTTACAATTAAGCAGTCCACTGGCTAGTAAGTTCTTCAAGCACATCTACACTCACAGACACAGACTCTTACTAAATTTCTTCAACACAGCTAGGTACAACATGCTTTGACCTCGAAGCTGCACAGATACTGCAAACGCTGTCTTTGAAAGAGGAAAATACCACTCATTGGTGCAAGAACTCTGTCTCCCGAGTGTCTTTTGTAGTCTAATATTTATGCCATGAGATAGAGCCAGTTTTTCTAGCGTTTGGCAGACATGCAGGCGGTCCCGAAGTGGGTCGGTGCGGGGGCATTTCTCATCTCACTGCTTCGGCCCTGACACCCAACACTGCCCTTGAGCAGGGAACGGCACCGAGGTGAGAGCCGTGGACAAATACAGTGCCAGGAAGCAGGGAAACCAGGTAGAAACGAGGATTCGAGTGAATTTTTGGCCCCACAGAACGGCAGTTTCCCTGCACGTGCCCACAAGCAGCAGAAA
Organism: Bombycilla garrulus; assembly: GCA_013400315.1. Taxonomy (NCBI): domain Eukaryota; kingdom Metazoa; phylum Chordata; class Aves; order Passeriformes; family Bombycillidae; genus Bombycilla; species Bombycilla garrulus. The sequence continues at coordinate 337,480 of VXBU01015269.1, forward strand.
CACGGGGCAAGCCGCTGTCCGCGTCCCGGAGCCCGCGGCGGCAGTTCGCGCGGCAGCCACGAGATGGCGCCTGGGATCCGGCCACCGCCGGCCTGCCCGGCGCTCCTCCCTCCGCTCGAGCCGAGCGGCCTGGGGAGTCTCGGGGAGCAGCGGGAAAACCGGGCCCTCATCCGCGGGACTTCCACTGCCGCGGGCCTGCAACTAAAATTAGTGGCCGTCCCTTCTGAGAAATATTCCCCAAAACTACCATGATCTCTCTGGTGCTCCAGCTGCTGCTTTTGCTCTTCTCCGCCCTGCTGTGCTTTGCTGCGCCTGTACCGCAAGCGCTGCTGGTGTGGGGCAGGGACACCGGCTGGGGACACCGTGGTGGGAGCTGCAGGGAAGGAGAATTAGCTGGTCCGTCACCGCTGCCCAGTGCAGCAGTGCTCGCTCTGGATGCTTGGCTTTGACGTTGACCTCACTTCCAGGAAAATTCCTAGCAGCGTTAATGTGAAGGATATAGGAGGGCTGTGTGAAGGTTTATAGGCATACACATGTTTAAATGGGACGGGAATTCTCATTTTTCAGGTTACTTGGAGTGTTATTTTTTCTTATCTTAATTTTTTTTCCGAAAACATTCTTTCCACAAATTTCTGTAATACAGTGGCTCATTGTTTTTGCTGTGATGCCTAAAGATCTGCAAGACTCAATCTATACTCTTCTTTTGTGGATGGATTTCTGGGTTCCTTGGGAGCCATCCCCTTGCATTCCATGGAGAGGCATGGGAATAAATGCAGGTTTCTTGATTGCAAAGGGTCACAGTGTTGGAATTTACCTCTCTTCTGCTTTTGGCAACAACAACCTCTGTGTAAATCTGATAATATGGGCAGCAAACACATGTTAGGTTAGAAAATGGTACAGCAGCTGCTGTGCTACTGGTAGTAACTTAGTCAAATAGATTCAGTAATGTCCAATATTTAGACATGTACTCTTGCAAATACAATGGGCCTTTGGGGTTCAGGAAAACCTGATAAAGCAGCTCCCTGATTCTGGTTACTAAATGTAATATGGGTAATCACAATAATCCATAAAAAAAAAAAATCTCAAGCCCTTCCTGTTATATTTGACCCTAGAAACTGAAAAAACAACATTTAAGGCAAAAAGCATATTGAAGTCAAATTGCAGATATTTTGATGGTTTGGTTTTGATTTTATTTTTCTTCTGTGGAATGGGGAGAGCATGCATTTTTTTCCTCAAAAATTAAATTTCTGTAATATTTTCCCTCTCTGCTCTGCAGGGCAGTTTTCTCCTTTGCAACATCTCAAAGTGTCCAGCTGTCCTGCTGTAATGGAGAACAGTGAAGTACCTTCGTAGTGGTATTAGGAGAGAAGTGCTCTGGTTTAGGTGCTCTGTTGGAATTAAAATCAAATGCAAGTTCAGGAACACCTCTGTTGCATTTTGATTCGATTTCTGTTCTGATTAAATCACTTATTGCTGCTGTTGATATTTCTTACAGTCATGTGTGTAAACCAAATACTGCAAGAGACCCTACTGTGTTAGGCACCATGAATGCAGAAGCAGACACTGTGCTCTCAGCTGTTGCTTCCCCATCTGTCAAGTGAGGACAATGTGCTTGCTCTCTACAAGCACATGAGCACTAATTAATTAATATTTGTAAAAGGATATGTAAAGGCTAAGTATTATTTATGAATTATAGTATAAATGAAGATTCGTGGAGAGGCCATGGAGAGAAGACAGAGATGGCATTAGAGGGCAGAGAGAGCAGCACAGAGTGCCAAGATTAGCCTGGAAGAATAAGAAAGGAAGCAAAGCAAAGTAAATTTTGAACTAAAGAAGAGTTGGTTTTGCTTAACAAAAATAAAGTGAGAGTGCAAGGAATATGAGCAATATACAAATGAGATTAAAAAGAAAGCCCAACACAGTAGTGGTCTGAAACTGGATGGAATATGCTGGAAATAGAAATGATAATAAAAAGAAATTTTTAAATAAATAGAAAAAAGCCCTACTGATGTGCACAATGCAGTGATTTGTATACCCTCTTTATTTTAAAATATCTCCTCTACCCTTAGAATGTAAAAGCCTTGCTTAGCAAAACAAAGGAAGTGATAAGAGGTCCTGCTCTGTCCAGGTGAGTGAGCATGTAGGTGTTCATAGGATTGTGAACTCAATGTCCTCCAGAAGGCAGGTGATGAAAGCATTATAGGTACACAGTACTGTATGATACTGTGAACTTTGTGAATAGCTCCATCAGGGAACATCCAGCAAATAGAGAAAGTGGTTCTGGACAGAGAAATCACCTCTTCTTTCAATAACATCCAATGTCCATGTGGGCATTTCAGATTTTTCTATGCTGTGTAGGTCAAGCATTTGCTTAACTTTTCTAGTTAGAAAAGTGTATTTTGGATATACAGAAGAATATTATGGCAGCACAGTTTTTCCCAAATACTGGGAAAAAATATTTATAAGTATTCATGTCAGAGGTCCAAACTAAATTTTAGTTTGACTTCACTCTCACCAATCTTATATTTCCTTTCCAGGAATGTTCAAGAGAACAGCTTTTACTGATGTAAGTATATATGAAGTGCAGGCTTTGGAAATGAACTGCTGCACTGGTTCTACAAAGTCAGATTCAAAGCTGTAACTCTTGCAATTTTCTATTTGAGCTTTAGGTGAAAAAAAAAAAAATAAGAATAAAATGTCACTTATGCAGAAAACCACAACAATGTATAATACTTATTTCAAGAACATGCAGTAAAGTGTTTGTGAATAGTCCCACAACAAGATTAACTAAATTAGGAAGTAACCAAATATTCAAAAGGAATGGAGAAATCCAAGAATTGAATGATCTGCTCAGACATTTCACAAACAGACCCAATAGACAACATTTTCCCAAGAGATTGCTCATGTAAATTATTTGCTTCATTTCAGTTGCTAACAAGCATGAGCAGCTGAGCTCCACTTCCTCTGTGGCACAGAAGTGATGTCCAAGTTTTTTCCTACCAGCATTACCAGAAAATGAATGAATTAGGTTTGGACAGGTCCTCCTCTGTTATTTCACTGATCCTCAAATCCATCTGGCTGCTTTGAGTAAATGTGGAGGAAAAACATGAAAAATATGTAGTCAGGGTGTACTTTGATCTCTAAAAATAAGGATGATTTTATTTTAGGTATATAATAATATTGCTAACCTCAGTTCACTTAGTAATCCTTGCTTTTCCCTTGGCTCTCAGTTTGACACATCTCCAGCATGAAATGGACTAAGATTGCCATGAAACTGAAAGCTCTGAGTGTGGAAATTGGGGAATGCATAGACAGATTTTTTTTTTCCTTTTTAAACATATGCCAATGAATAAGTCCTTTTATTTTTTCCCCCTCATGTTTTCTGAATTTCTTGGTAAATATCACTACAAACCTCAGCTAGAAAACCCGAATCAACTTCCCTTAGGGGACTTCTGTTTGAGACACAGAATATTAAAGGCCAAAAACCGGGGATTGACTCAACCCTGAAATGGTCCTGGTGAAAACTGCCACGAAGATCAGGTCTCGTTTCGACATGAGCTTTGCCAATGGGAAAGCAAGAGAAAAGCAGGAGATTGCTGCAGAGCACTTAAAAGAGCCAAGAAGCAGCTGCAAATGTTCTGATACTGACAGACCTGTTTGGCCACCATGAGGGATTTAAAGGAGCAAGCATGGATGTAGAGGTAAATCTCAGAAAGGACGAGCATGTTAAACTATAGTTGTTAAGTGCGTCATCTGGTCAAAATTGTAAGAAAGCTTTCTTGCCTATTAAATATTGTTCAGAAAAATTTTAAATCGAAACATGTAAAATAAAATATGAACATGAAACACTCTGATTCACAGTATTTCCTTTAGTGCACAGTAAACTTCTGTACCATTGTTATCTGAGGCATACATGATGTAAAGATGCTCTTGAGGAAGAGATAATTGCTTAAATTGGCAAAGTGTTCCTTGCAATCTTTATGGCATACTGGTTGTACCAATCTGCTGCGTGTGACATCTGGACAGAGCACATTTGAGATGAGTAAGAGGAATTCCTGCTTCCAACACTTGCACTGAAATAAAACTTTCCTTGCTTGAGCAGGCCATCCCAACCTAGATGGGCAGGTTTTGTGGGGAACACAAGGAGCATTTACTTAGACACATATGGCTAAGAGCAGGAGACTTGTGAAACTGCCACAAGCCCATGGCTGGGGATCTCCCTCTTTATGGTCAAGAAGCCACTGAATATTTCATAATAACCATAATTCCAGGAAATAGAAACACTGAATGACACAAAACCTACTACTTTGTTGTCATACACCCTGTTACCTAAATGTTGCCATATACAATTTCAGGACTCCTAAGAAGATCTGCAATATACTTAGTAATTTTTACAGAAGTTATGTCTAAATACACAGAGGAGGGAGTCAAAAGCAAAATGGGTATTGAGGCTTATCATATATTTGTCTGCAACCAGGACCAGCCCTAGTGATGGTCACACAAAGTCTGGGCAAGCAACTGCTGATTGCCTCAATTAAAAGGCATTCAAAATCTAAGGCTGCTCAGCTATCTAAATAGTATCTGAAAAAAATTGTCCATAAACTGGAGTTATCCGCGTATATTTATTTAAATATTATTGGTGTTAAAAAATCAAAGTCCTTCAAACTATGTTCCAGCTATGTTAGTTTTAATTGAAGGGGTTTGGAGATAAATACCTGTTAAAGATTTTACTGAGATTTTGCTACCACTAGCAAAGCAATTTCTTGCTTAATGTTCAGCGAATTACATGAATAGGAATTGAAAAACTGTAATTTCTAAAAGTAGTGAATACTTCAGTTCTTCTTCAGTTCTTCTTCTTCTGACTATCCTTTAAAGAAAATTTCTGTCAATGTTGCATACTACCTAGCAATTAAACATCCAAAATACTTATGGAACATATATTTTTGAGAAATACATGTTTTCGTTAGTTAGCATTTATGTGTTGTACTTGTTTTGCTACGTGACAACATTTTAAAAGTTGCCTCACCTTTGAAAAGATCTCAGATATTAAAAGAACTCAAATATTTAATTTTAACTTATTAATGTTGTAATTTGTTGTAATTTGGAAATAAGACTGTGACAAGCTCAGGTAAAACATTCTAATAAGGGACTAATATGTAGTAGAAAAGAATAAGTGCATTAATATATCTCCACATGCTAGTGACTAGTAGCTGTCCTTAATATTCTATTTTTTCCTCCATAATTCACCTACTTATCCTCATAATATCTCCTTTTTACAAGTCTTCCTTCACTGAGGCAGTTCATGGAGACAAATCTAATGTAAGAAAGATATTTATGTATTAAATAGGTAGAAAAGTCTTACTCTATTTTGCAACTGAGAATGTCAAACCAAAGGACTTCACTATACTTTTCCTTTTGTCATCTCTTTTTATGAGTTCAATATGAGAGATATGACCATGATTTGGAACATTGTTGTTTCATTTAATTTGCATCCAAGAGCCACAGAGCCATCTACCTGCCTGCTTTTATATGTGCTGTTAGGAATATTAGAGAAGAATGGTTGTTCCTTGCTGTGACATATGCTTTCCAGGCAGGTTTAGTTGAATCACTTAGTGCAAGATCCACAGAGACATCCAGACCTAGAGCCAACCTACTTAATTTTAAATTTGAATATAAAATGAAGTGAGTGTCCCCAGAAAGGGCTTTGATAATCTGATATTCAGGATTTGCCTAAAAGGTAGGAAAAAGTGTATCTGATTTCCTTGAAGTAGAAAAAGCAACTGAGCCTTGCTCTTCCTCATTAGATCCCCACATTAAAGAACAGGTAACCTTTCTTTCTCTTT
>VXBU01015269.1:343351-363225 GCA_013400315.1 Bombycilla garrulus
GTGTTTAGGGATGCCTTGAGCATATTGGATTGAACTGCTCACTCTGGATGGGGAAATACATTATTTGAGGTTCTCAACAGCACTTAGACGAAGGTAGGAACTGATCTATTCAGGACTTTCAAGCTATTGAAGGCTCTCCTTTTATCTAAGGACTTCAAGGCACTTGATAAATAAAATAAATATAATTTTCTCATTTCAGTGACTGAGAATGCACAGATGTAGTATTTACACAGGGAACTTTACTTGTCTTCACACAGCTGTGAGGCAATCTTACTCCTAGTGCTGCCTTCCCAGCATTCCTCAGGTTGTACCAACTTCACTGTGTTCAGAGTTGCTTGTTCAAATACCTCAACTCACAGCAACTGTTACAAACAACTATGATATGGTTTAAAATAGGCATGGCCAAACCCTTCCCTTTGAGATCCTAAGATTTCTCTTCTACATAGGTTTTATAAAGAGAAAACAGAAGAATTTTTCTTAGCGGGTTTGTTTGAAGACTTTTGACACTATTTGTTTCAAAACTTCTCTTTGAGAAAATAGAAGGAAAACATTTCCTCAAACTATATATGTATACAAAAACGTGAAGAGTTGCTTCTGAGAAAGTGCTGTAAGGAGAAATAGCTGAGATATTGTATAGATGTACATATAGAAATAGTTGAGAAATAGCTGGATGGGAGAACCAAACGCCAGTATTAGAAGTAAGAAGCCTTAGGAGTCAGACCTTTGGGAGCATTATTGATAAAAAAGATGGGTCAAGGTGTTTGGTCAGGTGTGCAACCAAAGAAAGTTTCTCTGGTTGTCTGGGTTTTCATGTATTTAAAACAAAACAAAACAAAACAAAACAAAACAAAACAAAACAAAAATCTGTAAAAAACTCCACCAAACAAACACCTCAGGATTAGGTACAATATTGTAAATAAGCAATAGAGAAACCTGACTGTTTCTGATCTCTTATCATTGCTAAAATAACCCAAGTCTGAATTAATGAAAGATCAGTTTAGCAGGTAAATGAAAAAATTATCAGGAGTGTTCTAATGAAAGTGTGGTAACAAAGGTGGCTGCTTTTGCCAACCTAAGGACAGCCATGGCCTTTGTCAGAAGTAATCCTGCCAAGGAAGTTTTAGGCTCCCACATTCACAGCAAACTCTAGTGCAACAGTCAAGACCCCAAGAACCTAACATCTTCCAGCTACCTAGAATTACTCACTGGAATGATCCATACTTTTATTCTTACATTCAGAAGCTCAAATCCACAGAAGTCCTTGGAACAGCTCTCTCTAAAGGACTCTATAAAAAGGGTTGAACTCTAAAGACCTCTCAAGGAAACCTGAGTTTCTGCAAACTACTCACTAGAGCCAGTGTTTGCTGACTCCCTCTGCTGTAGTGCTGTCAAGAAGTGAAGTTCTGGCTCCAGCCCAGTGTTCAGCTTTTGTGTTTAGTGCTGGGTTCAAAAACCAAGGCTGAAACAGAAGCTAAGGAGAATATCACTTCAGTTTTCTTTAGAAATGTCTAATTTCCATGCCCAGGAGGATAATGTTAAAAGGCCTTTATTTACAGTTCCGGAATTCTTCGAAAAATGCTTTTCCTGACTTCTGGTCGCTCTGGCTCATGGTGATATCCGTCTTCAAGTTCTGATAATGGTTTGGAAAAAAGAGATAGAGCAGAGACCACAGAGCAGGATCTTGAAGAATTTGTACGGTTCATCATAAGTGAATTGAGAAAAACAATTGTGAGCTGGGAGAAATATCTGTTTGCAGTAAATGTCATGCTGATTTATAACATAGAATCAAAACCAGTTTCTATCAAGCTCAGCATTCATGGGGAGATAACTGAAGAGCTTTTGGTTCTCGTCCCTCTACCCTACCCCACCATGCTTTCCTTGGCACTGGAGTTTCAGCAGGAGTGAGAATGCCATCCTTGTAGTCCCTGGTCAGCAGTAAGCTCACCCCACACACACTGTCTACCCCATGGGGAGGGCACGGCACTGCCCAGCAGGGACTGGTCTTCAGGGAACACATCCTGGGTCCTGGCAGGACTGCTAGCTTGGCACTAGGACACAGTGCTTCCTCCTAGGCCCATTCCTGTAACTTCTGCACACACATGCACTTGTGTCTGGAGGTGATTTGGGATTGTCCATATTACAAAAACAGAATCTGGAAGAGGTGATCAAACATGGTTTGATCAAAGAGCCATAGGAGAGGGAAGGAATAACATATGTCTGTGGGAAAAGCCAGAGGCAATGTCTCCAGCAGCTGTGTACAGATGACTGAATGCTGAGATGACAGGACTTTTACAGAGACTCCATGCAGGGTCAGTGGTGGGAGACAGGAGCACTTTGGTGGAGCTCACATGTGCATCCTTCCCTTCATCCTACCTAGAGACTCCTCAGGTTTGATCTGGAATGGTCTTGATTTTTCACCTTCTTTGCAGGTTTATAACTGGACATTTGTGGAAAACTAGGATAAGAAAATTGTGTTAAAAAGATTCATAGGCACTGACATACACAGAAGCATGGTGGTGACATCATGCCTGTTCACAGCCTGAGTTTGGTTTGAACCAAGGCTGAAAAGCACTAGTCTCGTGGAATGAAAGACACCTGAGACCTCACTGGTGTGGCTGCAGGAGTGCCTTTACAGACCTAAGGTCTACCTTGTACATCTCTGTCTGTATGATAGAGTGGGGATATTTGCAAGGACATTAAATAGAGAAAAAATACATAATGTGTTTTTTTAGTCAGAATACTTTATTACTCTTCGTTGGACCTGATTAAATGCCTAGGACATGAATCCCACTTCAAGATGGAGCTGATAAATTAATGACTTGCTACTGGTGGCTGCCATACATTCTTGACCAACATGAGTAAAGATGTAAGTGCAAGAGACAAACATGCAATAGCAAAAAATATAAAGAGTAACTTCATTTTATGTTGTTCTGTCGCACAAATTGAAGAAACAATTAAAAAAAAGAAAAATAATAAATTAATTACCCCTATGCTGCATTTAAAGCAATGAATGTCTACACCTGAATGGAGGAGGCAATGACCATTTTTGAAAGGCTCTTAAAGAGTGACAAAATTCAGTATTAGGAAAGAAGGGGCATTCAGAAAACCACCAGTGCTTGCTGTTTGAGGAATGTGAGGCACACCACGGGCTTTTCTCTCTCCTTCAGAAGAAGCAGACCATTGTCAGAATCTAAGTACCACACTAACTGTGACAGTGGGTTTGGGTTGCAGCTCCTTTGTTGTTTTTTTAATAACTAGATAATTGTATTTCTATATTGAAGTGTCACAGCAAAAAGAAACTTGAAGCACAAATTTAAATATGATTAGCTTGTTAGTGGTGGTTTTTAGGAATCTAATTTTTTTTCCCTCAGCTCCTATCCTATTTTTTTAAAAAATTTCTCCAGGGCATGTCATATATAGTGAAAAATCTCAATGGAGGCCCACAGGTATCACTGCTGTTTAGTCAGACTTCAAATTGGGCTCTAATGGTTTTAGATAGAAGAGCAGATAGAGAGGGTTTGTTCACTAGTCGGTGCCCTTGCCTCAGAGTTCACCTCAAGTTGTTTTCAGAAATTCTCACTTCATGCACATTACTTATTTATATCATCACTTTTTTTTCCCACTTCATAGATAATTGCTACTTAATTGATACTGCCTTTATACAAGCCTCACAATAGCAAGCAACAAGACACACTGCTAAATAGAGGAATCATTAATCTGTGTATATATTCTGGATTTCTTTTAAAGATGGGCTGGAAATAAGCAAAGTCATTAGTAGTTTGTTTGCAACAGTGTATTTATGAAAGCTCTATGGAGAATGTGTCAACAGTCAGTATGTAACAGAGCAATTAACGCAGTACTTTTGTACTTTTGACTGTTAGCATGGGAGTAAACAGAAGCAGATGTGAAGTGTTTGTGCCGTTAGTATTCACAGACTGTTCTGACATATGCAAATACAACTAATGCTTACAAAGCTTGCAACTCTTACTGTATCATGACCTTACTTACCAAACCCTGGGACAGGACTACCCACTTTCCTAATAATTATTAACAATACACAGATAGAACCTTTTTGTTTTGAGAGCATTACGGACTGCACTGGTAAAGCTTCACAAATAAATGTGTTGATACTGTTACCCATATACAGCTTGTTTTAGACAGTGCTTTCTTCAATGTAAAAAGAGAACAAACAATAAAGGAGTAATGGAAAATGCATACAGAAAGCTAGAACAGGAATCACCTTTGAAACACTGGTTCAGCTTTAATTATACAAGCCCACTGAAGTTCAATAGTTAATACATGCATCAGCTTCTGTGTATTTAGGACAGAGTTCAAACTGAGACCTTTCACAGCTACAGTCTTATAATATATATCTTGCTAAAGCAACTCCAGTCAGGCTGCTAAAACAGAATGCCAACACTGAAATGATACTCTGCCCTGTAAAAAAAATCACGTACTTGACCTAATAAAATTACCTGCATCCTGAAAGAAAGAAATGAAAAAGTAAAAAGAGAGAAGAATGCTTCTTGTGTTCAGTTATTTTTCATGTGAACTATATATATCTGAAATACCTGGAGTTACTACAGTGATTTTCATCTTCAAATACTATCTAAAACCGAGCTATGTTACACAGGTGAAGGTCAGATAAGATTATATTTTCAATTTTTCTGTTACAGATGTGTTTCCAGAATAGGAATTCATTGAAACTGAATTAAAATAAAGGATTTACAGTGATGTTTGGCATTATTTACTACATGAAACTTATTTTGCTTCAAAAAAAAACCCCATTTGTAGCAAATATTGACCAAAATAAGATTGACAGGCCATCTCTTCCAACATGTTTTCTTGTTTGAAGTCAGAAAAAAATGTCTCCTAAACACACTGTCTTTTTATTATCCTTAAGATATAATGGCTCATGAAATTAAAATCCTCTTTTGAATTTGAATTTATTGCTTGTTCCCATGTTGGTTTTGCCATTACAAATTAGTTTAACAGGTCTCACCATACATGACTGTGTTCCAACTGGGCCCAGAGTAAAGCATCTTCTTATTTTGGCTGTACTGGGGCAGGAGGCTGTTGCAGCCATCACCTGAAGCAGAGCGTGGGGTGGAGCAGCAGCACACCCCTGAATGGGGAGGCAGAAAAGCAGGAGGTTTGGAGCAGCAGCCCTGGGGCCAGCTGTGTCAGGAGGCTGCACGGGACCTGGGGGTGTGTTACAGCAGCTGGACACCTCAGGTGCTGTCAGGCCCACCCTGTTAGTTTCAAATAATTCACCTTGGTATTCTTTGTTGTAAGGAAGGTGTTTTACTGTAGTATTGCCACTAAAACACTGTAATTCTGTACTTGGTATTTCTTGACTTGTCATGATTATAGGACAGGCTGAGTTTTTGGAGGCTGTCAGATATTCACATGCTTGGTAAAGCAGTGAGGGTGTTAAAAGGATTCAGGTTTTTTTCCTAAACCAACAGTTTTCCGAGTTGCTAATAGTAACTGAAGTACTTGGAAAGGTTAGTTTTTCAGGAGGCAACTTTTTTTTTTTTTTCCAGATCTTTTGATTTAGGGTTTGTTTGGTAGTTTGGGGTTTGTTGGGTTTTTTTGGCACCAGAAAAACACAGGTATTGCTATAAATTGCAGACATTTATTTTCTCATTTAGAAAGCTTTGTGAAATTATCATTATCATAGTTTTCCATCTTCTTTTTTTTTTTTGGCTGCCTTTTTTTTGCTTCTTTTTTCAAATCTGAAAGATACCACTTCCTAAATAAACTAAAGAAACAGTGAGCTGTGAAAAAAAGGAGACTGGGAGTGGGATGTCTAGTAAAGCTGGTTAAAACAAATGTCCTTCAGTAGTACTTTGCTGTTCACAACATTATCCCTAGAACTTGTCTGCAGTTTAAATCACTGAAGCATGTAGAAATAAATATTTATACTGTAAGCAGCCAAGGATGTTGTATACTGTTGTTGGCTAATGCCAAAACAAGAACAATAACTAAGTTTACCTGAACCACTAAGTCCCAATGCCCCCCAAGGGTTTGAACTGTTCCTCTATGCACCAAGACTGTGAGTGACTTTCCTCAAAGTTTCTGGTTCATCTCATCAGCTTGCTTGCTTATCTAAATAATCATTTGTCCGCAGCTGCAGGCAATCAGCGTTTTGTGCATACAGTGTGGATTCCCAAGCCAAATTACGAGATAATGAAAATACATGTAATTACATGTTGGTATGCTAGTCTAAATATAATTTACACTTGGGAGAAAGGAAAGAAGGCAAGATAGTAACAGGTGAATAAGAAAACAAAGAAATGTGCTTTAGTAATTTTTCCTGATCTTGTTTTTCAGCAAAATAGGTATACTCATTTGTGCTGTGTTTACTTAAATGATTATTTGTGAATTAGAAAGTTCAGCTCTGTTTGAGGAACTACTGAACAGCCTGCAATTGCTGTACTGTTTAAGTGAACATTTGGGGAGAAAAGTCAAATTGGCCCATTGTGATAGCTGATACATTTTCATATCAATGTAAAATTCTGATTACTTTCCTTTGAATTTAATATAAACAGCTGCACAGAAATACTTTCTCAAACATTTTTTTTGTTTCCTGCTATTTATTCCTTAAAAAGATTTGGATCATATTTGCTTTGCAGGTCAGAGACACCTGCCTTTTGGCCACCATCCACAGCTTATGGATTATGTGTATCTCTCTCCTATCCAGTGACTTCGGATAAGATCAGATTTTGGATGAGATGCAATTTGGTAGGCTTAGAGAGTCTCTCACAGCTCTGAATGCTATTTTGTGTAAATTCCTTCTTTAGTTTCTCTTGAGCAGTTTTTAAATGCAATATTATTTCAAGCTTTTACAAATTATTTTATTGCTGACCAACAGACTGCATTTCCTGAAAGAGCTGTTTCAGGTTAAAATATGTGCTAATTCCTAACACCCCCATCTGTCAATCCTTCTGTGGCTAAAATTGAATTACTCTTCTTTTGTTAAACCCTGGACTTCAGCATTTTGTAATATTTGGCTCTTAAAATAGATTTGTTATCGTGGAGAACTACTAGTGAAATATTTTCTCAAAGATCCCTTTTTTATATCATGAGATGGATGATTTTCAGGATCAAATACACATTGTTTTCAGGAGGTAAGTAACATAGAGTCGTATATGTAGTGGACAAAATGAAATGTTATTTTGTTTTTAGTTTGGGGTATGAGAATTTCACATTCATTTCATGTCTTGTGCTTTTTCTGACATAATACTTTTTGGAAAATATATTAGAGGAATTCAATTTGCAGTCATGTTACCTGCAGGAAGTATCTATAGTAACTTTTTCAATTTGTACTTTTTTTTTTCTTAATATTGCTTTTTGAGTTTTGTTAAAATTGCTCCATGAAATCAATTATAATCTGGAGCCTTATTCAAAGAGAACCTTGAATAATTCTGATGCACTGAACTCTAATTGCTCTTAATTTTTTTAAATATTTCAAATTATAATTCTATAAATTTTAGAGTAATATGTGGCATTTCTTACTTACCTTTCTATTTACATCATTAAATACATTTTCAGTGACTAATATTTCTCTGTGCCTCAAAGAAACATTAACATAGTACAATTCCTTGGTGTGAATACAGGATAAGATTCTGTTCCTTCCTTTATTTACTACGTAAGATAACTGGAGCTGTGTTAAAAGCCTTCATTTCACTATATATTTCCCTGAAGCATACAGGCAGCCACTCAATAGATGTCCGCAGGCATCATTGCAAGGATGAAGGCGGAGAGACAAATGAGACCATAGAGTAGGATATGATGAGAACAATGCTACAGAGTTTATGACTTCCGTAAGAGGTTGCTGTCATGGACACTATTACCAGGAATCTCGAGAACATCAGAAGCGATGGTCTTAAAACCTGCCTTTAGTTCCAGTTATGCTGAGTAACAGCTCACTAATTGCTGGTAAAATCTCAGTCACTGATGATATTTAGCAGGCTATTCTTGCATATCACTGGCTGATAAGCTAAAACTTCACCTAAGTTGCTGGACTTGCAAGAGGAATTAAGCAGTGATGTTAGGTGATTCTTTAGCCTCTTGTGAGCATAGAGAAAATAAAGGGAAATTGTTTCTTTGTGGATATTCTTTCAACTCTTCAGAGCCTGTTCCATTCTGTCCTCCAGCTGACACTGAAAACCATTAAAATGCAAAAGGATGTGCAGATAATGAAGAACCCTAGGCTTCATGGAAGAATTTTGGGGTGAGATATGTTAAGCCTAGAGTTTAGCTGTTAGCCTCACTAATCAGCACAGTCCCTTTGGTCCCTTTGGGCCTCAGAGGCATTTTTTTTTAATTGGGGCATCAATATGCACATAGCGGTCTTCACTGGTGGAAACATCCCTGCTGCACACACGCAGTGGGGACAAAGCTAGCCAGGGTAGCAGGCTCTGTGCTACAGCCTAAGGTAAGAGCATCACTCTTGCTCACCTGGTGTGCATGTGCTCCTGGGGCTGCTGTGGCTGGTCTTCAGCAGGGAGTAAACTTACTTCACGTGGTAATCTTAAAAGCAATTCAGGAAAACACAGCTTTCATGAAACTCCTATGTGATCAGTAGAAAACTGTACTCAGCAAGAACTTAGTAGTGGTTCACTGTCAGGAATGGAAGCATGCGTGGCGCAGGCTTGCAAAGGGATCCATCTTGTTCTGCTGATTTTCAGTACTTTTGTTAATGACCTACATGATGGAAAAAGTGGTTGTTTATTAAACCTGAAGACCATACCATGCTGTAAGGATGCTGGAGAACAGGAGCAGGAATTCAAGGGTATTTTAACAATTTGAGAAAGTTATTTTAATTACATTGCTTTTATGGAGTTCAGTGTCCACTTTTCATTCTGTTAAGGCTCAATATTATTGTTAACCCCACAATTTTATTCTCATTCAGATAATTTATTTGAGTTGTTCATGCTTCCAGAATAAAATAAAAACATGCACTGTTCTGGAACCCTGAAATAACTGTGGAGTTTTAGGCAAAAGTCCTAAGTATTTTATTAATTGAGACTTCAAATAATTTCCTTAATCTTTGATGATTTCACATTCCAAGTCAAAATAAGACTCCTACATTTGTAGGAGTATATGAAGTTAAATTACATAAATTCAGCTTCACACCTCACTTCCTCAGCACATACAATTATTAATATGAGTACAAATACTCATACAGAGAAGTACTGTATAGAATCATTAGAATATATAGACTCCTAAACCTGATTAATGTGGAAGCAATGTGGCTTCACTTTAGCAACTTGACAAACCTTTGCCCTGTGCATTTCTTTGTGCCGTGTTGTTCTAAGAAATATGGTTTTCAAAAAATAATAGCCCTAAGTAGTGTGAATTGCTTCCCTGAAAATAAACACAGAGACCCTCAGTGGATCCTTGGTGCCTCCATTTTCATTAGGAGCTTTAACATTTATCTCCTTGTTTTATGCCTGTTACAAAGAATTATAGTCCCCCTGGAGACATTGGATTAGGGATTATAAAATCAATGCGGTGTAAAACCGTTCTTCCAGCACTTTCAAGCCATCCCCACAGAATGGGAAAAGGCCAGCTGGACCCTGACCCACCAGGTGGGACAACACTTCCCAGCTGAATGATCTCTTCAGGAACAGCTAACTTGTCAGCCTGTGTAAAGCTAGATAAGCAGAGATATTAGTGTTCACTGATATATAAATAATTATTCAGCTCACCATGCAAGGTAGCACTGCACTCTGCAGGACCTAAATCAGACAGCTCAATATTAGTCAAAAGGCACTGGATTCCCTGGCAGATTATTCAGTTTAATTAACACTACAGACTTGGTCAAGATAGTTGACTTTCCTTGAAACAAACAATTAGAACTGGCAGCATCTGGAAGGATTACATTTTTGCAAGGTCTTATATTCATATAAACGCAAATAAATTATTTTTCTGTGATGTAAGCATTAATTTTAAATCTAGTGACTACTTCTGTATGTACTGTGTTTAAGAGATGGCTTGAAAGGCTGGTTCAAAAAGTCCTGCTCACCCACAAAAAAGGCATCAGATAAAATCTTTTTAGGGCAAAAAATAGCATTGCTTTTAATGAACCAGATTATACAGCACAGTGCATCTTTTCTATCCAGCTTGGAAAAGGGACAAACATGGTAAACTACCCCATGGAAAGCCACACTTTTATAGACTTTGTCTTAATGTGCATAACAAAGGTGTTTAATTAATTTGGATGTTTAAATAAACATATGTTTATTCAAACCAATACAATTTTCTGGTTTCTCTGAAAACCATTCAATATGTCTGTGAATCTTTATTGCCCTTTACTTAAATATAAAATGTTGATTCAAGTAACATGAATAAATTCTTTTTCTAATGACTAAAATCAACATAAACCCAGGAGCAAAATGAAAACTGCTTTCCAAAAAACTCAACAGTTTCCTGGCTTCATCAGCCTCTGCCTTACACACGGCATGGGAAGAAAGCAGTGCAATGCATGCATTCACGTTGTCACCACTGCATCTTGTTGTATTAAATGTGAGAGACGAAAAGTAGAGCATGTGCTGTTTCGATATCAAGATAATTTTCTTGTAAAAATGGTTTTCTATTGTTTACATAGTGATTTTGGTTTAATTACACATTTGCATATTTAATTACATAGATGTCGTTTTACTAACCAGTAGAGTTCTCAGAAAAGCAGACGTGGATGTTATTGTTTGAGGTAACATTACATTTGAGAGGTGATGCAGTAAGAGTCTAAACATTGCATGTGTTTCTTGATGAAAATTCTTTCTTCAATGAGAGTAACAAGAAAGTGACACTGGCATGATACCTCTCCTACAACTAACAGCTCTTTTTTCATGCTTTGCATTCTATTTAAACTAAAAGGGAACTTCTGCAAAAATATTTTTTTCTATTAATTGGCAATTTTTCCTTCAAAAAGCTGTAGGTTCAGAACAGACATGAAAAAGAACATCCTGACGTTAAGCTTAGACTGCAACAAGGGAATGCAAGCAGTTCAGAAAAGTATCAATGTTCTTCTTGTTAGTGACCAGCAAAAGCCTGGCCACAGCTGTGATGGCTTTCTAACACAAACATTTTCACTTCAAAAATGATTGTATTAAAAACAAGGAGATTAGGTAGCTGGCAGGAGAAGTGACTCATCTCATGCTGTCATTCCTGTCCTCTGCCTAAACCCCAGGCATATGCTCCCATCACACTCCTTAGAGAGGGAAAAGTGACCTGGTCCCTTGCCTGTCCTGGAGGCAACCGCTAATCTCTGGGGAAGGACTTCAAAGCCACAAGTGACAGCTAAGTACCGAGCTTCTCACTGAACCCTTGAAAATACCCTGAACATTTTTTCTTTCACAAAACAGTGATGCACATATTTTTTGCTTTCCATGGCCACTTTCTACTTTCCACTATTTTCTTCACAGTGATTTATTAATCCAGAGAAGCATATTTCTTTTACTCAATGTATCTTAAAATTAATGTATCAGAATATGTTCTCTTTATGAAGAAAACATTATTTTTCTTTATTAACTTAAAATACACCTAGATTTCTGTAAGAACTTTATGCCTGACTGTAATAAGTTTGAGTATATCAGGTTGTTATTACCATAAAATAATTGAGATGTCCATTGGGAGGAATTCCAATTTCCTACACTAAATCCAAAGTTCCATCTTCAAATCTCTAACTCCGTTAACACTTTATTTTGACCCTGGAGTAGATCTGTAGTGTAAATTGGGAGACAGTCTGAGGAGAATGAAGGCCTTTGATGAAGTACCATTTGTGCAGATTGCAGAAGTATAGGATAGTTGTGTAGTCTTCATAAGATTTCGACCTGAAACTAACTAATTCTGTTTAAAAAAAACCACATTTCCAAGCAAGGCAGATAGTGTGGTGTTAAAGGCTTGGATTTATGTTTCAGAATTATTATTGGTATCCTTTACTTTCCCCAGCGAGTTTCCTCAGGCACCAAACATACACCATGTTCCCAACTGGTGAGGAAAGCTGAGCTCACATCCAGGAGGAAACCATAAGCATTAAGGATAATTAGGCCCTGAGGTATTTTACGGTGAAACATCACCTTCTCTTCTGGAATGATTCAGCTCCAGAAGAACACTGAACTGAAAGGGTGTGCAGACCAAGATAACCTCTCTTTTAGCAATGTGTCATCTCTGCATGGCTTCAACACTTCCAGCCTGAGTCCCGCCCTGTTCCAGCAGCGCTATGGAAGGACAGGAGCTCAATCCAGTCTTACCTTACACAGAAATATGCCCCATCTTCCACAAAAAACCACTTCTTTTTGTGATTGTAATGCTTCTATTTTTAGTTTGAAAAATAGCACTTCTATATTGCACCTTTTTTTACAATGAGAACTGAAGGCAAGGTGGGTAAGAGCCTGCCTGTAATTTATGGAAGGAGGTAGATGAGAAGTTATCAGTCCTGCTAAACAGTTATCTGTGGCTTGAATCTCTCCTGCGAACATGCTGGGGTTGAAAGCCCTTGTACAACTCCTTAATATTTTAGATAAAAAATTTCTAAAGGAGTTTTAGTTAAAGAACATAATGGGTTTTGAAAGAGACTTTGTCCAATATGCCAGCTTGCTGTATGGGCAGAGTCTCACAGAGAGCCTGTTGTCCACAAGCACATATGTGGCACGCAGCTTGCATTTCCCCGCTACTTCCATTTCCATTTTATTTTTAATTTTCTTGTTTTTTTTTTTTACTTGAAACTAACAATCTTTAAAGGGAAGGGATAAAGAAATCTTTGAGATGAGACATTAAGAAAAAGAAAAAAGCCCCACTTAAATAAAAATGCCCCAGAAGTTTACTCTTAATTAGATTCTTATTTCCTCCTGTAATTCTCAGGTTTTTTTCGCCTATAGTGTTAAAGTTACCAGTGTTCAATAAAAAAAGTATATGCATCCTCTAATAATGAACTTATGTAAAGTTCATGTAATGTGCCAGCATGTCCCATGGCTGACACTGTAAGCCAATATCCATGTGCAATGGAAAATTTGGATTTCTGATTTGTTACTGTATTTTTAAATAAGGGAAAAATAATGTTGGGGACTCCTACTCACACATTATTTTATAGCTTTATAGTGTGTTGAAAAAGTGTAGTGTAGTGTATTTTATTAGCTATATAGTGTGTTGGAAAAAGAATATGAACAGTGAAAAATTTTCTTATCCAAATCCCTCAGTTCTGAGGTTCGAAGAAAAACAAATATTTGGTAACACATTGAGTCTGTGATACTGTCTACCCTCTAAAAGGGAAGACAAACAGCTGCTGAGAAAGATAAAAGAAAATGGTAATTGACAGAGGGACACCAACATAAAATGCAGCTAAAAAGTTGTTCTTGGTTTCTGAAAGTCACACACAGTCTACACAATTGTCAATATATACATAATTTAAGACCTTCTCCAGACTTCTATCATATTACTAAGCATTGATTAGTTTTATAGAAAATGCCACCTTGAATGTTAGAAATTCAGTCTGCAAAACAGAAAAATTGTTGATGAAGGATGTATGGGACTGCAGTCCCTGAAACCTCTTATGACTGCCAGGCAGAAATGAATGGCAAGAATATATCTCTTGTGCATACAGCTAACAAGTCAAAATTTAGAGGAAGAAGAGGAGTATAAACTAATTCATGAAGTCTAGCATAACTTAATCAAAAGAACCATTATAAATTGAATAGCCAGACATAACCAGAAAAGCCATTACATCTTTTAGCAAAAGAACCCTATCTCTGTATTAACAATCTTGCTGTTCATAGGAGGACTGCACTGGTGTGCAGTTGCTGAGAACCCAGGCACTGAGGTAACCCTGCATGCCATCGGCTGGGGAATTCCAGCAGCCTGGAGATGGGCAAGAGCAGGGATGGGCATGAGTTGCAGTGAGGCCAGAAGATCTGTCATGTTTGTTAGACCCCAGACTACAGCAGCCAGGCTGCCCTCCTGCCCCAGACCTCTGATTTCCACTGACCACATGGTTATGGGGAAGGAAAGAAAGCCTTGACCTCTGGTGGGAGGAGGGGAGTGTAAATAATAATCTCTCTTTTGCAATAGAACAGGGAGTTGCAGAGAGGACTCCCATCAATTTGATATCTTCTGAAAAAATGAAATGGTTGTGAAGCTCTGCAGGGGTTGTGTGGGACAGCAGCAGGCAGTCACCCATACTGTGTGAGAAGCTTTTCCCTACAGCAACCAATATGAATATCACACATGCTGGTGGGCACATGGCAGCCCATCCCATGCAAAGGCCAAGCTACACCATTCCCCTCCTGTAGAAGCCTCTGCAGTGCCTTCAGCTGCATCCGACACACAGCAATACCGCCTGATGGAATGAAATCCTCAGAAAATGGGAATGTTTACATTCTTGGCAGAGTAGTGATAGGAAAACCATTCCCTTTTCTGAAAGGTGAAGACAAAGAAGGGCTTACCAGCCTACCTTTTTGAATGGAAGGATAAACACACAAATTCACGTTTACCAGTAATATGATTATTCCCAGCAGGGGACAGTATGAGCTAAAATACAGCAGTATGTGCTTAATTATACAATTACACCCACACATCCCTGTCACCCACTCTTTGCAAGTTTCAACTAAGAAGACAAGCAGAGCTTAAATACAGCATCTTTTGGTTCTGGGTGCAAAACCTCTCACACAGTCCATATCCTTAGGATCCGAGTTTTTACATGTGCAAACTCAGCCCAAAACCTCAGCTGAACCCTAATATACACTACAATTTTAAATGCATACTTTTCTTACTGCATCAGTAGAACATGCAGTGATCATGTGAATCCTTGAGGCTGGACATTGCTACCAGAGATGGGATGTCACAGACAAAACAAGTTTTGTTAATGAAGGATACATCCTTCATAAGTGGATCAAAGAAAGAGCTATGGAAATAGCCTGAAAGAAGGTGGTGATAGGATGTAACTGTAAAACATCAGGTGGGGATAAAAAAAAAAGTGAAGGAAAAAAGAATATATTACTAATACAAAATGTAAATATGTATAATATTATGAGTTCTTTTATAATTATTTTATATGTATAAAATTGTGAGATAAAATTATATAATTTTTTTATTCATTGTTCCACT
The DNA here is from genome assembly GCA_013400315.1 of Bombycilla garrulus. Taxonomy (NCBI): domain Eukaryota; kingdom Metazoa; phylum Chordata; class Aves; order Passeriformes; family Bombycillidae; genus Bombycilla; species Bombycilla garrulus. The sequence goes on from VXBU01015269.1 coordinate 358,463, forward strand.
ATGGAAACATTTCTTACTAATAGAAGAACCAATATTTATCAAAATAAGAAGACTATTTATATATACTTACATTGCTTCAGTCATACCACTATGCCAGCTTCTTAGCTTGTATCTATGCTCTAGGATATATTGTACCCTTTAATATAGTCTGCCTGTTCTGGAGAGTCAGATGTCATGTTCCACAGGGTCTCTTTGGATCATGCCTGTTTCTGGATTAATATGAACCACAACTTCACTGAACTTGTTGAAAATATTTAGCTATGCAAAGCTACACAGTGAAGTTACACACTTTAAACTTATTAGGTTTGGACCAAGACTGGATACAAGCCCATATCAATTGCGAAAACATGAAAATATAATTTACTGACAATGTAAAACAAAGTTATAAGTGTCACAGAAGATGTATTTAGTGAAGCAGCTATGGGTGCATATATAGATTTTGCATTTCTTTATGAGGCAGATATAAGTGTTGTTGATGCTACTTCTGTATAAGTAAAGCTTCTGCACCTCTTTCTTTTAGGGTCAAGACTGTCGGACTGTGAAAGGTCAGTCCGGTTACTCTTTTTTTTTTCCTGCTGATAATTTAAAGCTGAAACTTGCTCTCTTCAAAGGTGAGAGTGTTTGCTGGGGAATGTTAAGAATGTTTGGTTTATCTATGCTTTTGAACCCAGATTGCTATACATGAAAAAGGTTAGAGCCTACCAAAATTACTGTCTCAAGGACATTCAACGCAGGTTGTCTGCTTCACAAGTCAGGCAGCAAAAGCATTTTGACATTAGGTTCAAATGCCAACAACAGCGAGCTTCAGATTTCAAATTTCCTTGTATGATTTATAAGGTGCAACAGATAGGATAAAATAGAATCCTCAGCAATGAAAATTCAAAACAAAAACACTTCCATATCCCAGCCCACAGCCCTCTCTCTCTCTCCCTCTCTCTCCCTCTCTCTCACTCTCTCATCCAAAGCATATTACTTATTTCTTCATAGCTGGACAAAATAATGGTAATGGAGTCCTTGCATCCACCAAGATCAGGATCCAAGATAAGAATTCTGCTATACACACCTGCACATAAAAAGAAAGATGAAAATGGTTCCGTATACTTCCATAGCTGCTAAATATGATAGTCTCTCTTGAAATGCGGTAGTTAATTTGAAATGTGATGGCTGACTCCATATGCGTGCTCCTAGAGGGCTGCAAAGCAAAACTAATTTCCTTGAAACAAATTTTTAAGCTTCCATGAAGGATTTATTCGGAGGAAAAAAATGCTTTTCTCTCCAGGGAAACTTAGCAGACCTGGGGCCTCAGCTGCTTGACTATTTGGGTTTCATTTCATTTTGGAGATGTACCTTGTAGACATTGTAGGCCTAGATACAGTCCAGAGGCCAAGGGAAAGAACAATCCTATATGGCTGACCTAAGCAAAAGGAGCTAAAATTAATTCAGAAAAACACATGGATTCAAACTTGAAAGTCCAATAAATGCTTGCTGGGGTAACTCTGGAAACCAAGCCAGCCTGTTAATCACTAAAGGTTCATCACCACAGAAAAAATTTGTGACTTATTTTTGGAAAATATTTCAGTATTTCTTTTCTTTTCCGAAGAAATTCAACATATTCATGTAACTTAATATGTTCAGAAGATCCTAGTTGGATACATGCAGATCATGGATTTTCAGTTGAATACAGTATTTTTTTATCTTGGCATTATAGAAAAATCAAAGTTTGTAGACCTATAATCTAAGCACAGTTTTCCCGAAAACCATACATTTGTCATAAATATTCTGGTTCTGTACAGTTGAAATCAGTGGGAACTTTTGAAAAAAATCAGGCAAGCGGTGGGTCATCCTATTGCCAACAAGACCTAGAATCAACTTTGCGTTTTGTATGTGAAAGATAATAACCAAAATGAGCACTTCAGGAACAGCAGTTTGACACACCAAAATTGTGTCATAATTAGTCACAATTTTATGAGACTGAAATAATGAAAAAGAGCACAGCAAATACAACCTTCTTTTCTTCCTACACCCTCAACACATGCACACAGTTGCTTGGGTATGAAACTCCAGCAAATCTGACAACACAAATATGAACTCTTTAAATGTTTAAAATATCCTGATTACAACAGTATTAAATGGGTCCCTTTACTTGGGAATTCTGGTCTTGACAGCAACTAAAATTACTCTAAACCTCATCTCTTTTTCAGACAGAATTTCCTAGCTCCTGCTGTGTGGCATCTACCACTAATCTGACATGCCAGAACAGTGGCAGAACAAAGAGGAAACCATTGTAAATGTATTTATTTTTTAAATCTGCATAAAATGAGTATTTCAGGGATGCACTATTCAACCTCTGACTGCAAAGTTTAGTCACCCCTAATCAGTCTTCAGAGTAGAATTTTATCAGCAAATGCAGAAAGAACTAGTATCATGTCTTTACTGCCTCTGGAGGCAATAAAGCGTGGGTCGGTCTGTATGGGAAAGTCACAACAAAATATGTCAGGGCATGAATTTCAAGCACAATAACTGCTATGCTCTAAGTCTCTCTGTAGATGCTCAGCAACACTAAGACTTCAGGGGTTTATTCCAGTTTAGCTTAATCCATTTTCACAGTGGACTCCTACAGAGGAATTAGTGTCCACAGAGAGAACTATTTCTTAAAGGTATTCTGAGATATTTTCCAACTAGACAAGCACTAATTGTTAATATATTTTAAAATATATATTTCCCCATAGTAATAAAATAACAAACCTGAGTACTTTTTCAGAGGAAATTAGAGTTCCTCAGAGACTAAATCACCCCCATCTGCTGTTTTGCAACCCGTGTTGTATGGCAGCCTCTCCTACTTACACATGCTAAAACAGTGCACGAACAAAGAGAAACTCTGGCACATGCATACATTTTCAAAATTTACATAAAATTAGAATTTCCAGAATGCATAATGTGCCAGCCATCTCAAAGTATTGTTAGTCTGACTTGTCTTTAAACTGGGTTGGTACAGTATCGATTATATATGAAAAAGGCTATTACTTTCCCTGTAGTACAGGCTGTATTGCAGCAAACATCACTGAAATTAAAAAAAACCAATGTGCTAGACTGCTCATATAAAGTAGTATGTTGAAAGCATGCATGTTCTTTTGTTTGTTCATTTGTTTTTTGGTGTTTTTTTGGTTTTTTTTTTTTTTTTTTTTTTTGGTTTTTTTTTGGTTTTTTTTGGTTTTTTTTTTTTTTTTTTTTTTTGTTTTGGTTGTTTTTTTGTTTTTCTTGGTTTTTTTTTTTATTTTTTTTTTTAACTTTGAAATTAATTTCTTCATCAACGTTTTGGCTTTCCATGCCTGAAAAATGCAAAATGTAGGCAACCAGACACATTTCCTGAAACTGAGTTACCTGTTTCACTGATCAGAAAGTCTTATGTGTTGTCCGTCAGGATGGGCATCAGGCAGTGAATCACATCACTTCTAGCTGGGACTTTTCAGATACAAACATTATGATGCTAATGTGAGTGTTACTTAGTGTCAGAATTTTACATTGATTTTCAATATCTAGAAATTTAATCCACAGTCTGAATTGCTTCAGGTCTGCCCTAATGAATGTTACTGGCATATCACATCTTTATTGATGTTATTTTTAAGACAGATATGTGAGAAGAGGGACTACACAGAGACAGCATTTCCCTCCATTAAGAGTGCAGCGAGCCAGCCCAAACAATATCCTGTCTGCTGACAGTACGATGTGAGATTTATTATGAAAGTTTTCTCTGTCTTTCAAACTTAAACAGCATTATCAAACCACCATAGTTACTTATTTTTACAACCCACACTGAGGGAAAACAACATACTAATGCAGTATTTTTTTAAATATTAGTTTTACTGATATTGTTAGCAAAAGGAAAAAACTTAGTTGTGGAAAAATTGCCCCAGCATGTATTAAAAGCGTACCCTAAGGTTTTTTGAATGCTTAGAACAATGAAATATGGCACATCAGCCATATTTAAAACTGTGTTTCCCAAAAGAATCTCACTGTTTGTTGAATATTTTCTTGCTCTAAATTGTGCCAAAAATTCTAATTCATCTCTTGATATTCCCTTTTTATTCTATTAAAAGAGTATGAATATGAGTAATAGTTTTATAATGTAATAGTTTTCAGGATACAAAAATGTCATGGAATAGAATGAATAGAAAATAAATACCAAGATTTCCTGGGTTTCATTTAAGATATTCCCACTACACCTGTTGGAGGAGAATACATTTCAGATGCTAGGTGTTAATCAGATGAGAGTAAGTTAATGGAGGGTCTCACAGCATGTCCTTTTCTGTGAACTGAACATTTGTGTTACTGATATTTAGCAGCCCTTATTAAGCAGAGTTTGAGGACAGCAGAGAGAGGTTTTAACAGCCTCCAACTCTTCTGAGAACTTCTTTGCCTTTACCTCATTCTTTGGTTCCATAGTAAAAGTAGATCTAACCATTTATTGGGTTTTACTGATTGGAAAAATGGTTCTTGGTAGGTATAAAGCAGATGTTTATTTCAGTTTTGCCCACATAATGATACTATAGATTCACATTCTGGCCATACTGCCATAAATGCCTGTCTTAAGTTGAGAACATGATGCTGGAAAACCTTGCAGACATTATGCAGACATGTTGCTTTTGTCCTTACCAAGTAACTTCTAAAAGAAATTGAAGTTCTGGGAAATCTTCTGGTAGTGGTATTGTGGTTTTTTTTTTGTTTTGTTTTGTTTTGTTTTGTGGTGTTTTGGTTTTTTTTTC
>VXBU01015269.1:363292-451420 GCA_013400315.1 Bombycilla garrulus
TAGATATACTCTATGAATAAACAGGATATGTAATGAGCAGCCATTAGACAGGATTTCCTCTGTCATGCAGAAACCTCCATATCTCACTAAGGAAATAAGCACTTGTGAGTCTTTCCTAGAAATTTGGTTTATCATATTTTGTGGCAATTTTCATGTCTCCTCTATTCATATATATTACTGTTTCACCTGTACATACTGAACTTACATTCTGCGGTACAGTTTTTATTTTTACTCATGTATTCTGAAGGCCTTTTGGACACAGAAAATATATCATGCTAAAGCTCCTAACAGTCTAATTAAGACAATCATCTAATGTGAAGAAGCCTATCAAATAGGAAAAAACCCAAAACCAGCATCATACATCTACTTTTATTTTCCTTTTCTAAAATACCCTAGAGACATAATGCAAACTCTGGCTTGGTTGATGTTATCTGAAATGTGTAATGGCAACTACTTCAATGCTGATGGAATAATACCCTGTGCAGTTGTACACTGGTTTTAGACGAGTAATCTTCTATAACATACAATTCTATTTTATTTTTGTTACCCATTCTTCATGAAGTCCTAGCTACAGTGATCAAGAAATTCAATAAGGAGGAATTTCAGTAATTTTATTCAGTCTAAAGCAGCACAATCTTCATGCAAGGCTGCGAAAACAGTGTAACATTATGGCATGACCTTCAGATAGTGTTTCCACACAGAAAATAACAACCATAAAGGATCTCTGAGTTACCAACTTCAAGAAATTTTATCTTTTGACCCACTACTGTTTCAAAGGCAGAAAATAGGTCTGAGTACAAATATTGCACTTGAAACAGGGCATTTCCTTATCTTGGGAACAGTGATGTACTTTTCTACCATATCTGAATTTGTTTTACACAGTACTATATTAAGTTTTGCTTACAGAGAGCAACACAGTGCTAAACTAAACATCTGACTTGATAAAAGCTGGAATTACCTTTGAAGCCACACCCCATGAGCTGTATTTCCAATTTAAAGACCATGTTTTAAGTACTTTGATGCCTGGGTGGAATGTTCCTGAAATGGGTGAAACTTTTATTAGAGAATCCAAGACTACTTGAACACACCATGAGCACAGTACTATAAGCCTGTCTGTAGAGTCTTGCAAACTGTGAGGTTGCTGCCTGAGTGGCCACAACAAGGAACACTTACTGCAGTTTCTAAAGACAGCAGGGAGTAAATAAAGGCAAATCCCAAGCAGCCAAAGACGAATGATAACAAGGTTTCTGAAAAGTCATAGCACGTCACCTTCCTGAAGAGGAAGCACCTATATTTACACAGGGAACGTCTAAAGAGATATTCAGTTGTGTCCTCTGTCACGCACACAGTGCCTAAAACTAGAAAACACAATACTGAGACAAAAGAGACTGTGCAGCCATACCTGAAGTACTTCTCACTAATCAGGATATAAAAGATAAGAGAGAACTTAATAAATTATTATTTTAAAAATTATTTTGAGGTGTTTTTATCCATGATGATAGAAATTTTTCATGCCCCAGGTGCAGGTGACAGTTTTGGTCCAGCAGGCGTGGGAGAGCGTCCCTTTCCAACATTGACATGTGCCTTTGGGAAGGTTTTGACTACTCTCCAATATAGCTTGGAGATGGAATAAAAAAGTCTAGTTGGCTCCATGGAGAATGAGCTCATGCAAACTTTCCAGCACTTTCAGAGCTGGAAATACAAACATCACAGCAACACTCAGATGATCCCCCTGGAATCAAGCTGGCTCCTACCACAATTATTTGCTCTGGACATGTAGGATATGAACAGGTTCCATGTTCCTCCACTAATTTTCTCTTACTGCACAGTATTTTCTACTTGTTCTGCAAGCACACTTTTAATTTGGGCCCAGTGTTATTAGGTCAAACAAATCATCTCAGGCCCAGGAGATTGTCCAGCCTGGCAGGTTTTGGCAGATGCACAGAGCCCCTTCCTAGCTCTGTGGGAGCCAGAGAAGGTCCAGAAACATGAAAAAAACCAGTAAACCCAGCTGGACTCATTTGTCTTGGACAGATAACACAGTGTCTGTAGTCTCTTCAGCTATTTTATCTAAATTTTAATAAGACCTCAGGCACTGGTTACCCAGTATTTCAGATGGGAAGCCATTACTTCTCCAGCATGCTTTTGTGTGGAATTAATGATACTGTACTTTTAAAAGATTGGCAAGTGGCTAAACTGCCTCCTGTCAAGGAGAGAAGGATTCAAGAGCAGAAACTGATTATTAGTTTGCCAAGGTGAATGCAGAGAATTGGTGCCAGAAGTATTGGACTGGAAGATGAAACTTTCAGAGGTTCCACAAAATTGAAAGGCCAGTTGAAGCCTGAGAGGTGAAGAAGTGAGGCACTGCAGTTGTGACAAGGCCTGCATGTCTTTGTTGTTTCTAAAATGAGTGCTGGGCTGTGTGAGTAAGAGCAGAAATACAGAATTGGATATCAGACATCTCCTCAGACTGCAGCCATCACCTGCCTGCAGCAGTGCTGTGTCATCATGCAGTGATAGTTCGTGACTGCAAAATTAGTGGGTTTCCAAAGAGTTTAAAGTACAAGTAGAACCCATGTCAAAGAACAGTAGTCCCAGAATAACTCTCAGGATGTCAAAACCATTAAGGTACCTGAGATCTGTGAGATCCTCTCCTCCCAGCCACCACAACTGACTTGTCCTTGCTATTTCAGTCCCCAGTGTTTTCTGACTAAAATCAAAATCCTGACTGTGTAGCACTTCCTAGTTCACCAACCTGGGTGCAAATGTTTTATTTTTGGTCTCCACTGAGCTGGATGCATGTATAGGTAGCAAAGATGGGTACCTCCTAGGGCACTGATAGGTCACATCCCACACAGAGATGATCAGGGTAGGGAGGCCTCAGAAGTGCCATTCAGGATTGATTCTCAGGCAGGGGTAAAACCATTCCTTCGACACACACTGGATTAAATCAGCTCATTGTATTACCACTTATAAACATTTTTTACTCTTACTCTACAATAAATGTAGGGGTGGTTGTAATATTGACTTGAAATAAGGAATTATCATCTTTAAAAGACTGAAGAAGACTGACCTAGAAAACAAAGAGGTTATTAATGTTTTTGAAAATATGCCACCTGGGCTTGAGTCAATAGGTAGTGAGGCAATTAATAAAGAGCAAGACTAACAATATATTTGTATTCTCTTTGTGCACAAAATGTAACTGAATAGACATTAAATCTATCCTGTTATTGTCTTTCTCTTCTTTTGGTTGTGATGGAAAGGAGATGAATGTATTTAAGAGTGGTTTCCTATACACTGTAGTCTTGTACGGTATCCCATTAACATTACAGAATAGGCTTGGAACTGCAATGAATTATTGAGACAAGAAGCTCTATACATACTTCTCTGTCACTCGGTAGGGTATGTGACTTGACTTTCCTACAAATTCACCAACTTCCCACAGAAGTAAAATGCAAATTATGGCTACTCCATTAAACTCTCTCTCTGGGAAAGCTGGAATCCTAAAGGTTTTAAAAATAACCAATTTCAAGGAAATTAAAATGCTTTTTCATTCAGACCTTCTGTGCATTTATTTTTAAACGCTTAGTTTATAATGTTACATTGCACTAAATCTTTCACTTTACATGAGATTGTAGGGGTGCATGCTGACAGCTGGTTTTAGAGTGAATTGCTGCTGGAAATGCAGGTTGCCTTTTCCCCACAGTCCCAGATTCATGTTTCCTTCCTCTCTTCATAATGCAGTATCTTTGTCTGCAGTCAGTTGAGTTCAGTTAGCAAATTATTTATTTTTCTGGCATTCCAGGTAGACCCTGGTGTGAGTGACAGTTGAGTAGATGGGTGCAAACCAAATCAAGTTTGTAAAATCAGTTTGTATTCCAAGGTAAGTTATTAGCTCAGGCACATTTAGTTACTCTGTTCCAAGCCAGAGCTGTATTCAGCCCAGATCTGTATATGTTTGTACATACCTTGAGTGGTCCACTCCCAAGCAAGTTTTAAAGTTGTTTTAGAGTACCAAACATTAACTCTGGAGGGTTTTTTGCCAAAATAAACACCAAATCAAACAGAAGCAGATAGCCAGCCTGTACAGTACTGTTCAAACAGAACACCTGCTGCTGTGAGTCCCAGTACTGTTTTCCCTGGGTGGGAAAACATAAATTAATTGCAATATGTTTCACAAGGTTTCAAGTGATGAAATTTGCCACAGTTTCTCAATGCTTTGATGTTTAGAGGATCTTAGTGTTTAATTCCTTCTTTACTGAAAAGGCAGCTATTGATGGAAAAAATACAGGGATGCATTAATAAAGTCATTCTGAGTTGTTCTGCATGGGTTTATTGAATTTGGGCTGATGCCTTGAGCAGTCCTTTATCTTTATTCAAAGTTTATTATTTCAAAACTGTTGTTAAATGCTATATACATGCAAGTATGGACTTTTTTTTTTGTCTGTGAAGCAACACAAATTCTTGGGGGGAAAAAATGAGCAGAGAGAAATCAGGTCCCTGGCAAAAAAAAAAAATTCCAAGCTACAAGTGCTACAAGTGGCCCAACCACAGATTTTATAAAGACTTGCTAAATGAAATCTGAATTTTCTGCATATAAACACTCACCTAATCTTCCATCAACCTCTTTTCTGTAGAATTCCTTCTTTCCATACACTGCATTTTGCATGCTTAAAGGTGTTAACAAAGAAAAGAAAATAATATTTTAAAATCTCTGTAAGGCAGGATTAATGAGTAGGTTAAACTCAGTCCCTTTGAATGGGAATTTATAGATTTTCACTACAATGTAAAGAAGAGAATGATGGAGAATTCACTTACTCACTTTGTCTAACTCTCTTCTCTGGTGTGGTGAACTAAAAAGAACTGGAGGTAATGGTTGTGACATTGTGAAAGAAATATATGAGACCTCAGAAACCTGCATCATTTACCATACCACCAAGTCTTAGTTTCCTCTTACATTCTTACTTTTATTGTTGGCAGCTTTAGGTGCACATATGCTATTTTAAATGCAGAATTTGAATAAACTCACAAAAGGAAATTATGTGCTCAGTTTACAAGGTCAAGAGCAACTTTGTTTTCACTGACAATTCAGCCTGACCATATTGGGCATTTAAATTCAATTTGTGTTATTTCTGCCAAATCTAGTACATAAGCATTAGCAATAATGATTTGGAAGCCACATTTAGCTGGTTTAGCTGTTACCCCTAATGTGACCATAACTATAGCATCTAAGTGGAGTACTGATAGCCTTGTTAAAGATTCATGCAGTGCCTGGGACACAGCTCTATTCTATAGCTACATCAGTGCTTCTGGACTGACAAATATAGCATTGTTTTTCTCACTGTAGTGTGACTCACAAAAACCTCCCACCATAATAGGATGATATTTTCATGAAAAGGTTTTCTGAGCATAGAAGCATGGGACAATAAATTGTGAAATAAAAATATCAATAAATGAAAAATTAACATTTAAAAAATATCTGTAAATCTTATTCTCATTTAGCTTGTCTTACTTTGGACTAAGCAGCAAATGTGATATCTAATATCAAACTGCTTTTGAAACAGTGATGCAAACTTCAATTTATGCTGTCATGTCAGTGCAAACTGTAATAATTTAAGAATTTTGCAATTACTATTCACTACATGAACTTATTTTATACAAGTCAGCATCTTAAGTCTTGGGAAAACTATTGATATAAACAGGTGTGAGAATAGCACATCTGTGGGTCCTTCTGTGCAGACACTGCAGGTACAAATTCTATGCTACGTCATGACCCACAGTGCCCTGTTGACTATGACGTGACTTCAGCACATAGGAGACATTGCAGCTACTATTTCTACAGGCAGCTCCTGTGTCCACCAAAGATATCTGGCCCATATTCTGTTTCAGTTGAGCACCCCAAATCACAAGGTACATCCACAAATGTGCCAAATATTATGTGTCTTTCCTGACATTTCACTGGGGAGCTGCCCTATCTCTTCTTCCCACTGGGCAGCTTAAAGTCACATCTTGACAGCTTGCTGGAAGACCTTGTGCCGCAGCAGATTGAAGCTGCCATAGAAGTTTAAGAAACTAAAGAAATACCTCTGACTAAGTAGATTTTGGCTTCCTATTCTGATGTTCTTTTCTCTGCTACCTCTTGCACAACAGTAAGGAAAGAGGTGAGCAGTACAAATTACATTTAGTCCAAACTGCATGTCCTATATGTCCAGAATTCTTTTTAACCCTGAGAGGCAGATTCTGCTACATTCCAAGTTCTTCTGTCCTCTGAGATGCTTCAAGCTCTCATTGTTAATAATGCATGTGAAAAACAAAGGAAATATACAGTGGGATATGCTAGAATATACACTTGAGGACATACGGCCGGTGAGAGAAGTCATAGTAATAGACATCAAACAGCATACCAAACTTCCTCATCTCCCCAGCCTGCGGAAGGCTGAGGCCATAGTGCTATCCTCCCACGGCGTGCCACTGCCACCAGATGTGTCTCCCACCGCATGGGCCTGTACTACTCCATCTGTGTGCAGGCTCTAGTCTGAACCACCACCACCATCATCACAGCCACCCCTGGCTGATCTCCATGCCTGCTTCTGGCCCTTCAGCACCGACCTTTTCTGCTGCTGCCTTTCCCCCAAAGCTGGTGCCAGGGGCTGTATGGGGTGTGCACCAGCAGGCAGCAGTGGCACTGCCAAGAATGTGCAGAGCAAACTCCCACATGGTCAAAGAAGTGCTGTAAGATCATGGATGTGGGTGAAGGGCATCATGGGCCACGGAGACATGGATTATGCACGTAGTCTAACTCTGTATTCAGTGTAGCAACAGAACACGGGTCTTAATATCATTGTAACTTTATTTTTCATTTTTATTCTTTAAGAAGTGAGACTCTGAAACTAGCTTTATATTTGGGGTTAGTTCAGAATGGTTTATCTCATACAGTGCAGTCCCATTTGGATTGGAAAAAATGTGACCTCATAGCAGTTAAGCTGGTAATAAATTACTACCTTAAAGTATTTTTCCCAATTAAAAATAAAATCTATATTTTTTATACAAATAAAAATGTCTTACAACTTTATATCCTAATTATAGTTTTAAAGTGCCAAATTCTTTGAAAAATCATTACAAGCCAGCTTAAGGGAGAGTGGAAAACAGTTTTATCATAATTATACAATTGTGAAGTTTTACAATAAAGAAGTTTTTAAGAATTTCCATTTGTCAGAAGTGCCTTGCAGATTTCTTTACAGTGTTTTAATTGCACAATCAAAAGAAAACACCTGTTTGAAATTAGCATGCATCCAAATAAGGAACAAAGACATGCATTTTGACAATTAAAATAATTAACCGCTGGAACAGACTATCAAAGGATACAAAGCATTCTCATTCACTCTCCTTAAATCAAGAGTAGGTCTGTTCTTAAAAAAACACTGTCTCTTATTGTGGGATCGTTTATTTGAAGTTCCATGATCCGTGCTCTGCAAGACACTGCAATAATGATGGTAATTTTTTACTAGAGATGTCAGAGAATACTTTTGCTCATGGGACAGTCTCATAGAACGTCCCTGAGCTCTGGCTCCTGTCAGCTGCCACCAGCCTGCAATCCCTCTTTCCTGCAGATGAAAGAGTCAGTAATTTTTAGAGATATTTATCCCCATTTGGTCTGTAACTTTCACACTGCCCCTAGTACATCCTTCCACCTTGAAACCTCTTGACTTGTTAGAATGAAAGTTATGTATAAGTTGCTCTGAAAGTATTTTGCAAAAGGAAAAAAAAAATTGCATCTAGTTAAGTAAAATCTAAGGGCCCAATTCAGAGGTGCTTTAAGCATCTTTCATTGATTTCACTATCCCTACCTTTAAAAACAGAGCTCTTCCTTCTTAGACTTGAATATTTGGACCTTGGTGTTCCAAGACATCTTCAAGCTCTGAATTAAATGCGGACCTAAGCATGAACAGCTTCCATATATGCTGCAAAGCAGTGAGCCAAATTCCACTCCAATTTACTGCATCTATACCCTAAATATTTCTCCCTGCTGGTCTGACTGGGTGTGCAGACTACACATGCTTGTCACTTAAATGACACCTGCACTCAATAAAGGACAGAGCCAGTCACCTCGGGATTCATCACCCAAATCCAGTCTACCTTTGTCATATCCTCTAGGCTCTGCAGGAGGACAGATCCTGACCAGAAAAGCCATTGCTGGCCTATGTAGTACTTATAAGGCAGATAGGGATTTCTGCTAGGAAATCCACTCAGCTACAGTGGGATTATGCTGTGGGGATTCCTTTCTGCTCTTTCTCTGTTCTGTCTTTCACTTTCTTCTCAGATTTTTATCTGCTCCTTGTAGAGAGAGTGGATCTCACGAGTGAATGAGTGATTCACAGCCATCTTGACCACAGTGACCACAAAGACTGAGTTTAAAAACTCTGTTGACAGGGGGAAACTGAAGCAAAACTTCAGTTTCTGGACACGAAGAGGGCAGACTTCAGGTTACTCTTGGAATTAGTAAGTATGGTCCCCTAGAAAAATGTTTTTGCACACGCTGAAGTCCGTTGATGCTGGTCACTTTTTAAGCACTTCCTATGGGCACAGAAACAGGCAATTCCCAAATGTTAGAAGTTATGCAGGTGAGGCAGAAGGCCAGCTTGGCTGAACAGGATTTTTCTCCTGGAAATAAGGCAAGTTAGGAAGATGTATGTCCAGTGGAAGCAAGGTCAGGTAACATGGGATAAATACAGAGATACTATTTGCCACTGTAGGGAGAAAATTTATATAGCCGAAGCTCAACTGGAGTTGAAGCTGCCAGAACTGTGGGGGACAATCAAAATATTTTTTTCAAATATATTCATGGCAATTAGCCAGGTGCAAAATTAACATAGACCCATTAAAGCATGAGGATGGTCACCTCACAAACAGAACCATGGACAAGGCAGAGGTGTTTAACATGTTCTTTGTCTCAATCTTCAGCAAAGATGATGAACCAAGAAGGTCTCAGTGCCCTGATTTGGAGGACCATGGCTGTGAAAAATGTCAACTCCCAGTCAACCCTGAAACTGTGCAGGATCTGCTTCTCCAGCTAGATCCCTATAAATCTATGGGGCCTGATGGGATTCACCCAAGAAGCCTCAAAGAGCGGCTGATGTCACTGTAAAATCTCTTGATGATTTTTAAGCAGTCTTGGGACTCCAGAGAGGTCCTGGCTGACTGGAACCCTGCAAACATTGTCCTGATTTTCAAGGACAAGGAGAACCCCAGACTACAGGCCTGTCAGTCTCACTTCAGTGCCTGGTAATGTTATGGAGAAGGCTATTTTGGGAGGTATTGAAAAAAACATGAAAGACAACACTCTTAGGTACATGGTGTGACTCTTGAGTATGTCCTGTGCAGGGCTGAGAATTGGACTCAGTGAGCCTCATGAGTCCCTTTCAAACGTAGCTTATTCTGTGATTCTGTGAAATCACAGCTCAGTGGAGGTTTCTGCTGTACCCAGGCAGCAGGCAGGTACCTCACAAAATGTTGTTGTTGAATCTGTCATTTTGTTCAGTGTTTTTAATTTCCACTCATTTACAAAAGGTAGATATGTAGCTGCAGTCAGAAGCATTTTGATATGGGAAAATATTCANGGACAAGGAGAACCCCAGACTACAGGCCTGTCAGTCTCACTTCAGTGCCTGGTAATGTTATGGAGAAGGCTATTTTGGGAGGTATTGAAAAAAACATGAAAGACAACACTCTTAGGTACATGGTGTGACTCTTGAGTATGTCCTGTGCAGGGCTGAGAATTGGACTCAGTGAGCCTCATGAGTCCCTTTCAAACGTAGCTTATTCTGTGATTCTGTGAAATCACAGCTCAGTGGAGGTTTCTGCTGTACCCAGGCAGCAGGCAGGTACCTCACAAAATGTTGTTGTTGAATCTGTCATTTTGTTCAGTGTTTTTAATTTCCACTCATTTACAAAAGGTAGATATGTAGCTGCAGTCAGAAGCATTTTGATATGGGAAAATATTCAGCCCAAAACGCACAGTCCTCATAATACAGACCAAATAATAGCAAAGAAGGGCTGTTAATAAGGTATAACAAAGTGGTTTATCACTGTAGCATATCACAAAAGCTGTAGCCAAACTTACCAAAAGCCTTCTACAGGGCAATTTGTTAGACCTTCAAGTCATCCTGAGGTAACATAAACCTGCTCCACAGGTTGTGTCCTAGGCATGTGATTTTTAAATACATATTTATTTTTTTTCCTGCTGTCCAATCCCCAGATTTTTACTGGAAAGATTTTCCACTATGAATTTGAGTGAATCAATTATAAGCATCAGTATGAAATTTTCAGCAGTTTCTTGAACTGCATTTATAACATTACAAAATTGCATGATGAAACTCAAATTTTACATATTTTCTTTAATTTATATGAAATCATTAAGATTTTATTAACAAATCTATATGAAGAATTAAAGTTCATGTATGTCAGACTCGGATTTGTGGAGTAATTTTTTTGGCGTGACTTTATCCATCCACCTTTAGTTCTTCAGCACTTTCACCATTACCTAGTTTATGTATGAGCTATTTCTTTGTTTCCTCCAAGCAGATGTGGGCTTGTTGTGCCATCCTTTGTGCAAACCAAAAACTGCTTTCCCATCTCAGTAGTTCAGAGCAGTTCATCCCAGGGAGGGCTCACTGATCAAACTTGGCAGTGTGCTCAGCCACCTCTGCCCATCAGGAAGGCAGCCTCATGCTGACCCAGAGTACGAGCAGACCAAGCCTCCACTTGCTTGCACTGCACTGATTAGACACACCTGCATCTCTGCCCAGCTGCAGGAGACATCATGCCAGGAGGGGCAATTATAAAGTGATTAATAAATAGCTTTGTCTGTGATGCCAGACATGACGAAAAGTATTGTGAACACAGCAGGATAGGTTTTTGCAGGGGAATTGCAATTTTAAATGATGCAGTTAGGTTCTTCCTGAAAACTTCACCAACTGTAGGACTGTATCTTTAAAAGATATACAATTCCATAGGTGTTTCAGGGTCAGGAGTTCTAATTTTCAGCTTTTGTAGTCACTTCTATCTAGACTCACCATAGCAGAACTCTGTCTGCCTGACTGTCAGCACCAGTTTATCTTGCAACTGTCCACCTTCAACTATGATTTGCTTACCGCTAATGTAATGGTGATTTGTACTATGGTATGGTTTTATTTATATATAAGTAAATCATCTGCCATATATTTGCATTAATATGTCTTTGTACTAAGCTGAAGTAAAAAAACCCACAAATGCAGTCTTCATAATGGCAAATTGAATGGGAGTGCTTGTGGAATACAAACATTTTAAAGGACATAGGTATTAAAGAATGTGTAGCATGCAAAGAGAGGAGATTTCCTGCACCCTTAGTTTGGGGAGGTTTACTTGAACCTCAGTATTTAATTTGTCTGTCAGGAAAGGCAAGACCCTTGTGCCCAACCAGACTGTCAGCATTCTGTTAGGGGGACCCTTCATTGAGCAGTCCTGCTGGATCAGAGGGTGGTTTCACTGACTTAGTTTGGGAAACGCACCAACAGCACAGGGGAGACCTCTCAGTAGGTCCTTCCATTTTATGACCATTCAGTGTGTCTTCCTCTTTATTTGAGCATAGCCCACTGCCAGCAGCTGTCAGTGCCCGTGAAGGACTCACACTAACAGAGTAACACTCTTTATTAATATAAAATTGTGACAGGTTAAGGTTCAAGGGTTGTCAGTGATAGTAGCTGACTGCAAAATTGCACTCAAAGCAATGCACAGCAATGCACTCAAAGCAAGCTCCCATGAAATTATTTAGCACGGATAGGGATGCCAAGAAGGCACGTTAAGTTTATTGATTGATCTCAGCAGTTGCAATGGAGTCTTTGCTAACTTTTCCCCCTATTCTCAACTTACTTTTATACTATTTCTTTATGTTTAGGTGGAGCTTGAGTGACTTAATTAATAAATTCTTAGTTTACTGATGGGTGTAAAATTCTCTCACTTCACTTTTAAAGATGCAGTCAAAAGAATATAGAGTGCATGCCCAGTGAGGGGTGGTCATACCTTGGAGGTGGGTAACTTTGGGATGAATGTGTGTGTTAAGATTACAATTAGGGTGTAATCTGAGGAGAGTGATTTTGCCACAGTTGTTGGCTCAACAGCAAGACATCTCCTATCTCAGGCTGAAAGGCATTATGCAGCTTCTCAGCTGCAAAGCACCTCCCTGCAAGGATTCCAGCAGAGCCTGGCCACAGTCTCTCCATTCTTCTCCACTTTCCATTCCATCCCCCCTAGCAGGTGCTATGGTTGCAGAATGTGGTGTGGGGAATCATCATAGAATAGGTTTTGAGTATGCCAACTTCATTCCATCCAGGGATCAGCAATTGTATTTTATCATTTCTATACCATTATAATTTACATTAAGATGTGAATAAAACTTCTTGGTTTCATCTAATTCTATCCTCAGCCATTTTTCAGCAGCTGGGCATCTGAAAAGGAAGTTGTCTTAATTATAGCTGTGATGCCAAACAAGAGGCAATAAAGGTCAAGAAAGAGACAAGATAGGTATTGAAAGGTAGATCCAAATTTTTTTACAAATTTAATTTAAATTACCATTAAATTTTCTTTAAAATACTGTCTTAGAAAAAGAACCAAGTGAATCTGAGTAATGTAAACCAAAGTCATCATCCAGTGACTCATGTAAGGCAAGGTCCACAGAGTGCCCCAAGCTATGGTCCCCTGGTCATCCTAATCAGGAGACCTGGCATATACTCATGTCATTTCCTCTCAGTGACCCTAGAAAAGGAAATGCAGATGTGCAGAGGAGTAGTTGGGCAGCCCAGTCATCCCCAGCCTGGAGTTTGGAGCAGGAAGCTCTCTAGGGATAAGACTCACCAAAGTATTTGCAATCAGCTACACTGTGTACACCTGACTGCAGAATTCTACCTAATTCTAAATTTATTTAAATTCAAAGAGTACCTTTCTGTTCATCAGCGGGATGATTCCACATCCAGTGGGTTTCTGAGATGTCACTCTGACACAGCTCATTCTCCATTGCATTGGATAGTGAGCCCAGACACATTATTCATGGCTCTGGGTTGCACTTCCAGCTGATGGCACCTGAGCTGTCCATTGCTTCAAAGCCTGTGGACTGTGAAGAAAACTTGCCCACAACAATGTGACTGGCTTAAATATCTCATGGAACTAACAAACATGATGGCTAGTGCATAGCAGAAAATGTAGCTCTCCATCCACACAATGGAACACAGTTCAGCATTGGTTTATTAAAAATACAATTAATGAGATTAGGGTTGTCATTAATCTAATTGATAATCAATTTTTATTGACTGTATAAATTTTTGGCTTTTGCAGACTTAGAAGAAAAGTACATGGCAAGTAATGCTATTGCCTTATGCAGTATCAGCCAACACACTTTATAAAAAACACCATGTTTGCTTATCACTTGATATGTCTACATAAAAGATGATGTACAGCTACAGGTGTAAGTCTGTTCAGACCAGTTACTCTAAAAGGTCACAATTGCAGTTGATAGTGTTGAGTTTCTTACACTGTATGTCTTCCAATGTTTGATAATTTCAAGATAATAACAGCTTATTTAAACATTTCTTTATACCAAATTATATACCATGTAATGAATAACACAGTGAATTGCTGTACATGCAGTTTACCATGCACACTAGCATAAAATTGAAGGCAAGAACACAGCTGGCTGAAGTGGTTGCTCATGGCCACGTGAGCGGGTGTATGAAACGCACAGAGCCGAGTCCCAGCAAAGCAGACTGTGAGCACATCCCAGCCCCACCGTCCCACCACTGCATTTACAGCAACCTGCCCACCTCACCTGCAAGGTGAACAGAGGCATTGCCTCTGCCCCCAGGAACAAAACACTTATTAACTGGATTTCTTATACTGATGATTTTTTTGTTATTTATATACAAAGAAGGAAAGTGAAAATACTTGACTAGGTTTTTGCCCTTTTCTGGAGTGCAGCGTGGCTTAAAGAACAATGATGTCGTGATTAAAAACTCAGCCTGAACTTAGAAAAAGATAGTTTTTCATTTATAAATCTCTTGTCTACTAGAGAACAGTGCAGGCACATGCCTGCTTGCTTGCTTTCTTGCTTTCTCCTTCTCTTCTCTAGATATTTTAATCTATCATTCCTTCCCTTATTCTATAAGTTTTATTAGTAATTCTACAAAAATGCTGCATTATATGGAGGAATTGGATGATAAAATTTCATCACAAAATTTATAAAACCAGTAGTTTATCAGGCAGTATTTTTCTTTCACACCTAATCTTATAAAGCTCTTATAGAAGCCTGATTTCTGACTCCCAAAACATGAAATTAAGATAGATACAAGCCAAGACCCCTTTGTGACTGCTGAGACATTTCCCATAGATGTTGCTTAGTGTGCCTAACTGCCCCAAGCCATTCAACAGCCTAGACTGTTCAAGGAGGTATGAAAGCTACACAAGAGGCCTCCTGCTCATGTCCTTTATCAGTCATGGATCTTGGCTCATTCATAGCACAGAGGGACAGACAGGCACGTAGCTTGCATGAATAAATAAGGAGTTTCTGAGGAGTTTAATTGGGACTTTCCCCAAAACCAGTCCTTGTTTTTTATATTTAAAGAGTTCAGACCACTCCTAGTTGTCCATGGTTGCCCTAAAAGCAGAAAGGATTCCTCCCTAATAAAGGGGACTTAGTTAATAAGGTAGCTTCTTTCTTTTCCTCAGCAGTCCTCATTTCCCCTTCTGAGACATGGAAAATTTGCAGTATGGAACTGCCTTCTGTCCTCCACTGGAGAAGGTCATGCCAGGAGCATAAGCAGCTGGCACCTCCAGAAAGATCACTAGTAGAGAGAATCAGAAATTTCCACATAGATACAACTTGTGTAGTGGCTTAAATGAGCCTGTATGCTCTATGATATCCCTGTCATCACATATACGCAGGACACGCTCATGCCCTGTGGTCCTTAGGAATCTAAATGTCCTCCTGCAGCCATGCATACTACTAGAAAATCAAAGTTCCTACATGGCTCTGAACTATACCAGACAACACAGGGATTGTGGGAGCTTAACTATTTGCAGATAGTTTTATACTTCTGCCCTAATAAGCACAGCCTGACACGTACTCTTGTTTTCTCCTGACACACATAGCTTCATGTCATTGGGGACTGACCTGCATAAACAGCCATGGGGCAGGTTTGTGGCTCCAGCCTGAGGCTGTCCCCCCTTGAGGGTTATAATATCCTGAGAAGGAGGCTGTGTTTCTAGTCCTTAGAGCGATGTTCTAATCTTGAATCATTGAATATTAAGGTCAAGGACAAGATATTCTCCACCATAATTCCATTAAGCGGCAGTTGATAAGTTAAAAAAGAAGTAAGCATGTATTTCAATTTTTATACTTTATATAGCTAATACCGTATTTGTGTTATCTGTCCAACCTACTCAGAACTTATTAAACTTTCATGTCTCTAGAGGAAGCTGTTCAGAAACTTTCCAATTAGAAATTCTGTTTACTATTTCTTTTCTATTCTTCTGTGGAATCCAGTTCTCACCTTTCTAGTCCCTTTTCCTAGAGCCACCCATACACACATATCTCATGTGTACCACAATACGAGATATAATAAATCACACATATCACACTTGTTAAATAGCTCAGCTCACCTAGTTCATGCCTACTCTGAATGCAAAAATTATCTGTTCCCTTCAATCTCCCCATGTTTTTGACAAATGCTTTCTTCACTCAGGCAAGTGTGGTTTTGGTCAAAAAATCTCGCTTAACACCTACCTGAATTCTGAATCCTCAGCAGCATCAAGACTTCCTAGATCAGAAAAACCTCCTGAGTGCTGTCATTATCAATATAGCTCTAAGGTTTCCTTTGCAGACAGTGCTCTCAGAAGAGCTACAAGTCTTAGAAAGCTCAGCTGGGATTCACAAAAGGACATGACTGCCCGAAGTGGAACTGTGCTGGAATTTAAGCACTTTTGTAGGTCTAAGAGAGAAATTCACATTTCATGGCTAGAGCAATTCTCCAGTCCCGGTTCATGAGGCATTGATGTAGGCCTAGAAAAGTAAATTTTTATTGTAAGGAAGAAGTAGACCTCACTGAGGAGACGTAAAGGTCTTGGTATTGGTTTTGTATTTTATCTAAGTAGAATTTCACATAAAATGCACAAGTTATTCTTGGAAAACATTTGTATCCAAACATCTCTCTAATCTATGCTTAAGGAGTTAAACTTTCTCTTTCTCCAGTTCTAAAACTCTGAGTTTGTTTTCTGCAAAAAACTGTCCTGGTTCTGAAGGCAGCTGTTTAGGTGCCCCAGTGCACAAGAGGGCTGCAGAACATGAAACCTGACCTGAAAAAAGCATGTCCCTGCCACCCAGCAGTAACTAAATCCCACTGGCAGAGCAAGGGTGTAGGTCCTAACTCTGCCATCAGGTGTTTTTATTAGAAAATTTTGGGCGTTCCATATTTAACACATTGTCTATTTTGATTCTCATTCCTATGTTCAATGAGTAGAGAGTTTAGGTGTTTTATTAGATGTAGATTGCACTAGGCATATAAAATTCAGTATAGTGACTCAGAAAATTATCATATTAACCTTCCTTTAGGGATCTAGTTCATACTCTGTCCTCTTTATTTTTTCATTTCCAATATTAACTAGGCCTTTAAAGGCTGTAGCTTGTTTCAGAGCCTATCCTCTGTCAAGCCAAAAGTCACTGATGGATAAGAACCATTAGCAATTAGCAACAACAAGTACTTAGGTTGTTAATGATGTAGCTTGTTCTGATAACCTCCTAGCAAGATATCTGAATGCAGAAATTCTTCTCGCTCCTCTCTCTTCAGCCCTGAATTTATATTTAAGCCAATTCATCAGATTAGACGTGCCACAAGATGAAAATTAATTTATTTATTACAAGTTCAGTTTGGATAATAGCCATGTACATACACCTCATATACCTGGCAATAATGCAAGGAAGCCTTTTGCAATTTTGTTATTTTTGATCACTATATTGTACCAGAGTCAAACCCTTTGTGACTACAGGATTACCCTAGCATCTAGGATCACACCTTCTTTCTGTTGCCCAGCTTGAAGAAATAACTAGAATCTACCAGAAATTAAAGTACTAACTACAAGTATGTTACTGCTGCCTTTTAGGCAAGCTAAACATGAATCATTGCCGGAGCACAACACACCACTTATTACCTGAAGAAACTAAAACCCAGTATTTTGCCAATGTTATAAAGCTGTTTCTTCCATACTAGAAACAAAAGTAAGAGAATTTTTAAAAGATAGCTTATCAAATGATTAAAAAAAGATAAAATTACTTGCTTTGCTGTTTTAAGTACATACATACTTTAAAGTTCAGGCACCTGTGCTCACAGATCAGTCTAGAGTCCTGTTTTGCAATCATAAGGTACGATATGCTGATTAAATATTTTAAATATAGAACATAAAATCCCAATCAAAATCTGAGAAATGCTAACAGTAGTCCACTTGTGTGTAGATGAAATATGTTTATTCTAACTCTCAAATATTTACCCTAAATTCCAACTCTGAATGACTGTGTGCATTAAAATGACAAACCCAGATGTTTAACCTGTTGGATACAGGAATACAGCTGTTTAAAGCACACTTTCTGTGAAGTAATTTAGCTAAATGTTAGCTGATACTTAGGAATTGTTTAAAATATATTATGACACACATTAAAAACCCACTAATTTTTAATGAATGTCTGTATTAATAGATCCTCTCTATTTATACCTTGCATTTTTTTTTTTTTTTTTTTGCAGGTCATATTAACTCTCCTGAGCTCCCTGTAACATTTTTCTGGCATTGTCCAGAGACTGATTCAATCCATTGGCTTTCCTCCACCCATGGTCCTGGGCCTATCAATCATCCCTAACCCCTTTTCTTGCTCTCCAATCAGCTGAGCTGAGCCTTTGACAATGAACCAAATATTTTGGGTTGAATTGCATGAGCAACAAAATTGTCATCTTGCAGACTACGTACACACAGCTACCACAC
Organism: Bombycilla garrulus; assembly: GCA_013400315.1. Classification (NCBI taxonomy): domain Eukaryota; kingdom Metazoa; phylum Chordata; class Aves; order Passeriformes; family Bombycillidae; genus Bombycilla; species Bombycilla garrulus. The sequence goes on from VXBU01015269.1 coordinate 381,344, forward strand.
AACTGTATGGTTCTACTATGGTTCAAGGATGTCAGTGCTTCCATGTGAAGGAGCAAAAGGATCCTTAAAATGCACACTGCTTAGAGACCCCAAGATTCAATAAAAAAACCACAACCAGGCTTTTCTACTTCCATGGTGACTGAACAGTTCAGCTCTGCTTAAAATAAGGCATGTGTTCAAGACATTTAAAGTTCTTTAGTTATCTCAGGTGCTTAGAGATTTAGACTGTGTCAGATTAAGACCTCTCAAAAAAAGTGCAAGTTCTGGGAAAAGAAAATTCCTCTGTGATGGGAGTCTCAAATGAGTCTCTAGCCTCAAATGGAAAAAAAAATAAAATTGTGCAAAGAACCATTTTCAGTTGAAGTCAGAGGAGAAAGTAGCAACCCATCTATGTACAGTGGTACTGCCAAACTCTGGTGACCACAGTTCTCCTCACAATAATCCTTCTCCAATGGTTAAAGCACCTTCTGCTGGAATAAAGGTCCAGGTTTGGTAATGCTGAAGATTTTCAAACTTGGGTTTGAATCCTGTGACTTAGTGTGTAGAGCTTTTACCTAACTGGTCAGGAACTTGGACTTTGGTCCTTGCTCTGAAGTTTATGAATTTTGCTTCAAAGACTCATGTGGTAAATCAGATTGTAGGGGCTTTTAACAGCTAATTGAATCTAAAGATTCTAATTTCTGACATGGTTGTTTCAACTGTAAGATTGAAATATGTCCAATGTCTTTGATTTCTCTCACTTGAGGAATCTGATACTTAACTGCCTTGTGACACTTTCAGCAGGACAGGTGCAGGATGCTTTCTTGACTTTTTATCCCTCTATCTGAGGACCTTGATTCTGTCAGAATAGATGTTATTTCAGAGCTTCCACCATACTGAGAAGTAAAGCAATACCTGATGTCTCTATCCCAGTGATGCTGAAAATCTGATCCAGTTAGACCACGGAGTTGTCACATGCTATGAGGTGAACTACCAGAAGTAAGGCAATATTGTGCCTTTTGGAGAAGTTTGTATAAACATCATCAAAAGGATAGGTTCTTTCAGTATTTGTTGTCTCCAGATAAAGGAAGGTCTGCAATCATTACTTTGGACTTACACTGATTTAACTTCAATCCTGCTTTAAGTGTAAGCTTAAGCTTTTTATTTGATTAATCTCCTAATGCCTATTGAATTAATTTCTTTATCTCAATGAATATTTTTCTCATATATACCTTTGAACATCTGGACACAGCCTTCTGTATAGCTCCTTAATGCCTCTAGTCTGTTGTGGTAAGTCATTAATGTATTGCTGTCAAAAGTTTTCAAGGTATCCAGCCATCAAAACATATATCAGCAATAGATCACACACATGCTTGCTCCCCCCCTAAATGCACTGCTAAATGAAAATATTTCGAAGTTTTACCCCCCTGCAGAAGAGGAATGCCAAGGTGCCTTCTGTAACAGTGTTATATCATTCTGAAACATGTGAATAAGTTTTACGTGGACTTTAAAACATTTACTTCAGAGCTAAGTTAAAAACTAAATAATTTTGCTCTTACATAGCTTCATCAATATATTGCAACCAAGACTTTCACAGTTATGGTTTTTCACAGTGGCACTAAGGAAAGTGAAACAGATTTAAAACAACTCTTTTTTCTTCTTAATTTCTATGGCTTCTGCAAAATTATGCAGTCTTGGTGCTTCTTTTTAATATCCTACCTGTGATAACATCCGTGAATATCCTCAGGGAAATGGCTGAAGAGCATCATAACCTGTCCATTCTTTTCCTTCTGGACAAAATTTGGGCTTGATCTTGTGTGGGACACATGCAGTGCTGGAGCAGCAAAGCTGCCCATGTGTCTTCCCCACCAAACTGCTGCACAGGATCAATCCGTGCTCTCCTTAGGGCAGATGCTAGTCTTTTCTGCCTCACTCAAACCAGACAAAGCAGCCTTACTGAACAGCAAGGTCGTGCCCAGTGTTTTCTCTTGGTGTTTGATTAGCTCTAGGTCGCAAGCCATAGGAAAAAAACCAGTAAATCTAATTCAGACATGCTCCACACAGTTATAGCATTCCTTTGTAAAATTTATTTAATGCTTTGTAGATATGTTCAAGCAATTCTGACAAAAAATGTAGCTCAAAGATTTTGCCCAGAATAACAGTTCAGTGAAATTCTCAGTCATGTCACCCAGTCCTCATTTGCAAAACCCAAAAACTTTCATGCGAGTGATCAGTAAGAGGCCTGTGGCTGTGACCTTCAATCTTTACAGGGTGGAAACAACACCTCTATTCTGCTGCACGGTTACGTCCTGGAAGTTACATGATGTTACTGAAGTAAAAGCCTTACATTTTTCAAACAAGGATACCACTGAAGCTCAAAGTCAAAATAATGAAATAAAAATTTGGAAAAAATGTATTAAACTATCCACAAATGCATTGCGTAGAGCATTGGCTAATTATAGGAGATTATCAACTGCAATGTCAGCACCAAAATACTGACTTAGGTTTTGTATTGTTCCTTGTGTTGTTATGTACCACACAGAATATTAGGAAAAAAATTCCCAGAAAAATATGAAGCTTTAATGCAAAAGAAATTAAAGCGAGTAAGTGGTGGGTTTAAGTACTACAGAGACATGAAGCATTGCTTCTTCATATCCTGCTAAGAAGCAACAGCTGTACTTCATTTTAACTTGACGTGCTTCAGAACTCATACTCATATAGGTATTTAATGATCCAAACATAATGGTCCTGCATAGTTTAATTACTTATATGAAGGCTCAACTTCATATGTAATCTCTTAATAAAAGATGCTGCTGTGGAAATCTTGCTTTGGTTCTAACAAAGAATAAACTCTTTAACAGTGAAAATGCTTTGGTAGAATTGGAGATTTTTGACCATGGATCCTGAGCACAATTGACAGTCAATGTTATTCCTTCTTGATAGACTCCTTGTTTTTTCTTCCCTCGTGATATAACCAATACAAGGAGAACAGGTAGAGTGCAAGGCAGACCATCAAATCATAGTGGTAGAGTGTTGCAGCAAATAGAAGAAACAAGAAGAAATAAAATATTTTGAAAGCAATATGTTTTAAACCTGGAGACTCACTAGGTAACTTAAATGCTTCACTCTTCTGGTCAGAAAAATCTTCAGAATGAGAAGCATGCTGGCATTCTTTCTGTGAGTCATCAAACCAGTTTAGTGCTTTCTCTTCAGTTATTAAATGGTCAGCTTGAGAGTCTGTTCCTCCATTTTCTTTGGTAGACTTAGTAATTAAAACCTCTGTACCAGAAGGTGGCATTTTTGTTTCAGCTTTAGAACATAAACAGGAAAGTGTATCACCATAGCTTTCTTTCTTGTAGAGCTCTTCTGCTTTCTCACGGTATAGATGCTTCTGAGTGCTCAGGGGATTTTTGGGTACTTCTGAACATAAACCTTCCTGCAAACCTTTCTTTCCTGCAGCAGAAGCCTTTACCGCTTCTCCTACAGGTAGAGAGACTGCTTTGGCACATTTTTCCCGGCAATTGCATACAGACTTCGTTTCTCCTTGCAGTGTTTCATGTACGCATGCATTATAAATACCTAAAACTGATTCCTTTTCAAATTCAGTGTCATATAATACACCCACTGTGTTGAGTTGACAAAGAGCATAATGTGAACCATCATTTCTCCCTTCATGTGTATCAAACGCTGTTTCCTTTTCCTCTGTGGACCTGTCACTTAGTGCAGTCTCTCGAGGTAGCTTAGCAATTACTGCTTTTTCACTGCCAGGCATTTTTTCTGGAGCACTTTCTGATGTTGTTTTAATTATATAAGCTGTACCTGTCTCTGCTTTCTCTGTAATACCCTGCTTAGAGACAGAAGACTTTTCACAACTCTCTGCCTCCTGGCAGGTAAACAACTCCTTTGTGGAAGTCGTGGTCTGAGGTTCCATGCTCCCACTCACTCTCCACCAAACCTCACTCCCCGTTTGTTGCCACCTCTGCTCTGCAAAGTTTGCTTCACTTTCTCTTCCGATTGGTCTCCCAGCATTGTCCAGCTTCTCTCTGTCTTTTAACCTCCTGAATCCTCTGTGTTCCTGAGTGTCCTCAGGCTGCTTTCCATCCTCCCTGCTGCTCCTGGATGCCTGCTTGTTCTTCTCAGCTGGCAGAGGTGCTGGGTTCAGGGCTTTGTCATCGTGTTTGCTGTGTGACTTGAAAGGCTTGGAAGCTTCCTCCTCACCAATTGATGCCAAGTCTGCTACTTCAATGACTTTTTTCTGCTTCCCTAAATCAGTGCTCTTCTCTGACATTTCACCAACTCCATTTTTTTGTGTGGAATCTGTTGAGACACCAGCATGTGCTAAAGTGCCAGCATATACATCTCCTCTTAAATGTACCTGAACTTTGCTTTCTATCATCTTGATTTTTCCTTCGTTTTTTTCAGCATCTGACAACAATGAATCCAAAGTTTGGTGAGACATTTGTGGTGCCTGGTGCTCCAGAGCCGGATTAGCATTGCCATCCAGTGTCCTTGCTATGCACACATTCAATTGCATGGATTCATCATGCTCTGGTAAAATGGTTTCTGGTCTTGTTTTACAGGCTCCTTTTGAGGTACCAGCAGCATCCTCACTGATGAATAACCTCTCCGTTGTCTTACTTCCCGAGGCACTATCTATTTCACCTTTTGAAATACCTGTGTGCCTCTCTCCTTGTTGGCTTGAGCCAGAAGCCATAACACTGATGGCCTCATTCTGCTTTGTCGGAGGAAAATGCTTTGCCGATAAAAGGCTTTCACTGGTACCAGCATGTTCCAAAGACGGCTCACAGCTGTTTACTGAGCCAGCAGTGACTTCCTTCCTTGGTAGCTGATTATTATAATCTCTTACAGAATACTTAGTTTTATCTTTTAATTCTTCTCCTATAGCATATGAAGTGTTTTCAGATGTAGAACTGATAGGCATAGGGTGCAAGTCACTGCTTCTTTCTATACAGGTTAGCTTTTTCACCAATCTTTCAGTTTCACTTGGAAAATTAATTGGTTCTGTTGTATATAAATTCCTTTCATCTCTGGAAGAGGTACCTCTAGCTCCTGTGAAGTGCTGATTTAACTGAAACAATAGAATAGAAAAGAATGATCAAAAAGTGCCTTGCAAAAATATGCCAGATGAAGGAGGCAGGATTTCATTATGGAAAGTTTTGTTTTCAGTAAGAAAGCTTTTATGAAAACATGTTCCAAACCATTTGCAAAATTTGCATTGCATGTATTTTTTAACATAGGTAATGAGGTTTATGGTGGTGCTGAAAGGAGCAGGAAATAAAATAGTGCTCAGAACCCTCTCTCTTTATTCATGAGTTCAGTAAGCTGCTAGTGGATTTTATACAAATTGAATCTGAAGAGAATATTCCCTTAAAGGCAGGCTAATTTGTTCTCTATACATTTGATTCTAGATTTGGAGAGAGGAAGCCGTGGGGCGAGGGGGGAGGATTGGTGCTTAAACAAGGGCATTGATACAGTACATCAATGTCCGGTAATGTACAGTATTGTCCAGTAAAACAAAGACACATTTCACACTGACAAATACTGTAAGGATTATCTGTGCTTCATTTCTCTCAGGGACCATTTTACAGGCTTCAAACCAGACTGTTTTTAGACAATCTGGTAAGACATGAGTTGGAAATGAGATTAGCAAAGTAAAAGGCCAGAAACTAATCATTCTCCCTCCCAGCTCCCAAATATCATATTGTATTATTCAGCTATGCCTGCTTGTCATTGCACTCTTCTCACTTTAGCAGTCACACTGATAGCACTAGCTGATCAATTAGAGGCTAGCTTCTTGGGCACCCCTTTATACATTTGCACTTGCTGTAGATATCCCCATTACAGTTTCTCTTATTAATATGTTTTCTGCAAAGCCTCTGCAAACTATTAATAGTAAAACGTCACTCAAAGAAAAGTGAGGGAGCTAATGTCTCTCCAAATTCTGTTTTAATGACCCTCTGCCAACCAGTGCTCAAGTGTATTTGAGTTCTTCGGTGATGCCAACTGTCAGGATTTAACAGTGAGATGCCTGTGTTTTTTTCCCCTCCTCATAACTGACATTTGCATGATCTCAATAATTATATGCAAATCTTACGATTTCCCCTTCTTCTCACATAAGGCTCATGTTACTTGTCAACTGCACAGCTGTCTTGTGAGCCAATGCCTGTGTGTTTCAAAGATTTGGTTGTATTTCCATGTATTATAAGCCTTCATTGTTTAATTCATTAAAGAGCGAACAGTGCAAATTAACATCTAAATTATAGCTCCCCCTTCATTTATTGTACGGACAAGTCTGGCAATCGATAAACAAATGGTTATATTTGATCCTCTTTTTTGTAAAAGGGTGGACTGAGAACAACAAGGGATTTTAGGGGTCCTCCTTTGCACGTTTCTCCATAAAGAAAAAAGAACCAAAACTTTGACTTTCAGGGAGGGAAAGGTCCCACAATAAACAACAATTTTCAACTTTTTAAAGTAAAAGACAAGAAAAATTTATACTCCAATGAGAGGAATTTTTTCCAACCAACAAAAAAAAAAAAAAGAACAGTTCCCATCTTCCTCTCTTGCCTGATTCAGCATTCACATTTTCACAGGTGATAGCTATTATAATCTATGATTATGAATCTGTGCTCTCAAATGATATGAGCTGAGAACAGACACTGGGAATAATAGATTGCTCTATGTGTCTCATTTATTCCCATTCTTTCTTTCATACTGAAAGGCAAACCACACACACATGCATGCACACAAATCCAAATAGATTGAATGTTCACTGAGTGTGAAATTCATTGTAAAAGATATAATGTAAAATACTGATATAGAAGAATCTGCTAATATAAATATATATATACTTACTATGCTCATGTAGTTATCATTTCAAAAATCTCATAAGTAAACAGTACTAAAAATACAAAAATTTTACAAACAGAAAGCATATATGTAAAAATACTCCCACCCTAGAGAATAGGAGGGGAGATTTTTTTTAAATGTTACCCTTCCAATTCCTTAGAGCTGTCTTTTAGAGCCTCTGGGAAAGAAGTAAAAGGGAGAAGTCATTAATTTAAGACCAGAAAAAGTTGATGCACAATACAGAAATCAAAGCACCTTCTATTGTTGAATCAGTCAGAGATTCAGTGTAAGTACAGCAGACCAAGGCTTTACATTTGTAAATTAGTACATCAGTCAGCTCTGTTAAAAGGGGGCATTTCACCAGCTTTGAAGCGTAAATGGATTCAAATCATGTAATACTGTAGATATAATTGTATAACACTTACCAGCAACTCTAATTCTTTTTCATCATCATTGTGATCACTCTGGTTGTATTCTGCGTTTTTGTCTTTTATATTTTCAATAGCTAGTTTGGTGTCTTTGTCTTCTGCTTGTGAATAAACAATCTCTGGGATGTTTGTATCTGAAGAGTTAAAAAAACAGTTTAATCATTTCCATGAGGTTGGTTGTTACGCTATTTTTAATACAAGTGCAGTAAGGAAGAACTAATTAAACCAGGTGTTGTACCTGAAGTTCTTGAGTTATTCCATGTGCCATCATCAGACGTAGCCAATATTTCTTCTTTTCTGTTAAACAAAAAGAAACTTCTGGTGTTATTCTGCAAAAATTATTGTTCTAATTCCCCTTAGACTCAAATATAAAGACTACTAGTTAATTACACAACATTTGGAATGGTGTTTGAAATTCTGAAAATAACAGCTACATAAAATGTAGTGCTTTCGAGTGACCTGATATTAAGGTTTGGTCATAAGAAAGAATTGGTCAAGAAAATGAGAATGTGTTGACCTTCAGATAACATTGCAAATGTGATGGGTTTTCCCAGGCCTTTTCTGAGAAAGCAGCACAAAGGTGATTAGACGGGTCAGTGACAGGAGAGCATAATTTTGGGGTCAGGCAAGGGTCTGGAAGGATGTATGTGTTCAAGAGGCCAGGGCTCTCTCTTGCTTGTGTTTTTCAAATATTTGTATGTTTACAGAGATGGATGGAAGAAGGCATCTTTGTTACCTGAAATAAATCAAAAGATTCCCTCTGCGTGTATCCAGTAAAAACCCTGTTGCTAAACTATGCCTGGCCAGCAGGAACTAATTCTGCTTCCCTCAGCCGGTGCAATTTTTTCTATTGCTTTGCTGGCTGTGAAAACAAAGGCCAGGTTCAACACACAAAGCACCTACACAGAGATGCTGAGTGCCTGCAGTCCTCATCAATATCAACTGATACCAATCGAACTGCCAAGCCCTACCAGCTTGAATTGTGTGCTTATAGGTATCTAACGTTTAGTGGAAAAGGAAAAAAAATGCTAAGAGAATGTCACTTACGTAAAATGTAAATTATTATATCACTCCTAATGACTCCTCTATGACGAGCAATTTTTTTTTTCTGTAGGTCTTAATTTATGTGATTTTCAACCAGCCGTCCACCTCTGTTACTGAAAATTACTTTCTAATTTTCAAAAATTAATCTTTTCCCCTTCTATTTTCTCCTAGTGTCTTTCATTTGAATTGATATAACATTAACTCTGCCACCTAAATGCTTAATTCAGAAGGAGGATGCTAAATTTATACTCTGTTAAAAGAACGTAGACATCTACTGTCACCAACTTTTAAAAAACCAGTCTTAAAAGGGTTTGCCAGCCTATGCAGACAAAAACTCTTGCCCGTCTAGCATCTGCTCTCTGACACTGGCTACTATCAGACACTTCAGGGGAAGATGAGGAGTTGTTGTAGGAAAATACTTGGGGTAATTTTTACTGCCCTCTTAAATTCCCTCTTGGCGGTTTTTTGTTAGAAGCTTTCCTTGAAGCACAAGATTCAGTGCTCTCTCAGTGATTCTTTTCACCATTAATTGCAATAATGCTAAATATTTTTGCAATCTGTATGAATGTCATGTCACTCCTGAATTCTGGTATGTGCATGTGTTTTTCACTCTTCCACTCACACCAAGTCATACTTTCCTCTGCCTGCAGTTGCAGTAATCTTCACTTCATTCTGAAAAAGGTGGCAGATCCACCTTTTTCAGTTGATCTGTGGAGGTTTTAAGGTAAATCATTAGTGCTTATTATTTATACATAGCCATTTGGGGAGGATGGTTGGGTTTTGTTTGCTTGTTGATTGGGGGATTTTTACTGTTCGAAGGCTTGGCTTAGAGTTACATCTAGTTCCCAATTTTCTTCTGCCCTTTTACATCTTTTTCACTCACCTGCTTCCATAAATCTACACACTACGTAGATTTAACCATGATACAGGTGCACCAAAACATTTAGGTGCGATTAGGGTTCCTGCAAAAGCCCCAGATTAGGAGCTAAGACGTGTATAACACATGAACTGAATTGTTACCCCAAAATAATGTTCTCAAAACCACATGGGCCCAGCAGGAAACCTTCCACTGCTTTCCAGTGAGGGAAAAAAGGGCATCCTAAAGTGTCTACATTTCTTTGAATGTAGCTGACTACCGACTGTGTTCAGCCATATTGATGACACAGCTCTTGGACAACAGGGATGGCACCATTTGCTGCCAGAAGGGACTCTTATCTACTCCTTAAAGGAACAAGAGTTTGACAATATTTTCATTCAAGAAGCATTCCCAGAAGAAGAGGAGTTGCTAATGCCTATATCTAGCCTAATATTCTACTACTAGAATTCACAGCAACTACTGTGGCATCCAGGTAGCAGTGCCACTTTCAGCTTCTATCACACCCTCATGTGATAAAAAACCCACTGCACATCATCCATAAAAAAAATACCCAGATTGCCAGAATATAGAACATCTGGGGAAATACTGGAGGCCAGATTTGCCTACTCCTAATGGAATTGGGTGTACAAGTGGGATCCTTACTCTTTAGCTTAATTTTCATACCTTAGAGAAAGGAGAACCTGAATTCTGCCCAGTTTCCTGTGTTACCTATGCAGTGAATATTTTTTGTTTTGATTAAGAAATTTTCAGTGTCAAAAATATAGACACAGTGATTGAAAAAGGATGTTAAGGATGAGTACCGACTTTATAAACCTTTAAATGTACAGGTACAAAGATGCTCCAAAATAGATAATTATGGGTGTGTGCTGGGATAGTGTTACCTTATCTGGCCTTATTGTTCCAAGCATCTGTGTTCAGACAGTTCTGAATATCATCCCTGTTATCAGGGGTGAGAGATTATCACTTCCAAAAGGAGATTAATTCCCTCTAACATAGGAATCATGAGTAAGATAGAGTGACATATCCTTCAAAGGCTCTTCTTTACCTCTGAAAGAGATTAATTATAACAGGAACTTCAATCTTTGGCCATTATCTACAACTGCATGACTCTTACGTTGTAGCTCTAAATTCAAACTAGAATGTAATTATGGAGTTTTACTGGCTGGGACTACAACACTCAATGTATGTGTGATCTGAGCCCCTCACTTTTACTTTTGCTGTGATTAGAGCTGAATTTTTCCTTAACTTTTGTTCTAGCAGCATCTGGAGCCCCTGTCCATGAGTTTCTTTTCACAAAAGCAACACAGGTAAAAAATGGCAATGAATAGCACAGCCTCACAGCTACACTGCAGGGCTTGTAGCATAATTTCTTGTTTATTGCACTTAATTTTATAAAGATTTCTGGTTATAGCCCAGTATTTGTGCACACCTGCCCTGCAAATACCTGAGTATAGGGAATGTCAATGTAACAGTTATTCTACTTAATTTAATTTTAAATCAGAAATATCTGTCCTTATATAATTATTCTCAGGGGAAATTTAAAATTGCCTTAAATTGAGAATATTGATACTGAGGTGTTCGAGGATCACAAGGAGCATAAAATAAAAGTAATTTAAATTACTACTTCAATTTAAGAAATGATATTTTAAGGCTATGGGTGCATATAGCTACAGAAAAATCTCAAACGTATTTGTATATCCTAATGACTTAAATACTTCCCAAAAGCCAATAAAAATTAGCCTCTTCATCAAACAGAGGGTATTTGTCTGGTTAGTAAGTTTTTTTCTCCATATTTCTCTGAAAAGGTCCTAGTACAGTATCAGAATTCTACGGGCAGATTTTTAAATTAGAATGTTAATTAAGCTTTTGTTTCAGAAATTAATCATTGCACTTTGTTGTGAAATGTGGTCAAAATTTTCCTACATGATGAGAGACACATTTTTATTCTGTTAAAAAGGGATTACTTTTAAGTGATCCAGGTATTCTGAAAACAATGCATGCTAGAAAAAAAAATCCATTATGTCAGATTATGCAATTCCATTCCAGCATAAGTAGCTGTAAACCTACAGAAGCTCTGTTTCTTTTTCTCATTCAGCTGAATGGGGCACATCTTCATAAAGTACACCAGGAACTTGTGAATTTCTATCATCTTAAAACCCCAAAACCTATGTTCATATGATTCATTCTTGATGAAATTATCATGCACTTGTATTGAGTTATAAAAATAAGTCAGGACTGAAAACAGGTTATCATTGTAATTTTGCATCAGAAAGAACAAATATGAAGTTCAGGGGCTAGTTAATAGGGCTGGGAGGACTGAAAATGTGATTGACATTATGTGAAGGAGTTCAGAAGTCCCAAAGTTATGTGGAATTGGCATCCCAGAGAGGAAATGTTAAACTTGAACCCTAATGATGTGAAGAGTAGACAGAAAATGTCTAAGTGACAAGAAAAAAAATTAGCCAGTAAACACTATTCCTTTGGTTTCATGAAGGGTTGGAATAAACTCAGTCATGCCAAGGCTTTTGAACCAGCCCTTTTAAGTTAAATAAGATTTTTTTAGTAGTGAAGTTTCACCAAAACTTCAGACAATCTGAATACAACTCCACAAACAAAAGAATTCTCATAAACTCTTCAACCATAGTGCTAGTGGTGGGGCAAATTCTTACAGGAAATCTTGCAAGGCATAACTAATAGAAACAGCAATTTAGAAAATAATATTACTTCATCCAGTCTGGGAGCAGAACTTGTTGTTTAAGTATTCTCCAATTAAGAGAGGCAGATACTCTCCAACCCAAATATGAGAGACCCAAAGAGGAAAACACATGTTGGTTTAAAACCTTTGCTATTCTGATCTATCCAAGTGATCCTATACTTTAACAATATCAGAAGAGGAGAAAAAGTAGAAGCTGCATTTGGGAAAAAGAAGAGAAATAGTGTCAAGGCAACTACAGGCCCAGGTGTCTTCAAAACGTTTTCACAGTAGACTTAAAACAAAAGTGAGAGAAGAAATATAGATAAATGGAAAATGGCATAAAAATGCCAGACTCACCTGATAATATCTGTCTTTGATAAGATTACTATATTTCCCTTGTCTAAAAATCAGTTATCTGGACTTCATTAAAGCATTTGTTGTGCAGCCACATGGGAAATTTATTAATTAAACAGGAGAAGAGGGAGATGAGCATAAGAGCTGGGCGGTAGGAGAGGGGCTCTGTGCCAGGCAGGCTCCCAGGAGCTGGGCTGTGGAGCTAGCAGGTGTCGCCAGGGAATCAGGGAGGACAAGTCATGCAATCAGACTTACTCAGTCATGTTATTACAGACCAAAGCACAAGAAGTCAAAGTTAAATTAAATCTGTGGCAGAGAGGAAGTTGGAAGACATCACCAACGCAGAGGAGGATTGAAAGAAATCGGTGGCCTGGAGGATCAGAATAATAGATAAGGGATGAAATTCAAAATTATGAACTGTCAGGTTATACATTTAGGGACTAGAAAGAGTTTCTGCCACAAAAGTAGGCCTGAGAACTTGGAAGAAACAGTTGAACAAGAAAAATCGGAGGTTTTTTTGCCAGAAACCATTTTCAAGACACTGGTGTGAGGTGAGATGAGATAGACACTGTGATATAAAGGCAAACCAAGTTCAGCAGTAATATCTCAGGGAAGATAGTCCTGGCTGCGTAAGATTTCCAAGAATTTTTCATGTTGTGGCACCAGGCACCAATAAGAACTCCTCTAGACCATTGTCTACAGTGGCCAAGAAAGATTGATTCAAACTGAACCCCGTTCAGAAGAGGACTAGAGGAAGTCTGGCAGGATGAAAAATCTATATTAACCAAGGAGACAGATTGAGCAGTTCTATTTTCAGCCTAACAAAGTCTGAGATGAGAAAGAAATGCCCTCTATTGATATAGCAAAGGGGTCAATACTCAGAAAACCAAACAAGCAGCAAGACTGTTAATGCATTAATATAGAGAGTTCACAAAAACATTTGTTGTGAAAACTTAAAAGAAGATCTTTAAGCATTAGAAAATCAGTGCAAGTATCAGAAAAAAGAAACCAAGAAGGTCCCAGTATGGAAACATGAATATCTTTTCTGTGAATGAGATTATGCAACACGTTTCTGAAGGGAATAAGACTGCATGATCTCATAGTTGCAATCCAGCCCTATTTCAAATGCTCCTGTGCAGCTATATGCCCTGAGAGTTATGTTTCCAGGAGTTTTCACTATGGAACAGGAGGTGTATTGGTCTGGCCTGAAAAAGGTTTGGGACTATGCCAGGAGAAATGAACTGCAAAATGGGTGGGGTTTATCATAGCTTATCATGGTTTTAATTCACACACGAATATTTGGCTAAAGTTGTGTCTGTGTTTGTATAACTCATGGTACCATTCACTTTGTTCTGTGCTATATCCACTCATGCTAGATCTGAATCATATGATATTTATTTTTAACAATGTGAAAAAAGGCTAAAATTGTTGGATTAGAGAGTATGGAGAGTTGAAAATGTACCTGAAAAACTTTGAAATTAATGCAACCTGATCAATTTTACACTATCTCATATTTTTAAAAAACCCAGGCATAATATTATTTAATCTGAAATTCAGAGAGGCATGAGGTTGTTAAAGTATTCAAAGAATGTATTTCTCAAAGAATTATTTAAAATATGTAAAAGGGAAAAAAGTTTTTAACACTATTTTATTTAAAAATAGTCTTAAGTTTTTTTGGATTCTTACATGCTTCTGATTTTTACTGCATATTCAAAATCAAAAAAAATCAAAATTGTACCCTGAAAGTAGAATTGAATGTATTGAAATTGAAGTTGAGGTGAAGCTAAAATGTCCTAATGAAAAGAGCTGGCAAGACTGAAGTTGCTAAACAAACTGTAGATATATTTTATTTTCAGAGCAGATTTCTAAGCCTAAGATAACCTCATACAGCAGCAGCCTTCAATATAACCAATGCTTTTGGATCTAGTGCCAAAAATAGCCAGCCTTGCTGAAGAATGATGCCACTGGGATGTAAACAACATGTGAGATCCCTGAAATGAAGTAGTTACATATGTCAGCAGTGTTTTACTGAGAAGCAGAAGAGCAAAAAGTAAATTAGTGCAGTTAAGTACTCATGTTTGAGCTGTCACTGGAGCCAAACAGGCAATCCTGCGCAGAACTGAAACCCCACAGAGATGGGAAAGAGAATGTGGGGAGGGAAGGGCAAGCGGCTTAGTTTGGTTATTTTTGTATCGTTAGTAGCAGTAGATTCAGAAGGAAGTAGAGAAGGAAATATCTGCATTTAAACAAGCAACAACTAAAAGTATTTTAAAATGTTTATGTACACATCAAAAGCAGAAAGCCAGCAAAATGTCTTGAAGATCTGGGTGAGAAACTAGAGAAAGTGTTTTCCACATGTAATTCTAAAATTCAGTAGTATTTGTATGCAATATCATTCAAAACCCACAAACATGCAACAATAATTAATTTCTCAGGAAGAAGGAATTTTGGAAAGGATTAAGAAAGATTCTGCATTAGCAAAGTTCTAAACAGAGCTTTAAAGTTCTATTCAAATGTTTGTAAGGCTCAGAAGAATAAGAATTAAAGATTTTTTTTTACTAACATAACCTCCATAACAGTTCACTTGCTTTAAAATATTGTTCTATTTGTATTGGTCCTAAAATACCAGTTGGACAGGGGAGAAGATACTTCTGAAACCAATTCATGCTGAGAGGAAAATGCAAGAAGGGAAAAAAAGCAAACCACAAACCAAAACAAGGCAAGTTAAAACATAAGCTTCATTCTGGTTCAGGAGCCACCAAGGATCCTGATGCTCAAAGTGTAGGCTTTGACTTCTTCTGTGATGGTGTATCCATAGTTAAGTTTATTTTATTTCACTGTCTGAATATATGAACAACATATTTAGTGAGTAAAGCCAAACTCATTCCTTGCCTCTCTCTATATTGCTCAGTTCAAAACTCACTACAAGGACAAATCTCCCTACTGATTGAAACCGATACCTGTGTTCTCAGAATTTGAAGTTATAGTTTATGAATATAACCACCCTACAATTTGTTATCACATTCAGTTCTTAGTCTCAAGCCCTGGTGCTGCCAAGGAATTCACCTGTGAGCTTGGGAAAAGGAGGTACAGCCCTGGCTTGAAGCCACCTTTGTGCCTCCTGGGGCGCAGCCTCGCTGTGTCACAGCACCACCCAGGGTCCGTAACGTGGTGTGGAGATGACAAGGAGGCTGAGAATTACCTGCCCAGGCACTTGCATAACAGGGAAAATATATTATTTCTCCTCTGGAAAATTTATAACATGGAATACTGCCTGCTGGTGGCGTGTCCAATGGACTTACCACAGATCAGTGCTTGACCTCCTATTTCAGGACTCTTGAAAACTGAGAGGCCACAAGACGTCTGCAGTGGAGACGCATGCAGTGAGACACACCTATGTGCCACCATCTGTGTGATGGAGAGAAGCCATAAAGTGTGTGTTCACCTGCCCAGGAGCAGGCCAGCACCATGCACAGAGGCTCCAGTGCCCAGTATGCCTGGCAGTGCTGGCCTCACAGGAGCAAACCAGCTGGTGGCCAGTAGAATCTGGCCTCCTCTGGAGTTCTGCCTGTAAGCTGTATCTGCCCAGGCTTTGAGCTCCTTGTGTCTATAGAAAAGAAAATATTGATAAAGCTTAAGGACCAAAATCATTGTTGTTGGCAGACCCGGTGCTTCTTATTTGTTTACCTGCATATTCTGCCTAAAGGAGGGCAGAGTATTATTTTTATGAACGGTATGCTCTCATTTGGAATTGACACTAATGAATGCAAGGCCCTTTCCCCCTCTTGTTTGTACCATCAAATTAATTAGCTCTATTGTGACATCAGTATTTTTCTCAAGTAGTTCAAGGCTTGAGCGTTTTCCTTTCTTTTTCTAAAGGGCATCTTCAGTGCCCTTTATCTACCATAAGAATCATGCATCACTTGTATTTTTCACAACTAATGCTGTTTATTACAAAAACTGATTGTGATGTGAAGATTGTTATACTGCGTGGCAAATTGCCCAAACAATTACTGTAAATGCATGAGCCATAAACTGTACTGCCAAGGACACTGGTAGGTTAGCTGCTATAAAAGAAACAATTAGAGTCTGAGGTGAAAATAATAGAGATGAGATGACAGTTATTGAAAAGGCAGAACATCCAGTTTAATGTTGTAAATATAGGTTTGTAGATTACACTGATGGTTTTAAAGTGTTCATGACTTATTGAATGGAATAGAATATTCCATACTTTAGAATGGGGCCATAATTATTATTTCCTTTTAATTGTGATGTCTGATGCATTTGTGAGCAGTTGTTGAGAACATCTTCACATTATACTGATTCTATTTCTAAATTATCATCCTGCTTCAAGGGTTGGAGGTTTTTTTAATATTTTACTTTCTTCGCATTTTGTTGTTCAGGGTCTGTTCTGAACAAAGTATTTTCTCTTGAGGAACGTGGAGTGCTTAGAGGGTTACAGCAATAATTATTTCAGTTTCAGCCTACACACTTCACTGCTTTAAATCATCATTAGAAGTTTCATCCCTCAGCAATTCCTGCTGAGACCGTTTTAAACTCCAAGAAACAATTAGATAAGAATAGCTAATCTTTATAGCAACTTGTGTATAAAGGTATTGATAAGAATTTGCCAGAAATTAAGGGAATATAATTTTTTCTTAGAAATCATCTAAACACAGAAAAAAGTTATTGCTATGATTATTAAAGAATTTCAATAATTTAAACCATATTTGGAGTGTATGAAGATTAGAGTGCATAAAAAAGATATGCACCCTACAAGAGGATATGCTGCAATAAACTGTGGTATATATTAAGAAAATGCAAGAAAATTGACATTAATGCCTGTGAATATTAGTCCTCTGTTTTTTTCTAAAGACAAGACATAGGGATAAAAGAAAATTAAATAAAATTCTAATACTAGATCCTAGGGAGAGCACTAAACAACTGGATACAGAATTATGGCTGTCCAAGAAGGCACAGGTACTGGGCACATAAAATCAGAACAGGGAAAGGTATTCCCAGAGTTTAGAGGAGAGGATAAAGTGAGAATCAGAGCAAAGATAGCAACCAGCAAAGGGCACTTGGTGTGAGCAGCCTGTGTGAGTTCTAAACTACCAAACCCATTAGTCAGGGGAAGCTAGAAAAAGCTCTAAAGTGGCTCTGAAAGCAAGTTGCAAGGAAATTAAGTACTCATCTAAAACACTTTTCAGGGAAATATTCTAGGTGGTTTTCAGGCTTTTATATACTGTTAAAAAAGGATGATCTTAATATGAGATAGTGGTGTCAGAGCTGTGTTGGAATTTGATGGAGCTGCACTGAAGTTCAGGAAGGTGCTGGGGAGCAGAGTCGGGGAGGTGGTAGAGCTGTGGGCCTGGGCACTGGCTGCATCCTCAGGCTGAAATAACTGCCTCTTTCCAAAACTCAAGGCAGAGTCCTGGGAACTAGACCTGAAGTATAGCAGAAGCCAACAGCTGCACTAATTAGAGACAGACCAAGCCTACACAGAGAAGTGTGAGTGTGATGTGGAGAACTGCTGTCCATGTTGATAACAAAACAGAGGAAAACTGAAGCTTCACTTGGCACCTTTCCTCGCTTCTTGGCTCCTAATGTAAACTCCTGAATTTTGGCTTCTCAGGTGGCTTTACCTGAAATATGGCCAATTCCCACCAAAAAGCATTTTGGCTTCAAATGATCCCTCCTTGTGGAGATGTCATGTTATACAGACCTTAAACATAACGCTGTTATTATATGTCATGTGTGGCAATATCATGATTGCTTTCTTTCAGGAGGTATTTAAAAAATAGAGGCATAACATAATTTAATGTAAAAAATGCAGGAAATCATAAATTAAAATTATGTTAGATTCAGAACTGATTGAGACCACAAAGGAAATGATTCAGAAGCAAAAAACTGCAGACAAAATCAACATCTATAAATGAAGAGCTGTGTGAACACTAAGCAGAAATAACTGAATAATATTTTAAAATATTGCCATTACAACTGATCCTATTAAAATGAAGCTGTATGTAAAATAGGAGCCCCAATTATGAATCTAGGCAAGACCAATTTTCTCATATGACCTTCAACTACCTGCAATGTTAGAGAAGGCTCAACCTAGTTCTTAGTAAATAGGTGTCACCCAACAAATGGGACTGACACTAATTAGCTTCCTTGTTGATAGTCAGAGGACAGAGGCAGGAGACAGCGTGGTGCACTCTTTATTGGAGCAGTAGGTCAGGGCACTTGCCGGCTGGCGTGGCAAAGGAGGCTGGCACTGCGGCTGCCGTTTGGAAACCACCCTGGGAATAGAAGACTTCACTTCCAGAAGAGTCAGTCAAGCAAACTTCACAAGCATTTTGAATGAAAAGAGAGACACAAAACCCTCTACTTAAATGTTTGAAATTTGAGGAAGACAATAGTAACCTGTGGTATTTCCCCACGTTGAGGAAATACCCTTTTTGTTTTTGTCTTCCCACCTAAGAAAAGGGGCTGTTACCAGAAGATGAGAAAAGGTGAGAATGAAGAAGGACAATTAAGAACTGTCAGTAACTTCTACACAAGGAGAAAATAGAAAAGAAGTTTGGAAACTGAAGTTGAAAAAGATGTTCAGAATAAGCAATATATAGTATTATGATTAATAGTATCAAGGGGGGCAATTGATCAAGAGAGCAGCTGTAAGGGAATTTAAGCATTTTTTCTGCAAAGATAATTCCCAGTAGGATTCAGACAATGTTTGTAATAAATCTATTTTTATTAAGATTATTGGATTGGTGTTATCCAGGGGATTATATTTTCCAATTACTAATATTTTCATTTTTTGGTCTTAGTTTATGATTGAAGCAGGGACATGGGTGGCACAGAACAAAACGCATTGGCCTGACTTGGGATGAGAATAATCATTGCCTCAAAGCAAACAAAGTCCCAAGAAATTAGTCTTTATTTTCTAGCTCATTAAAAAAGACCTTGAGTTTTTAATAGCAAAACATTAATACAATTTTTTTTTAATATAGATATATATATATATAGATATATATCTGTCCATTCGAAGATTTTACTGCCATCCAGTCTGAACCAGGAGCCCGACACCAGTTTGGTGCCAGGCTCAAACCTTGAATATAGCACTGTCTATCCCCAAATGTCATGACTATAGGTATGAAGACTGCAGAAAACATTGCATAATAACTCAGTTATACCTCAAATTAAGCTATAGCAGTTATAAACAGGAACACTGCCACTTTTTTCAGATCCTTTCATAGCTATGTCATGACTGTTGTACCTTACTGTGATATCCATGTAGCAATGTTGAAGCAGTACCCATTCAGAAGTGTACACAGCTGTTTTATATGCGGATGGGTCTGAAAATTAATTGAGTCCTTTGACAGAATGGGCTAAGTATTTCATAAGCAGAGAACCTCTTTCAAAAACACTCCAGGGCAGTGTTAGAATGTCTATTGAGAGATCCATTGTGAATTAGTAATGGAGGACTTTTCTGTTTGGATATCTATCTCCATGGCCAAGTTGTTGAAAAAGAGGAAAAGGTGAGTGAGCAGTCATGTTTTCTGAGGGCTAGGCTTGACCTAATATAAGAGGATATGGTTCATAGGTCACTATTTTTTCTGGAAGAGGCATGATCAAATATCAAAATGGTTTTGTAGAAAGGATCTGGGAGTAATGT
This sequence comes from Bombycilla garrulus, assembly GCA_013400315.1. NCBI lineage: Eukaryota > Metazoa > Chordata > Aves > Passeriformes > Bombycillidae > Bombycilla > Bombycilla garrulus. The sequence goes on from VXBU01015269.1 coordinate 401,266, forward strand.
CTCTTTATGTCTCTTTGTTCTTCTCTTGCTTCTTTTTCCCATTACTTTAAAATATTGGAGGAGAGAAACTTTCAAGTTGTGTCTGTTTTGGATAAATCTGAGAGGAGAAAAACATTAACCAAGTTTGCTTCTGGTCTTTTTCTGAATCTCACATGGGAAAAATAGAGAAGGAGCAATCTCTTCCTGGCGTGTCAGAAGAGTATTTTCCAAGAGGCTGCCAGGAGTGTGCTGAGGCACATATACAAGAAGGTGGTAAGTGCCTTAGATAGACTGTAGAGAGATAGATGGCAGTCATGTGAGACTAAAACACAGATACCACTCCTGGGCAGGAGAACAGAAAGGATGACCACAAAAAAGAGCCAAACCCTTAGACAGTTGTTCTTAAGAGAGGGCAACTATGATCTAAACCTTGGAAAGCAATCATAAATTCAGTAAGTATCTCAATAGTATGAAAATCACAAGTGTTATCATGACAAGTGACTTTTATAACCTTTTTTTTTCATTTTTCACATGCTTACTACCACACAGCAAGAAGGCAGCTGTGTGATAGTATCAATATTTCTATCAAGAAGACATGGAAAAAAATCTAGGAGACACTTTTTCATATTTACTAGGGTAGCTGCAGAGACTAACTCCCCAACCCTCTACCATAACATGAAGTGTGTCAGCCTAGCATATCTTATATTTATCACCCAGAATCTATAAATGTTATTGCAGAGACAACAATTATGCATCAAAACAAAATGTAAATGCCAATCCACTTGGTGTACCTAAGTGCAAGGTAAGAAAAACCTGCCAGCTTTGCTTAGTTCACATTCCATTGTGTAGCCCAGTGCCCTTTAGGACTACAGTTAGTAACCAGCAGTAATAAATCTTCAGGTTTACTGTTGGAGTATCAGCTGGTTTCACGAATCAGGAGAGTGGAAAGACACTCAGAAAACCAAGCCCCCTATTATGCTTTGGTATGTCAACTAATACTTCTTGTGTGTGTCACTGAAGGTCTAGGGATCAAATAGCCACTTCTGACATTCTCCCACGGTGTTTGAAAGGTCTTACCCTCTCCTTTGCACTAAGGCAGGGACTTCATTTAAGTTTCAAAGTATTTGTTTGGACCATTTTTTCCACCTTTTGTAGATAAGAAGGTAATCTACATTTTGTATTAAAAATACCATGGGTAATTGGTTCTCTGAACCTACATTGCAGCTGAATCCATTGCTTCAATTTCAGAGTTGTGGTGCTGGGACTGGATCACAGCTTAAAGTTCATAATCAGAATAAACAGCTCAAATGACACTGGTAGTCATAGCAATGATTAAATATGACTCCAGTGCTCTCAGCTAATGTTGCACTAACTTTAAACATCTTTTTAAGACTAACATTTAGCAAAGTCAAGGTGAATGAAACAATTCTTTTTCTAGCTGAACATTTATGAACTGTAGTACCTGAATGGTGGACAGGAGAGAATATTGAAATGGTCATTTACAGCCTGGTTCAATTTGCAAAATAGATATCTTCCTAAACAAAAGAATCATTGAACATACAGGAGTTCATTAAGCAAAGTACTTGTGTTTTTCCAAAGGTCCTTAACCAGCAATCTGAAAGAGCATCTGGTCCTGTAAATATTTACATTCAAGGATAGTTGTACATGTAAAGATTTTCTACAAAGTTCAGTGAGACTCCTTATGTTCATTAAATTATTTATTTTGCCTATTGCAGGATCAGGCCAGTTGCTGAATTAAGAAGTTCCAAGGGTCAGTCACAGTAGTGTTAAATTATTGGCATATTTAAATAAGCTGATGAAACTGTAGTAAATGGAAAAAAAAAATCTTACAAGTAAAAAGCAATGCATGTATAATACAAGTACTTATGACTGAGAAATGGCACCCAGATTACAGAGCACTGGCTTTATATGATTTATATGATTTCATGCAAAAGACTGAAAAAGCTTTTTAGCAACCAGTATTTCCCACACAATAGAATACAAATTTCTGTTCTGTAGCCTTGGTGAGAGCAGTTTCTAAAGTAGATAATGGAAATGAATGAGAAACCACTGATACTAATAAATTCCAGGGTAAATACTGTGCTAGAATTGCCAGTACAGCAACATGGTTTTTTCATGCGTTGTTCCCTTAAAATTTAGAAGCTTCTTTTAATATTTCTAGTGCAGTAAGTAGATGGCAGATGGGTGGCAGAGTTTACAACCACCAAAAGCAAAAATGGGACAGATTTTCAGCTTTCAGGTACTCTCCAGTTAGGAGACCACAAGTGCAGGAAGAATGTGTCTATTTGTCTGTGCATGCCATTCTCATCCACATCTTCCACCTCTTTCTTTAACACTTCTGTGATAGCATTCAAAGACTTAAGCCATTAACTTATCTTTATCTTTAGGGTCCTAATAGTTTCATATTTCAAATAGTATGCATACCCAGATTTTGAAATATTATGATTAAACAGACAGAAAAAAACCCCATTGAGTGTAGATTCTGGCCAAGTAGGACTTTTCTCTATAGAATATTTTTCAAGTGGTTTATCTTAGCTTATTTTAAATTACTTTGGAGAGTAAGGCTGCAGCAATTTCCTCAAAAGATAACCCTAGAGTTGCTGTTAAGAAGCATTCCTAATGCTGAATCAAACTCAGTTCCACAGCTTGCTTTTATCCCACTTGTCTGAATAATATATTTCAGAGCACCTTAAATAGTTATCCTGTGTTCCTGATAATCATGGTCTTCAAGTACATGGAAAAGTCTTACTTTTGTGCCAGTCCTACCTAATTCTACATCTGAGAAAGACTGGCAATGACCAGGAGGCAAGAGAAGGTCTGGGAATACTAAATGACATTAAACACAGAGATAGGAGTGTTCCTCTTAGCTGGCTCCCTGTGAATGGATAGCTTCTCTAGCAGCTGCTTTCCTGGTAAAAACAGTGACTGCAGTCACTTCCTATTAATAGCAATAAACTTTAGTCAAATCCCATATCTGTATGCTGATCAAGATGTAACTCATGACTAAATATGCCAGAAACAACCTTGAGATTAAATAGAGGTACACAAAGAAAATGTGTGTTTTAACACCTTTCCTGCTCTTCTTTCCCCTTCCTGATTGTGGTGACACACAACCAAAACAACAAGGATTAAAGTGGAATATAATTTAAATTCCATATTTCAAACACAACAGATGAGAATGATGCAGTTGTTCCTCATAGCAAAGTGCATGAGAGTCTATTTCCAAACATCTTTGTCAGAGGCCTTCAATTTTTTTTTTCTTTTTAATCACATCACGAGCTTGTGGGAAAGGCCAAGAGGAGCTGAAGCAAAACTGCATTTCTCAGCACAACCTAAGCACTGGTCTGCCATCTGCATGGGAAGACTGATTGAGCACAGTGCAATCCTGTCCAGCTGTGTCTTCAGCAACTTTTACTTCCTTTGCCTCCCATCAGAAAGGAGATGATCAGCAACTGAAAAAGGAAATGTACTCATGCACAGAAAAGTTTTCTCACTGGCAATTGCTTAGAGACCATTCAGTATATATGCAGTCAAATTTGGCATTGGCAGCTGACAGACGTGGGTTTTAATCTCTTCTTTCTCATTGTGTGTTGTACATAGAGCAGCTCTTGCAAGAGCCATTGCCCTATTCTGTGGGTTTTTTTTAAAAGTGCAATCATGGACAGAAGGGAATTGATGCACTATTACTCAGAAAAAGGTACATTTCAGCAATTACATAAAAAAAAACCCCAAAAAACATAGGATCAGTATCAGCTGGATCACAGTGATACACTTGTGGAGCAGTTCAGAGTAATACATTTGTGGGCTCAGAGAGCTAAGGGAGGATAACTCTAACAGTTGTGACAAAAATAATAGCCTTCTCCTTCCTTGTCAGAGGACAGGAGCCCAAACACATGATATCCTTCTGTAAAAGAATTCTCATGTGTATCAGCCATTTTCCTGGTGCTGTTGCTTTTGCTCTTGACAGATGGCAAACCAAGGCCAAGCATAGAAATGGGATGTAGTATCCCCAGTGATAGGGGACATGGCTTCTCTAACTCTACCTCTGCACCTTTCAGCATGATCTGCAGGAGTCTGCCCCACGCAACACCCAACCAGTTCCTGTCTGATCAGACCAAGGCAGGAGCCTGGTGTCCACAATGCAATCATGTGGTCTAAATCTGAGGACTGGGAAGAATTCATATTCAGAATCATTATCCATATCCCAAAAGTATGACAGTCAAAAAAAGAGAAAAGAATGGAGCTGGTGCAATAATTTACATATTTCTGACATTTTTATATATATAAAAATTTCTATGCGTATATGATTTATATTTATATTTATATTTATATTTATATTTACTTTTTTATTTTTATTTTTATAAATAGGATGGAAATTAGGCCTGTTTATTGGTAGAAGCCTTTCCATTTCCACTGAGTCTTAAAATTTTAAGAGTCTATTTTTCTCCTGAAGTATATTTATGACTATGTACAAGTTAAGCAAACACTTTCCTATAGACCCAAACATAAATAAATTAATTTAAACATTATTTTCCCAACTGTATCTTGTCCCTGTGCATCCTTTGAAGAATTTTGAAAAACACAAAAATTATTAAAATTTATCAGGAAATAATTTTAGGTTGTTAAAATATATCTAAGACCAAACACTTTATGAAATTTTAAGAGAAGACTATTTTTTCATACCTGGACATGGAAGCAAAAGCAAATGACATGTTAAATGAAGAGGCAGACTTTTAAGTGATGTGGTTCTGAATATCCAAATACAGACAGTTTCCAGCATTAATTATTTAATGCAGGGAGTTTTAAAATTTTTTTAATAATTTTTTTATAATATTTTTCAGGTGCAACTTTTGAGGGTTAAATTGATTTTTAAAAATTGATTTCTTAGTAATGGTGTCAGAAATCAGCCTATTGCCCTCATTCACTCATCTTAGTCCTGGATCATGTTTTGAAGGATAACTTGAAATAATCATATTATTGTGTTTCCCCTGTAACTTCCTCTGAAATTGAATATTATTCCTTTCACTTAACTAACATAACTAATCCTTGCTAATGACATTTAATGAGTCACACAAGTATGCCCTAGAGTGGATCAGACTCTCTGCTTAAAACACATGATCCTTTCATGTGTTTTTTTAAACTGCAGAGGTAAATTGAACATTTTAAGAGGAAGTATAAATATCTCAGAGCCAAGAGTTTAAAAATAAATTAAAAAATGTTATTACAAGTTTCTAAATTTGAAACAAGGCCTAAATGAGTGTCCTTTAAAATTATCCTTCTATTCAGATTGCTGTAAAGAAATCTTTAATTTAAGATGTATGGATAGCAATATTCCCTATCTGCCACTTTACTGTGAGAATCCTAGATAAAACTGCTTTTACTTCTATCTATTTGCAATGCTACAACTCCAAGGACAAGCTAGTTATGTTTGAAGATGCTCCCACTTTGCTAAATGTTCTATAACCACCCAGCACAGCCCATGTAAACTGCAGAGTTTATCATCCCCACTGAAAGTCAGAGAAGAGAGAGGGACGGCCAGGAGAAGGAGAGTGGGTGAATGGGCAGCACTGCTCAACGGAAGCTGAAGGAGTAACAGCACATCAGCAGCCTCGCTTTGACAATTTTGGGGAGTTTGTTTTTCTTGTGCTTCTTTCGAGATATCAAAGCAAAGCAGTTTTAATGAGGGTCTGAAGGAGAATAATGAGATACTTTTGCAGATGCCTGCAGGGTGTTCCTCCTCACTCAAAGGGGCAACATGTACAAAGACACTTTGAAAAACAAGTGAGCAATGGAAGTTGGCATCTTAGTTCTTTTGAAACAAAAGGCCACGATGCTGACCTCATTTACACTGGCAAAATCTGTGACTCTTGTGAAGTCAAAGAAGTCCCTGTAGCATAAAATTAGTCCTGGGTTACATACTCCCAGAATTGTCTTTCAGAAGCCTTGGTGACCACTGAAACAATACTCCAAAGATACTTTCGGTAAATTTTTGTATTTACTGTAAAGTCTCTGTACATTTTTCTGCCGCTAAACAGAGTCTTGAAAATCCATGCTTGTTAAATGTTTGACAGAAACATGTAGTAGATCCTAATGTAGACAAGAATATGACCACTTTGGTTTAAATATTTTAAACATACTTGTTTATATCTGTCTATATGAACAAATATACACATGAATGTATATATACATACATACATATACATGTATGTATAAACACATGCACACATATGCATTCCTCTTCAGTCTAACATAGAGGGAGATGAATTTATAGTCTGATTAGAGACAAAGTAATTTTATATTGAGAAGAAGACACCATATTTCCTTTACCATTTTTTAAAACAGCTCTCTGTTTGACTTACACATAAATCATTTAGTAAATCCACATAAAAGAGTATGCCCCTGAAGAAAGACTTCTACAGCTTTTGCTAGCACTATGCATTTCATGAGAATCTTCAAGGAATTTAACACATAGGAGTCATTTGACCTTAGATGCCAATGGTACCTACATTTTCAGGTTATTCCTGAAACCATTTGGAAGCCCAGGGCTCGCTAAATCGAGACGCAGTTCTCCATGTCCATCATCTGTTCCTTGTGGACTATCTCAGCTTAGGCTGGAGTCATACTGCCTGCACATGCCTACGGTGTTCGATATCACAGCCCTTCTGCAGGGTATCTCAGGATAACTTACTTATTCAGAATGGGTCACGTGGCACTCTTCAAAACACAGAAATTATGTATAAAACCGGGCACAAATGTCAGGAATTGACCACATGACATGTAAAAGCATCATTCCCTCTGCTCTGACGTACTGGGATGTTCCTTCATGGAAGTATCATCATGAGGGCTCCAGAGCTGGCCCAAAGGACACTTGTCAGGAGAGCTTTGTGTCCTGGCTTTGAACCAGACCTAGGGCTAGCCTTGGGGTGTCTCCTACCCTGTTGATACAAGCATTAAGCCATATTGTGCACTTCTCCTCACAGGGCTAATGTGTGATTAGGGCTGTCAGAAGTTCCCAGCACAGCAAGTCTGGTTTTGGGAATGAAGATTCTGCAGAGGCAGCCCTGGCTGTCTCCCTCTCCTTAAGCTCCCACCACTGCTGCAGTTCCATTCCCCCTTCCCTACAACTTCAGTGCAGTGGAAGAGCACTAGTGAAATCAAACAGCACTGTCTTATTTGGAAGGAATATAGGAACTAAAACCCCAACATAAATTCAAAAACTGAACATTAACTTAGTTCTGGCATCCAAGTATCGCAAGGATATTACAGGTAAAATACAGATTTAATTCTTCAGAAGTCCAACTGATTAATAGTAAATTTGGGAAGGAAAATCACTGAGATTTAGATTTTTGCATGCAACATTGTTTAGCTAACAGAAAGAACATAGTTAAAAATAGTAAGTAAGCAGAAGTTACTATTCCTAAGTATCTCTCTTTATATGTGGTTAAAGTATAAGTTAGCAACTGCCACTTTATAATTGACACATTACTTGTCTATATTTAATCACAACAGTATGCAGAAGATAAATTCTATATATTTTTCCTTCAATATATTACCAATTATGTCTTATAAAACACACTTCATTTTAGCATTTGTGAAACAGAAGCACGAACCAGTGGCAGGGTAAAGGAATTATAGCCCTAATACATAACTTGTAGAATAGCCCAACCACTTGCAGAAAAGTTTGTACCAGCTATTTTAATTGCTAGATTCTTCCCTAAATCATCCACTTCTGCTTCATGAATCACCAGTGCTATTTCTGATTTAATAATTGCATGTAGAGAAAGAAATATGAAACAAATTTTGTGAAAACCAGATTTTGTTTTGCTTTTAAATTTTTGTTGACTTACAAAGCAAGTGGATGCAAATTATTTTAAATGTACAGCTACCTTAGTCAGGAACAAAGATCCCATTTATGATAGCTCAGTTTATATTTTACAGAGATCAGAATTGGTACACAGTGCATAGAGGGTTTATAGACCCTCACACTACTTTTCAAATGAATGGCACGCATAAAATTATGATCCCAACTAATCTGTCTGCAGAAAACCACCGGCTGATATATACAAACACTTTACTGAAAACAAGTCTTGGTCTAATTTTTCATTTAGAAGAAAAAAAACATGGGCAATCTTGACTGGAGTAAGCACACATTGAAAGTCACAATTAGCCAGCTATATTCTAAATTACCAAAAATTAAGGTGTAACCTCACCTGCTTTGTGTTGTCTTTAAGCAGCCTTTAAGACTCCTATCTGTAGCCTCTTTCTGGGATTTATTATCTACCTTGGGCGCAGTTTCTTTCTTGTGACAAATCAGTGTGTAATTTTTGTCATCATTGTTTGCCCAGAAGGTACCAACTGATGTCTCGTAGCGTATACAGAATTCCACCTTAATTCCGTCTTTCTGGAAAGGAGGTGCTAAAGAAATCTTGAAGCAAAACTGATCCGTTTCACTACCACAAGAATTAGGCATGAAGTCTGCGAGGATATCATAATAACTGAGCCAGTTATTCAATGTCATTCGAACATACACCTGTTTTTCAAAGGATACATTGAGCACTCGTATAATGCCGTTCATACAGGTAATCCCAGGCAGGAGCAGCACTGACTCCAATATTACTTTCTGCTCCCGTACTTTTTGTAAAAGTTCTTCTTGAGAAGCAGGCAATGTAAAGTGCTGGGACAAAAAATATTCATCCTGAGGGAAAACTTCATCTTCTATATAATTTTCTTGTGCTGTATTGGGAAATTCCCAGGTATCGAACTCTTTAACAGACACAAGATCAAACCCAAATGCATCAGCAAATGAAACTTTTCTTGAGATGCTGGTCGGAGTATCTGCCTCCTCTTCCTCTGAAGCTGAAGAATTCCGTCTTCGGGGACGTGGGGAGAATCGAAGTTTAATGTCAATATTAGCATCGTCATCCTCTGAAGTGGAATCATTTCCAGTGGGGACTTGTAAAAAGTTAGACCTGTTAGCCTGACTGGGTCCTTCAAAAGTCTCCATTGGGCTCTCTGATATAAACTGAAAGAGAACTGTACAACTAGTAGCAGCTGCTATTTGAGATACTATAATTTAAAACAAGGATTAATGTTACAGTTGACATTGCAAAAGGGAGTCAGGTCTATTAATAGATGCTATGGTGTGCCAGCTATGTTGGCCTTTCTTCATCTGACAGTATTAGATGTTACAATTTCAGTGATACATTTCAAATATTGCATTCCCTATTTTTATGTAGTCGTATGTGCTAAGAAGAAAAACAGCATTTAAAAACTCTCTTCTTTGCATACTTAAATTGCACAGAGCTATCTTAAGATGATCAACTTATGTTGCACAAAAATTTCATCATATTGGACTAATGAGGAGATATTAATCTCTGATTAAGATGTATGTACTTCATCATGTAAATAGTTTCTATATTGATAAAATATTCCCATATGTATTTTCAAGGCCATATTTGCAACACTTCCAGATATAAAAGGCAATTTCACATTCTGCCCCGACTTTATATCACGCTGACTCACTGAGCCAGATATGACTACTCCAGCTTCTTCTAAGTAAGGACTGACCATGACCCCTTCAATGAACCAATACAATAAAACATTGTATTTTTTACAATACCAAAGCAATACAATAAAACATTGTGGTCAGTACATTGGAAATGAACTTGTAATTTACCATTGTAAATATGGCTGAGCTTATAATTAATTAGATTATGAAACCATCTCATGCTAAATTGCATTTAGCATCATCTAGCCAAATGGAGAGAAAAGCAACCAAAAGAATTAATAAAAGCAACTGAAAGAATTAATTTTAGGAGCCAACTCTGAAACACAAGCCTGTTTCACACAGCTACAAACAGGAAGAAGAAAGACACTAAACTTCTTAAAGGGTGTTCAACCTTTGTGCAGGACATCCTCCCATGATATGAAATGAAACAGTGGCTTCTTAATCAAATTATTCAGACAGCATTTGACTTCCACTTTTATGGCACTCCATGCATGGAAAGATTCAGTCTTTATAAAACAAAGATCTTGAACTCAAAATGTCACCTTTTTCTGTCACATCATTTAATGTTTCCTGTTTCCTATTTCCATTGCCTACGTCAAAGGGTAAGCCTACACCATAATTTAATATAATTTAATACATATAGCAAGACTATATTGAAATTAACCGTGCCAGAGACTGACAGCATTAGTAGCATTGTCACAGATTTCAGTACAGGTTAGAAACCTAATTTTTCATTCAGGACACTTTGAATTGTTTCCCCTCTTGTTATAGTTTCACTGGTAACTTTAAAGCTCATCTGGGTATGTCTATTTCCAGACAACAAGGTAAATGGCATCTTACCACAAATCATCTTTTCTGATGCAGCATCCCTCTCTGCACCACGAGAACATCTCCGGGTCTTACCAATGGTCCACGAAAACCCTTCAGTAGCCAGCCAGCCTGCTATTGCAAAAGCACTCCTAATTCCCTAATCATACTTTGAGACAATGTAATATCAGAAAAGATTTTTTAAAATAGCTTTTTACCATAAACTACACAATTCCTACACTCCAGGGATGTTGCTGACTTTGAGCTAGTGCTTTACAATGCTGCATTTTTTAACGAGGGTTCACTGTAAAACCATTCACTACTTGTTTAAATACAGATAGTAGTGCTATCCAGTCATTTTCATGTCTGTCTTAGAAAGGAGTGACATCTCCAGAACTCCCCCACAGAAGAGTTCAAAGTCTTTCTCAGTGGGATTCCAGAAGCACCATGTGTACCTGCTCTGGCTTATGGCTCTGCACAGAGCTTGAGCTGATTTGCTACATGCACATTTTGACTTTGTACTGTGTGAATTAAACTCAGTTTAGAAAATGAAACTTCTTAGTCTAATGGGAAGTCAATTTCTTCTGTCAACATAATCTAAGAACATATTACTGTAGTAATTATGCGAACAAGGAGAATTTATTTATGACACTGTTAGCTTATTGGTTACACCTGTTCCTATGAAAAACTGTTTCCTCTTTTGCATTCAGTATATTTCTTACAAAAAGCTACACAGACAAATGTAAATGGGAAGGTAACTTCCCCAATTAACCATGGTGGGACATGAAGGCTAGAGGCGCAGGCAAGAGGAGGGCTGCCAACCTGCTGTGCTTGGATGTGTCTTGGACCAAGGCAAGCTTTGAGAATGGATTAATTTATAGGAAAATGGAAGGAGAAAAACAGAAAAAGAAAACTCATGGAAATTAGTTGCCCTCTAGACTGCATGCGAATATGTTAAAAACTGGTTAAAGAGAATTTTGATTTATTGATTAATGTTGTTGCAATTTTTCTTTTCTTAATGCTTGCTGAAACCAGACAGTGATTTGTCTTGGCCCAGCGCAGCACTAATTCAGTTCCATAGGCTTCAGCATCTATTAGACTAGATATTATGCCCAAGGTAACAAACAAATCACTACATTCCATCGTGCTGTGACAAGGACTGCTTAGGAGGGAAGGCCAGGTTGCAGAAGTTCTGAAAAGAAAGACATATTCAAAGACATATTTTTGTTTAAATCAATTACTGTCAGTGACATTAATTAATGGATATTATTCTGTACCTCTTTATCCATCTTGTCATTCCCTCAGTTCAAATCCTTTAGTTCTGTCCTGGGTGTAAATAAACATTGGAGATGGGAAGAAAAAGTGAGAAGAGGTGTATTTATTAGTTTAGTCTAAGTGGTACCACTGATTGACACTCTTCAGTCTTGTGCCCATATCTAGTTAGAGAAAGACCATGTACTTAGTAATGGCAGTTAAAACAGGAAACAGAAACATGCTGTATAAGAAATAATATGAAAGAGGGAAAAGATTCTGCCTTTGTAGAAGAAAGAAATACCAGTGGTTATAAGGATGGATACCAACAAGCACAACTGGGAACAGAGACCACACTCTTGTTGGAAACAATGTCCTATCTACAAGCTTCATCTTCTTCAGTGCAGAGGAACAATGTCTTTTCTCCATTTAGTTTAGTTCTTGTCTGAACAGTTTTCATAGAAGTCTACAGATTTTTATCAAAAAAAAAAATCAAGCACACATATACATATAAGGATTGCATTAACACTGTACAAATAATATAATGAAAAATAATTTTTTCTCTGCATCTTTTAAAATGGTGCCCCAGAATACCCAAACCAGACAAGAGTGTAGCTATTTCCTTTCAAAGTATAACAGCAGCAGGTCATTTTAGAACATTTTAATGGGGCGACTTCTTTAATAACTTCTTTACTGAAACCTCATTCCTTTGAACACATCAAAATGAAATGTTGAATCAAGACAAATAGTTTCCAGGTGTCCTTAAAAACTGCTTAGGTAACAGTGGAAGCAACAGATAGAATTAAAAATGTGTAGAAAATAAGACAGCTCTGTATGGGTTAGCCTCTCTATTGAACAGCATAGTAAACATTAGAGGTAAAAACATTACAGAATTAGTAGGCTTTGGACTTAATTACACACACAACAGAACAACAAAAACTACAGTCAAATGTTTCTGTCATATCTATTATTAGCACTGATCTGTTGATCTTCCTTTGCCTTAACTAGAAGAAAAGAGACTATCTTTGCATCAAGTGGAAAACAATTATGTCTTAACCATGGACTAAAGATGAGCTGTGTAAAATCTGGTTCCACTTGGCTTCCTAACAGTGTATTCCCCAGTGCCCTAGAAAACTGCACTTCTTTAGCAAATAGTATGAGATGTATTACTTTCTGCACTGTTATTAAATAAATCTATTAGTATGAGGCATAAATACATTTTCTCCTTGCAGAGAACGCTGCTCTAGCTGGCTGTTAAATGGTCAAAGGTGCTGAACCAGAGGTAGAAGAAATATTTTAAAGATTATCTACTTTAGGAAGAAACATTGATGGCATATTTTGAGAGGTATTTTGAAACAGCAATTAATTCTAAAAGTATGTAGAGCTAATGAAGAAAAGACAGTATTACACCTAAGCAATATTTTCTTTCTAAATTCCATATGACTGAAGTTAAATTTTAGTAATAAAGGCTGAGAGAGGACAAAGGCTGCCCTCAATTGTTTTCTGCTCTTTGTTGCAGATTGTACGTCCTATGACTGCAACTGGTCTACTCTGCGACCCAAAGCAGAAACCCAACCATTCCCTAAAACATGTGCTTGTTTTCACAGTACCAAGCAGAAAAATTACAGGCTTTGTAAATATATTTATAGAAAAGGAAACATTAGAATTATTGTAAGGGGATAGTCTGGATTCATACACTCAAAGCTAAGACATTGGAAAAACTCTCTTTAACCTAAATCAAGGGCAGAGGAAAAAAACAAACTTTGTACAGTGAAAATTCACAACAGATTACATTACTGGAACAGAACTTCTAAAAGCTCTTTAATCCTCATTCATCTTTTCAAGAATACATAATTCATTGACAAATTTATAGGATAAACTGTTTATCTAGAATGGTTGATAAAGCCAGTACCTTCTTTTATGACACTTTGTGGGATATCTCAGATTTCTAACCATGCAGTGTCTTAGCAGCTTTGAAGAGAATGTGGCAACAAAAAGGATGCTTTAATAAGGTGTGTGCAGACATTTGAAGAGGAATCTGCTTCCTCAGGCTGAAAAAAGTCTGCATAGTAAAAATACACAGTATGCTTTCTCTGCCTCTCATTCTTCTTTTCAGATAAAACTGGACATTGAGCCAGTGAAGGTTGTTCCTCTAATGTAAGAGCTTTGCAGACATTTCAGACACTGACAAGAGGGATCCCATAAAGAATGAAGATAAAACAGGGAACTTGTCTTACTTTTTTAGATAGAATCTTGTTTTGGGCAAAGAGAGGAATTTTCATCTTTAATGATAAGACGCAGAGGAAAATAAAAGCCAACTGCAGAAATAATGTGCAGCAAGAAGGAACAAGCAAGACACCCAGAAGGATGGGATTAATATTTTCCTTGGTGGCATATCTGAAAAACAAAAATTGTGATCTTGGAGATCAGGACTTGCAGTCCTTCCAAATGTAGGGGGTTTTGATCTTCCTTTTGTCTTTCATTCCCTGCAGGATCTTCCTTTATTTGCTTCTTTATGAAAGAATTGTTCATCTGTTCAGATATGGAGCCCTTTCAACACAATTTTTCTTCTTATATAGGATTGGAGTTCAAGTATCATGCATTTTACTTTTGGGCATTTACTGCATTTAAATTTCTAATTCTTCAGATTGGCTCCTTTTAATAACTTCAGTTTCCTCAGTTTCTGAAAGCTTCTCCTTAAAATTGAAAACTCTAATAAGACTGTTTTCCTTATTCTTAATTTAATTTGGATATTTGTAGGCACTCAAAATCTGGGTTTGTGCCTTGTCCTTCCTTACAATCCTTCAATTTACAAAGTCACTACTGAAGCAGCAGAAAATGTAGTTGATTCTGTGTTTCTTTCTTGGAGATATGGGGAAAGGAACACACAGTCCTTGTCACAGTGAACAACATTCATTCTCCAGTCTACAACTAAAGTGTTTCATAAATACACAAATTTCAGTAGAAATAACCTAATACAGAGAATCTGGTATTCTGAATTAAAATTAAAGCTTTTTTATATTATTATTGTAGGAACCCCTTTAGGTATAACCTGCTTAAAGTTGAAACAACATAGATGGCATGATTGTAATAAATAGTCTAATGTGCCAGATCACACATTTCAGAGATAATCTCAGTAATTTCTGCTATGACTTTGCAACCATTCAGCAGCAAATAAGAGAGGAGAGGAAAAAGCTGGGTAAATTAGTGATCAGAAGGCTATGAAAAACTACCAGTAACAGAAACATGATGGCAACTTCAGGTTATTCCAGGCAGACAATTTCTAGCAGGGATAGAGCAGGTCAAACAAATGCCTTCAAAAAATGATTGCTGAGACTGAAGACCAAGTAAAAACCTGTTAAACAGCTCATCATGTCATCACTATGATTTTTGAACAGCCAAGGCTGTTAAAATACCAGGTACATCCCATTCACAATGATTACTGGAAAAGTGTTCTATTAAATCTTGCAAGAAAGCAGGTGACAATTCTACTCTGGCACAGAAATATTAGATAACCCATGTGACCTATAGTGTTGCATTATGAGCCTTGTTTTCTAATCTAAAATCATCAGGCTACCAACTGAAACATTGGTTGGTCAATTTGAAACCGTGAGACAAGGGCCCAGTCAAGATGATGAGTCAGGGCATGAACTTCAAGATGAGGAGAAAAGGGGTCATTTTAATAGATACTCTAATATCCCTCTCTGTTTGACAGAACTAGCATCTGAAAGGAGCAACCAAGGGTTATTTTCAGAACTCAAAAGAGCCTGAAAACCAGCATCAACTTCAGCCTTGTAAAGCTAAATCTTTGATGCCATTGTTGATACCTCAAAACACAGATCTCCTTTGTTAATACATATTTTGAAAATCAAAAGTGACCCAAAAGAAGATATATCCTCTTTCCAAGTTTCCACCATGCTGTTTTGGTTTGCTTTATTTAATATTTAATAACCTTCCTAGGCTAATCTCATGAGAACATAGAATTATTTAATCATGGAAAGGTTTGGGGTTCCAACTCCACTGTCGTGGGCAGGGACACGTGCCACTAGAGCAGGGTGTTCAGATCCCAGTCCAACCTGGCCTTGAGCACTTAAGGGGGGGGGCTATCCACAACTTCTCAGGGGAACCTTTTCCAAAATGTGATGACTGTCTTTTCCTTAACATTGTCAGACCTCAGGAGGCTGAGGGCCATGTCAAAGTTCAAGTGATAGTTTGTGCTTTGGGGGTGACAGAGCACAGATCTCTCTGACTCTGAGTGGTAATTGCTCCCTCAAGCAGTTTCTTGGCTTGGCAGAACTGGTCACTTGCATACTCAGCATGAAAGCTAGTTGCTATCAGAGAGTCAATAGGAAAAATAGGGGAGCAATTTGTGTTTGGGATTTTTTTTGTATTAATTCAATTTCACCAAGAATAGCTACAGTGGAGCTATAAAATTTGATAGGCAGTTTCCTTTCACAAAGTACTTTCCATTAGCAGGTAAAACAAATGTTTATTGTACTAAATACAACATGTTTGACTAAGTGTAGAACACAGGAACCAACATGTTGGTTTCAGTTTGTTCTGCATATCACTGGAGGGTCTGATCCTTTCGCAACTCTATCTAGGCACCATAAATTTCTCATTAATCATTATGTTTCAATGGGGAACACTGAAGGGTGTTTTCTCAGATTATAATGAAGTGAGTGGCTAACGTCACGGTCTGTTTATCTTCATACTTAACATAGTATAATTATTTTGTATTTTTTTTTCATTCAGCTAGGACTTGCACCTTGACTTTTGTAAACATAGGCAGTTTGGGTTTCAGTGCCGAGGATGTTGACTTAACAGAGTATAAAATAGAAATCTGGGTATGTGAGAGCAGCACATTTGAAGTCCAACTTTCATTTCTCCTGCTGGTTGTACTCAGTGAACCATTCAACTGGCTGCTTGCAGTAAAATATCAGAACGCCTAAACAAATGCTGGGTTTCAGGCTGCTATAATGAGTGAAGACTCTACTGAAAACAGTGAAGGAAGTCCAGACATCTGTACAGTAGGAGAAGAAGAAGAAGGAAAACTGGCTCAAGGGATTCTACCCCAAATTCCCAGCTCTCACATACGTGCCAAAAAGGGTCTTCCTGTGACTGTGGATGGCGGAAGATTTCTGGATAAACCACCTCTGTCATACATAGCTTTGATTGCAAAGGCAATACTTTCTTCCCCCACAAATAAACTGAATTTAGCTGCTATCTACAAATATATTGAAGATAATTTTCCTTTTTACAGGAATAAAAGTAGAGGTTGGAGGAACAGTGTAAGGCACAACCTTTCATTAAATGATTGTTTCATCAAGGTGGGAAGATGTGAGGATGGCAAAGGAAACTACTGGAGTATTCACCCATCAAACTTAAATGACTTTGTTCACGGGGACTTCAGGCAACATCGAAGGTCACGCAAGCGAGCGCACCAAAAGGAGGTAGAGCACTACCTTGCTGTGAATTATTTCACACCATGGGGACACTATCCTTCCTGCCCAACACCAAATTGGCTTTACCAGACACATTATTTTCTGGATCCACTGTGGAAGCTTCTGTATGCTGACAGACTGCAGTTTGTGCATGAATACCAAAAGTGGAATGTAAACAATGATTTAATCATGGGGAAGTTTTCACCTCAATTACAGACTGATAAATCCCACAGCACTTCTGGGGACTGGTTTTATGGATCGCCTGCCACTTCAGTTATGCAGCAGAATATTTTCCTAAATATTCAACCAGGTTTCCCTAACTCCCTTTTATTGTTTTCTCAAAAACAGCACCAAAGTGAAGCATTCAGACACATCTGTAAGTACTAGGAGGTATTTGAAGAGCTTGAATAACTTCACAGGCAGCTTGGGACTCTGTCAAGATATTATATGTATGTTGCACAATTTGAAATTTTGTATATTTTTAAAGACAGCAGAAGAGCTTGCTTACTAACATAAGCCAGTGCTTATCCATGATTATTACCTAAGTGTATTAGCTTTGAAACCATAAGAATGAATTTTAATAATTCTGCTAGTCAATGGCCATGAATAGATTGCTTCAGTAAAAAAGCAAATCCATTCACATTGACTGCCCAGCGAAATTGTTTTTAAATTTTTCTGTATTAATCATATTACTGTATACTACTGCTCTATTGGATTCTAATTAATATACGTGTATGTTATTTATAACTATAATTCAAATATGCACAATATATTTACTTTTACATTATATTGAATAGGAATGTTTAATACATTTTTCCTTTGTTATTTGAGAATGCCTTTGAAATTATACTTGTCACCTCCCATACTGCTTGCAATACTGCATTATTCTTCTATTCATTTAATATTACAAATTGGTTAGTACTCACTCAACTCTACTAATTCTGATGCATTTTATTGATTAAATATCTCTGTACATTTGTATATCTTTATCTGCTAAGTTGTGTGCTTGTTCTTGTTTGAATAATTGTTCCAATTAATAAATATTCCGAGTGAAATGGGATTGCAATATTATCTAAAATATGTTTTTAAATTCAAACCTGCTTTTTAAGTGCATGGCCACATAATAATTAACCTACTTAAATGATTACTTAAAGGCAACAAGGCTAATTATGAGTTACCCCTTATCTTGGTATAATCCATTTAAGAAATTTTCATTTTTTGGATATTATCACCTATTGCTTAGGCTTATACCTATATCTTTAGTTTACATAGTCATACTTATGTACACAGCTACAGAGTATATGATGTTATAAAGCACTCACTTAAATGCACTTTTAAAATGTATGTATCTATCCGGTAACCTCATGGTAGCAGAAACTTTTGAAGTTTCACATGGGGAAGTGAAACAAGAATTACTGTGAAAAAGCCCAGCTATGCTAAATTAAAAAACTAGAAGAATTTCCTTTGAAACACTTGCTCGCAGAAATTGCAGGTGAAGGCACTGCAGTGCCTCAGTCATGAATGCCCTTGCATGTGGACAAAGCCTGAGAACTGGACAAAGGTGGGGAAGGTGGGATGGGGATGAAAGTGGGATGGGGGGACTGGCTACAGGAAACAGAGATAACTGGAGCTGGGACAAGGAGCTCAGACATGTTGATCAAGAAGCTGTAAGAAGCCTAAGGAATACAAATTGTAAATTCCAGGCAAGTATAACCAGATGAGAATGAAAGCTAGGGATAAGAGTCAGGGCAGGTCTGATGAGTAGTGGGTGGGAAAAGTCTCTGCCTGCTATAGCTTATATATTGGATGAAATCTAATATTCATAGTTCTTTAGCTGTCAGCAAATTACTTTAAAAATACACAAGAGAACAAGTTACTCCTGTTTGTTCTCACTGGGCTTACTTGGCAAAAAACTTGTGAAGTACACCTGAGGATATTCCCAGAATGACATAATGTCATATAACTTCATCTTCCCAGCTGAGTTAGAGTCAGAGAAGGGTATTAAAGTGCAGAATAAGACAGTCTGTTTGAGCTATTGTGACCTATTACTTACCAGATTATCCTTTATGCCTGAAGTAACCATTTTAGTTTGCTTGGGAGAAAGAATTGTATTTTACCAGATTAGTGATGATGGTGGAGATGTGGCATGTACTAGCCCTTATGCATGCTTCCAGATCTTTGTTCCAGTTTCCTGTGGGAATGCAATAATAGTAACTCATATAAAGGAGACATTCTTCTGCTCAGATGCTCAGATTTTATTTGAAGGCCTTAAACTAACTTTGAAATAGTTTTCATACCACTAGCGATACACATACCATAGAATGAAAACTCCCATCTTAGATATTTCCACTATGATTATGTAGCTGTCCATATGCTTTCTTACGTTTTTTGTTTTATGTGTTTTTACTTTCTGTTTGTTTGTACAGCAACTGCATGCCACATTGGAGAAGGATTCTTTTCAAGTAATAAGCAACTATTTATTTTGTCCTCATCATTCAGTGGGTATCCACTGCTTTCTAACTGTGCATAGTTCAAACATTGCCCTGAAGACAAAATTACCCAGCCACTATTATATTATCCTTCAAAGCCATAATATAATTTACTTTCAAAATAAATTGAGATGAGGAACATCTTGAAGCACAGACGTAAAGTCTGAGGTCAACTGTACACATTCACTTTGGACATCAGGTTTGTGACATCACTGTGTCACAATTTTTGTTCTCAAAGCCCAGAAGCTGAGCTCCCATTGCCCTGGCTTTCAGCTCTGAGTGTGAAACACGTGACCATCTTGCTAAGTTCAATCTCTATAACTTGTTCTGCAGTAGATGAAAGAGGCAAATCCATATCTCCGAGGCAAGCTGCAACTGCCATAATATAGAAAACATTTTTTCTTCCTGTAAACCCCAATAGCATTTGATATTATTTAACAAACAATACCCATCATTTTCTCATTGCATGATTTTAATTAATATAGAAAAAATGTCCACCTTGGATATGAAATATGGCAAAACACCAGATTTTTTTCATACAACTACAGGCAATATTTTAATGCCTTCAACTGAGGTAAGGACCAAGTCATGAATACACTATTTAGACAAGATGCCATTTTTCCCCTGCCCTAGTGTCTGAACGCTTGACATTGTAATATTAATGTTTTTTTTAATTTCAGCTGAAGGAGTACGGTTAGTATGTCATTTTGTGATGAAAATGTCAAAGTACTAATTTGAAAACAACTTGAAGTAAAAATTTCAAAGAAATAAGAAAAAAAATCAAGTTGTGTATTTTACCTGAATTCTAAACCCCCAAATACACTTAGCATAGAAAAATAAATAATTTTCTGATTTTGAAATATAATCTTCCAATTAGAGAAGACATTATATTTCTGATTCAGGAAATTACCATTTAATAAGAAGACAGAAACGTTCTTGAAAATTAAACAGATTAATTACATGCTTGTACAGGAATTTATGAGGCAGTACTTATGGTGTAAGAGATTCCCTAAGAAGCAAAACCAACAGTTACAGATGCTGAGTTACAGAAAATCCAACAAGAACACAATATCTAAAAGGTGAATGTTGACAACTTCAGCATTTTACATTTCAGCTGAAATTGTATTACTGGGGTTGATAAAAAATGTCAGGAAGTCAGAATTTTAGCATTTTGAGTATAATCCTCTGTTATTCCTATAAATAAGACAAAGGTCATCTTTTTATGGCAGATCCACTTCAGGAGCCTACAGATGCAATGCCAGTGTATGACATAAATAACTGGGATGGAGGTCACATAAGCTTTCACAAACAAAAACTGTCAATTGCTTTCATTTTCTTTTTGCACTCAATGAAATTTTGAACATTTGCTAACACTTTAAATAAACTATGTCTTAACGAGGAGCAGTAAGAGAACTGGGCATGAACATGAGAACCTTTTATTCAGGCAACAATACTCAAGTAATAATTTTAAGCAGATAATAACACAAACTTTGCAGTTGACCTTCACCAGATTGTACAAATATTCATTCTAAAACTAAAATTTTAAGATAGTTCTGCTTGCTAAGCACAGAAAGTTAGTATACAGTTTCATTTCTGTATAATTGCTGCCCAGCAAGACTTCTGACTCTGAGACTTGTCCTCTTTCATATTGAAAACAGCCACTGTCCAGGGGCACAAATGAAAGCTTTTTAGAAAGGGAAGCCTACAAGCCCTCTAACCACTCACTTATGCACACTGACTTATGCTCATCCAACAGTTATCCATTTCTTGTACCCCCTGAACAGGGTATAGAAGACAACCTTTGGAGGTAGCAGAACTGAAATGCCTCATCCAGTGTGCTGAGTCTCATGTACATGGATGCATAAAGAATTTGTCAGGTGTTGCCTGTAGTGACACTGTGAGGGGAAAAAAGAAAAAAAGGGAAACACTCAAAGCTTCTTTGAGAGATGGTGTAATCAGAAACCTGATTATGAAAATAAAAATGTCCCAGTCACCCAGAAACTATTCGGAATCAATAAAGGACAGACATGGTTGACTGATTTAAGTGTGCCCTCCTGTAACTAACTCTTTTAATTTCTTTGAAGTGTAATTTTAATTAGGTTCTTCCTAAATCGGTGTAATCTGATGTGTGTATGTTAAAAATATGAAAAGAAAATGTAAAAAATATTCCTGATCTATATTACATATGAAATAGTGATAATCACCTTCAAATTTAATTCTTTCTGTGCAAGAGGTAGTGTCATGCCAAATGGATCATGCAGACATGAATTAAACTACAGAGTTTTTGTACCACAGACAAAGTTTTGAACTGTAACAATCCAGGCCCAGATGGTCAGCCAGGAGTTACCTCAGTACTTCAGGAGAGAGTCCAGGGCGGTGAAATAAAAAGGAGAGACGGGCACAGTTTGGTGACCTGGAAAGAAAAAATCACTTTAATTTAGGAAAATAACAAATGAGCACGAAGCGAAGCCCAACACAGTACAGGCTGCACCAGAAAGGGCAAGGGCCAGGGTGTAACGGTCACTTATATAGGGTAGGTTAGGGAGGAGTTTGAGGGAAAGGGATTAAGTTAATGCAAATTAATGTGGCAAATCTTAACCAATCAGGGAAGAGAACTAAGAGCATTCTAGAAACGTAACCTTATAAGGCTATAACTATTTACACAAAAACTTCCACAGGGCAATGCGGGTGAAACTAGGCCCTAACTGGGGAGATTTCTCCCGTAGCCTTAGATCAAAGTCCTCACAGACCCCAACATCGAACCTTTGTGTCAATACCAATTCCTGAGCAGGTGCGTCCCAGCATGTGAGAAATGTCCTGGGTGAGGCTACTGAAATGGTTGAAAGCCACCAAAGAAGCCATAGACCACCTTGCCCCTGTGATATTTTGGCATAGATGAAATGACTGAAAAAAGTTGGAGGTCAGACTCTTCTGGCACCTTTAAAACGCTTTTATGTTTAATAAGACATTAGATATGATGTCCCTGAATGACTCCTCTGTGTCTTATCTGTTCCCAGTGCAACTGAAGATCTGGTCATCTACATCAATTATGTCAGCCTTTCATTCTCCTCGTGCTCCTTCAGCATTTTCTCTGTCTTTCTGTTGCTGTGCTCCTTTGTTGTCTTTCAGCTGCAATCTGAATTTTACCACTTCAAGTTTTCCTGTGGCTCTGCTATGTTAACTTCCTATGTATGGCTCAGCTAACTGTCAAAGAACCTGGGATCTCAGTATTCCCAGCTGATCAGTGACAAAATGACACTTACATCAACATACTGGAATAAGACATTAACTCCTGAAAGAGCAATATAGGAAGAAGCTCTAGGTACTGATTCTATCAACAGCCAAGAAAAAACAACTAATTTCATTGGAAGCAACAGACCATAAAGTAAGTAAAACTGAGGCTTGCAGGCTTTATTTCTATCATAAGACCATATTGCACTAATTTTTCTGTGTTCCTGACAGATTTCTTAGCTCAATCTATAGTAAATTTTACTCAATAATAGTTTCTAAAAGAAGTAATGAGAGTGTTTTAACAGAAAACACACGTCAACTGAATTTGGTAATCCAAAAGAGTTTACAGTGTTAACAAAGCAATGTTGCATGTGAACTGAACTAAGTATATTTTCAGTACAAGACACATTTTAAGCAGCTCAGTAGTAGGCTGTTGAGATAGTTTATCTAATACAGAAACATTTTCAGATATTTGAAGTATGTGTGTGTGTGTTTGGGTGTGGACACAAGCACTTGTGTATATTTATGAGTGCTCAAAATCTCATCTTTAAATGGTATAACTTCGCAACAACTTGAAAAATCCATGTAGGAATTACGGCAGGTGTAAAAACCACATCAATGATGCTCCAGTATTAACAGCTGGTATGTTGGCTGCCTTCACTGCTCCTCATATTCATGACAGAAAAGCTATATATGTACAGATAATTATCCCATCATCTTTGTAGTACTAACTCAAAGATGAGATTAAAACCTGTAATTCTGTTTAATCCATGTAGCCTGTGACACAATCAAAGAAAAAAGGTAATGAGAATACAACTGATGAACCAGAAGTAGAAATAATGTCATAAAGGATACTCCATCAGTTAAAACCTCTAGATGTACATCTGATTGCTGCAGCCAAAGAAATCATTGTTTAAAACATCAAGCACCAGGTTCACAGACAATTCTGAAATGCAAAGCAACAAATTAAAGAGCACACAGTAAGAGTCAGAATCAATCAGGACAAAATTTATGTCATGCTTGAAAGCCTTACTAGAATTCATACAGCACTGCTTCAGTTAGTAGATCTTTTGTTAATTGAGATACAACAATACATACCAAAATTTAGTGAGAAATGGCAGATGTGCTACTAGCTGATAATTACTTTGCAAATCTGAATCGAATAATAGCTTTCTAACAATTAGAGTAATCATAGTAATTTTAAGGGTGGAGAGAACAAGGATGATATCAAGTTTGCGATATAAAAAACTGGAATTAATACTTGAATAATCTCCATCATTAATCAAGAAATAAATCCATCTTGCAAGTGGATTTCTTGAGAGCAGTTAATAACTGCCATCACACTTTCCTGAGCCTGCAATCCAAATATAGATAGAAGAATGACTGATATTAGTTGTCTGAAAGTGACAATTCCCTTCTGAATATCACCAGAGCACGTGACCTGTATAATATGAAGTTCTGAAGTTAAATGATCTTATAAGGAAATAATTCAGCAGCCAGTTTGATGACTACTGTGCATCACAAGCATAGAGACATTAAGACTTTGGTAAACCTGTCGTACCTTAAGGTAAGATGAAAAAACAGTGCAGTTTTTTGGCGTGTGTATATTTAAATTAAAAATCAAAATTTGTTTTCTGCCAATTTCAAAGCATTTTACTGTATTCCTATTATATCCAAAAGATTTAAATCACAATTTAAGGAAGCTGCACCACTCAACAGGTCATAAGATATTTCCCAGGCATGCTGCTCTTCCTGCAGAAGCTGTTCACTGTGCAAAGCATTGGAACTCACCGTCAGTAAAAGCTAAACTGGGTGTTGTATGTTCCTACAGCCCAGGTAGCTTCCTGCAAGGAGAGATGTCTGAAAATGCAGTCCCTGCTGCGGCATATCCTTCTCTATTCACTCCAAGTAATATGGTATGTCAGGGGCCATATAAGAGATCTTCCTCTGCCTCTCAAATGGGTTTCATAAACACACTCACAAAGACAGACTCTCACTCCGCCTTTCTCCAATTTTCTTTCCTCTTTGTTTCAGAATATAATCAAAAGGGACAGCATTCATGAAAATATCTTGGTCCTCTAGGCACCTGACTTCTGAATGTTTGAGTGTTAGTAGCACTGTGCTTGTTAAGAATCTAAACAACAGAGAATTAAAAAAAAGGCAACAAAAAAATAAAAACGCTTTGGTCATAACTCTAAGAATACACATTGGAATTTCATTTCTCAAATCCATATTTTGGGTTATTTTTTCTTTAATTGTGTGATTCTTAACTTATCAAAGTCAGCTATACATTTCATGCCAATGTAAATCACTGTGAAAGACAGCAGAAAACAGGCACAATGTATAACAGTGAAAAAATATATTTTTTTACAGACTCAGAACATGCCTAAATGCTTTTTTAAAATCCACCGTCAGTGTGCAATCTGACAAACTCCTCAGAGACCAATGACAGGTTGTACATTTGGGGTATTGAACATTACAAAGTAGTATGGGGAATTTCATATTAATATGGGGAATGAATGTGAAAGCATAGTCCAATGTTTCAGTGACCAGAAGACATCTACCTGCATCAAATGGGAACAGATGAATTAAAGTCTGCTGGAAAAAAAACAAGGTGCTCACTAAATCTTTAAAATTAATAAAGTAATCTATTAGCAAACAAAAGCAAAGGCAAGTTTCCAGCATCCAGCATGCCAGTCAATTGTTTCCTAGAATGGCAGTTTGATGTATGCATGTGAAAAGAAAGCAACTGGAATGGCTAATCTTTCTAACTGCACTTCAACAGAATACTGTCACTTGAAAGCCCAAGGAAAAAATATGGCCTAACACAGCCACTGGATGTTACTGTGAATTTATGCTGTGATTTAAATAGCACCCTACAAGAGACAAATATTGAAAGAAGAAACAAAATTTTAATTCTACTGGAAAGCAGAATTTTTTTAAAAGTAACATTTTTTCCAGAAAACTATTACAGCAATTACTCTGAAAACAAAACTACCCTTTTGTCTGAAGAATGGTAAACTTCTCTGTAGTATCTTTTCCTACATTATTGATTGCCTCTTCCAGGCAAAGTACCCATGCAGACCTATTGCAAAATAACAGTGTCCAGGATTTACTGAAGAGTGTAAGCCAGTGTGGACAAAAAATATGGCCTATATGAGTGCCTATATGACTGAAGAGAACAGCTTCAAATATATTTTTTTAAATATTTAGGTTCTGTGACCTACAAGAGAGACAGAATAAATGCAGGGTTTTCTGAACCTGCTATGTCAAACTGCCTAATTTCTTAAATATGCAGCAGAAATTTATCTAATATATTCAATATACCTGGCTTTTTAACAACTATTTTATTTGACAAGTGAAACAAACCATCTCCATGTTCCTAAACGTGCCAATACCAATACCATAGTTTTGAATAAAAGAAGAATTCAAAATGTGTTAGCCCTGGTTCAGTGAAGATCATCTAACAGTTGTTTATTATCCCAGCCTATGAGAGGTATTTCAGATCAGGTCAGAATCATTTAATAGCATCCAATGACACTGATTGGTTGGAGGAGTCAAAAGGAGGGAAAGAGAAGTAAGAATAGCATTGTATTGAAGACTGATAACAAAATAAGTGCTCCCAAATTTGTAGAATGGGAGCTGGTGAGGGTCAAGGTTAATGTGACTTTCCAGGGATGCTGAAGTGAAGAGGTGGAGAAGACAACAGCAGCATGTGGGCGCATGCTCCTCACTAAGGAGGAGCATTTCCTCATTTTATCTCATCATCTGACTTAGATTCTTTCTGGCCTTTTGTGGCATTTTCCTGCGCCACAGCAGGACTCCAGTCCTGCATCCTTTCTCTGGCAGCTACCTGCCCAGAAAGAGGCCGCTGAGAAGGGGAAAAGCCCTTCCCCTTTCTTCTGTGTCCTTTAAATTTCTATCTTTGAGAATTCTCTTTACTTTGGAATTAGATTTTTAAGGCTCCACAAACTTCTACTGTTTGTTGTTCTTTAATATTTCTCAGTTTTCACACCAGTGTAAAGGGAATTGTGGGAACCAACAGGACTTCTGGAAAACAAGGTTTTATACAGATGAAGTCACCACACAGCATGTGGAAGGGAGAGGGCCCCTCGTTCAGTGGAGAGAAGACAGACAATGGGTTGAAGAGGGATAGGCTCTAGCATAAAGTCTGTTCGTTCCTGAATCAGAGAGATTGCTCACTCTGGCTTATCACAGACTCCAGCAGACTCTCAAAAACCTGGTTCAGTAAGGAGGAAATGTAAAAACAGAAGAGTGACAGTGACCTGGCACAAGTAGGAGCTGAGCTACTGTGTTCTCATGAAGTTTCATCACTACTTTGGATCCATCACATCACTGGTGTGAGTCAGTGAACTGGGAGCAGTACTCAGAACTCAGAAAATGTACAGCCTCACAAAATAGTGAACTGCAACTCTAAAGGAAAAGCTATACATTAGATAATGTCACAGCCTGTCAGACATGTGACCTTTAATTAAAGCATGTGCAATCATGCCTTTCCAGTCCTCTCAGCAGCAATGCTCAGCTCAAAATGAGATATTTGCAAAGGCAGAAGGTTGGTTGGCAATGGGTCTGAAGGGGGGTGCTAGGTCAATCTTTCAGAGGTTCTGGTTGGGTCTAGTGAATTAGGAGCATCCCGCTATCCCAAATTGTGCCTTATATCAATCTTCTTCATAGAGGCAAGTGACACAAGACTGACACAAGAGACTGAGATGGAAGATGAGACCCTTTTGTGCATTGACTGTGTCTGAAACAAGATACTGGGCAATGCTGAGAGCCTGTGTCTACAGCAGCCTAACTCAGAGCTTACTCTGTGAGTACCTTACAGAATTATAGAACTATTTGATTTGGAAGGAATCTTAAAGACTCCATTCCTGTCAGGGGAGGGTACACCTTAGACTAGACCAGGTTGCTCAAAGCCCTGTCCAACCTGGTATTGAATGCTTCTAGGGATGGGGTATTCACAACTTCTCTGAGCAGCCTGTTCAGTGTCTCACCACACTCACAGTAAAGAATTTCTTCCTAATATAAAATCTAAACCCACTCTCTTTCAGTTTAAAGCTAGCACCTCTTGTCCTGTCACTATGTGCCCTTGTAAATAGTCCTTCTGCAGCTCTCTTGCAAGTCTATGTAAACAGATGCAATTCATACTGCATGGGGGAAATGCACATGCAATATAATAACCTCATCTTTTCCCCAGATTTTCATAACATCCGTGCTTCCATTCCTTCAAACACTGGTTATTTGCTTAGAACTATCAATAAGGTTTGCCTTCGTTGCAAATTGTAGCAGTGGGTTTCTTTGGTGACATGGTTATGAAGGAAGTAACTGCAATTCTCATTTCACTGGAAGTTCAGTGATAGGGTACCAGGGTGTGATTCTAAACACACTGATGAAAGGCACTTTGTCCCTTTACAACCCTGAAACCATGCAGTCTAAAAAAAAAAAAAAACGAAAAAAACAAACCCTTATCAGTCTTACATCAAAGATTAATGCTATTGTAAGAGAACTGAAGAATACGAGCATTACCAAAAATAAGAGCATTGCCAGCACCTTTAGCAAAAGCTATGTGTCTTCCTGCAAAATGTAGTAAGTCCTGAAATTCCTTCTGGGTGTTCCTGTTTGTCAATGAGTTAAGTACATGGTGGTTTAGGGACACAATTTCATCATAGTTATCTCCTATTTTTTTTCATTTGCATGCCTAAATCCATGTGCAATGCACTGTTAATTTACCTCATGGTGTTCCCATGGAACATAATTTGTATGCACATAAAATATCAATGTAATATCTAGAGATGAAATCCAATGGAAACAGTTTGCTGTGAAAACCAGTATTTGTTCTCTCATTTTCTTTACTTCACTGACTGCTGCTTTTTCCAAGTACTCCTAGAGATCCCTTGCGCAACCCCTCATTATGCTGCATTATTACTTAATTTGGGAAATAAACTATAAGTATTTTTATACAATCTAATTTCTCATAATTGTTGGGATGATGTTAAGACAGGTTTTCAGAAAGAGAAAATGTTAATCAATTTTATTTCAAAACCACATTGAAATTCCACATAAATTGGTGCCAGAGTGCAAATGCTTCTCAGCTGGGAATGGCGAAGGGAGGGAAGAGAAATATATGCCAACTCTCAGTTTAATAGAAAGGATGTGAGATCTGTTTTATTTGAATCAAATACTATTTAGCAACTTAAGCATCCGGAGCACATCTGATAACTTGGGTAAAATGTATTGATTTCTCTATTGATTTTTCTAATATACCTTCTCTGTGAGGGAGTTATAACTGAAAGTAGCAAGTGGCTCAGCTAATGCCAGCTCTAAGTAGTGTGCAGATGTTCAGATATGCAAGATGGGTCATCACTAAATTCCAGAACATGGCAGGTCCTAGTCTTCCACTTGGAGGCAATACATGGTATCGGTTCTTTCTCTCTTGGCTTGCAATGTCTGAAATTTTTTTCTACTATGAAACTTCTTACGCATTTTTCCATTGCTATGAAAAAGTGGCTTTGTTCATAAACTAGATGTATATATGAATTAGATAGTATATGGCCTTTATACTACTTATGCATTGACTTTAACCTTAGGATCAAGCATATAAAGCCTTTTTCCAAAGTCCCAAAGCTGATTCATTAGTTGAAATAATACACAGAAACACATAAAATACCTGTGGGTTTCTGAACAATGGGTTTTCAAGAACAGCTCTAAAACTCTGCAAAGTTTGTCACTCTCTGAGAAATTTTATGTAAACAAAGGATAGCAGGAAATTCTTGCACTCTTGAAAACACTAGAATTTCTGCCATTGCCTTCAATGAGATCGGAATTTCCTGGTGCAGAGGAAATTTATCACTGAACTCAAAGCAAGTTTTACTTTCATAGAATCATAGAACATGCTGAGTTGGAAGGGATACATCAGGATTAAGTCCAGCTCCTGCCCCCATGCAGGGCACTCCAGGAATCACACCAAGTGACTGAGAGCATTGTCCAGATGCTCAAGCAGTACTTTGTACTATTGGTTCTAGCATTGCAGTGTGCTTTCCTAAATTCAGAGCAAAAATTCAGAGCATATCCACAAAGTACACGAAGAAGTAGAAAATTTTAAAAAAATAAATAACAGCCTAAAAAAACCCAGTAAAGACAACCTTGAATTACACTTAACATTATTAATATTTGCACACAGGGAGTAACACTTGAAATGTACTTCCAGCAGTAGGAGACTCAGACTTTAAGTTTCAACTCTATAGGTCCAAGAATAGAGACTGCAATGAAGACTATTCTGGGCTCTCTGGTCCTGTCAACCAGCTGCCCACAGGATTTTCTACATGCCCTAACTGTGAAGAGGAGGTTGATGCTGCTCCCCAGATGGTAATTGCCACAAAGGAAGAGGGAAAACTGGGCCAAAAAGGTAAATGGCTGTACTATGAGAAGACTTTGGTACTCTTTTTGCAGATGCATCATAAAATAACGGCTCAGCCTTCCAGCAAGCATTGTGTTTACTCCTAGTTTTTCTGACAGACTTTATTCAGACACTGTTTACTCCAATAAACAGAATGGAGAGAAACTGCCCAAATTACACCACATTATGTCCAAGGCTTCTAAATGAAATACCCAATAAGGTGGCACAGACCTCATTCACATCAAGACCCTTCCAATTCCAGAAGTAAAAATTTACCTTGAAATTTATTCTCTAGATTTGTAACATTTTAGAAGCAATTCCTGATCTCTGGCACAATGTTAAAAGAAACGTTGCACCAAATGACTCTAAAAGGTATGTCCTGAGAAGAGAGAGTTTGAAAAAAAAACCAAAAACCAAACCCAAACAAACCAAGAATAGACAAAGAAGCTGAGTTCGGCCTGCTGCACTCCAGGCACCGCGGGCTGCCCCGAACCTCCTCCACCCGAAACTGTGCCTCTGCCCGGGGTCCCCTGCGCAGGGAGTGGCGCATCCCCGGGGGCTGCGCGGGGACCACCGCTAAAACAAACAGAAAAACCCCCATACAAATAAGAATCCTGTTAAGCGCTGTTGAATTCCGGAGCGTTTCCCTGCATGCCTCGCACAGGCCCAGCCTGGAAACATCCCCCCGCTGCGATAGCCGGGTGCGGAGTAATGAGCCCGGGAAGGGCCCGGGGCGGCTCTCGCCCTCTCTGCTCCGCCGCCGGCCACGCGGGGGCACCAGAGCGCTGCGCTGCCCGCGCTGCGCTGAGGGCCCGGCGGAGCGCTGAGACCCCGGCGGAAGGCTGAGGGCCCGGTGGAGCGCTGAGGGGCCCGGCGGAACACTAAGGGCCCGGTGGAAGGCTGAGACCCCGGCGGAACGCTGAGGGGCCCGGCGGAGCGCTGAGACCCCGGCGGAAGGCTGAGGGCCCGGTGGAGCGCTGAGGGGCCCGGCGGAACGCTGAGGGGCCCGGCGGAGCGCTGAGACCCCGGCGGAAGGCTGAGGGCCCGGTGGAGCGCTGAGACCCCGGCGGAACGCTGAGGGCCCGGCGGAGCGGTGGGGGGCCCGGCGGAGCGGTGCAGGTCATTGAACGAAGGGAAGAGCTGTCTGAAAAGTCCCGCGGAAGAGGCGCCTTCCGTCAGGTGTGAATGGAGTCTTTACCAGCGCCAGAGTGCGGTGTCGGTGTTGGCAGGGTTTCTCTTGGCACGTGGAAACAGGAAGGACAGCAATTCATCTGCGGCCACCAGAAGAGTCGACGGACACCCTCCTCCTCTGAATGCTGCTCCATTGTGCCAGTGCCAGCAGAGCTCCTGTCACCACAACTGAGAGAAAATAAACATACGTGCTTTTAAAAGTAGATTTAAAGCTGCCTTTTCACCTGTCCTGGGTGAAATTGCAATCACACCAATGATAATGGTGTCAAAGAACCCAATACTGTCTTGCTCTACCTGCATGCAACTTCATGGCTGCACTGAGTCCCAGTATCAGAAAAAGCATTCAAGAACAGCTGTATCTCAGTGAATGTATATGATATTTTTGCTGCTATTAACATCTATAATGTACAAGTCTCAGCCAGACCCTGACTCCCCCAGAGAAATGCTGGACAAACAAAGCCTTCCTCAGTGCCCACCAAAGGCAGTGGAGGTTGGCCAGGCCCCATGGGGAGTGCTCCAGGCCTGAAGGGCTTACAAGTCCAGAAAGACAAAACAAACATGACAGACATAACAGGCATGCAGGCAGCTGCCTTGGCCCTGACCCTGCCATTTTTTCTGGCTTGGTTTAACCCTGCCTGAGAAGGTGCATGATCTCAACACTTATTTTAAATGCAAATCTTGCTGGCTTACTAATCCAAGGAAGCTGAATATACTTTCTTCAACATATTCTAAATTGAGCCTTTAAAGTATTATCAGTATCAAAAATGTTTTTGTATATTTAAACCATAAACAGAAAATAATCAAGTGTCTAATTAGTTTCCTCTAAAATTATGTATGCTCTTCTCTTTATTCTCTCCACTTTTGTTTTCCTCAGCCCTTTCTCTTCTGTATTATTTCTTCCCAGTTTTACGCACCATTTCCTGTTTTAGGTTTCTATCTTGTGTGTTTATTTTTATTCATGTAGTCCCACTAGGTATCACTGAAACTAGCCACGTGTTAATTTAACACAGAAATTTTTTGTGATATTACTATTTTGCTTTTTAAGCAACTGTTAATCTCTAGGTATCCTTTTCCTTGGCTCTTTGCATTTTACCTGTCTTTCGACTTGGACTCTAAGGCAGTGATTCCTGAGTCACTGCAGTTCAGCTCTTTACTTTTTCTGTAGAATTTTAGGTCCCCAACCTTCAGCCGCACTGACCATGCCATGAAATACAAGAGTCTATTTCTCCTTGATGAAACTTCAAGTTCCAGCTAACATGCCTCAGTCCAGCCTTCCAACCTTGCCCTACTCCAGATCCTGCCAGTTGCCTTCCAAGAGAAGCCCTCTAGACTCCTTTTTTGCTTTGCCCACCAAGTCAGCCTCAGCCAACTCACCTTGCTTATGCCAGGTTCCTGCCTTCCAAAGGCATTCAGGGCTTCACAGTATCTTCAAAGACAGATCCCTGCACAAACAGCTACATTTCTTGTTGAGGAGATAGGTATACAAGCTCCTTGTCTCTGTCCTTTCTGGTTCACACTGATTGTTACGGACTTACAGGAAAGGCAGGACTTCTGCCATTAGAAGAGTGCAAAGCAGGAAGGGTTGGTACAGAGGGAAAAGAAATGGAGTTGATAGGAGGTGAACTGGATGTAATATTCCTGAGGGTTTTGAACTTCCCTCAACTCCCCTTCATGTGGTAGCCTCCCCTGCCAGCTTTAGATCTGCACTGAGCTGAATTCCTTTGTTCATAAAGATAAAAGCTACAAAACTGCCATGCCTTTCCCCCTTTTTATTTAGCCAAATTCTAAACATCAGTAAGTTTGCTGAGCCTGATTTCAGAAAATTGTTCAGGTGACCCTCCATACCTTCAGTTTTTCTCTGTCCACAGGACAACAAGACTGTCAAAGGGAAGAAACATTCAGGTCTTCACATTTTGAGCACCTGAGGTTTTTTTCCTCCTTGATCAGATTGTGTCCTGGAGGATCTCTGGATGCAGATCTTTTCTTGGTAATTGCATTTTGTGGATCATAAGCAGGCATCACATACATCTCAGCTGAGCAAAGTAACTCCTTCTTTGTATGTCCAATTTTAAAGAGAGCAAGAGGCAGAAAATGAGACTCCTTTTCTGCTTGCAAATTTGCCTAATTTTTGAGTGTGTTGCTAGCTTGAAAGTATTCACATGGACTGGAAAGGATGTTTGATATACCTTGTGCTTCCTATTAAAGATCTACCAGCAAATTAGAAGGGTTTCATATGAATCTGTTGCTTCATAAATGAAGCTGCCTTTCTCTAAACATTGGTAGTTTCTCTGCAGATTGCATGACAATGGGACTTAGTAGCATTCTCTGCCCCCTCTCCTCAAGCACATTCTTTACTTTATAGAGCACCAAGCTGGTTTTTTTTTTAAATGTTCTTTGGGAGGTATTCAGGATCCCCACCTTCACACTTGAACTTCAAAGTTGAGCAGGATGTCTAGTGCCCATCTTCTCAGCATATTTTTCAAGAACAAATTATAAACATTTCAAGCAAAGTGCACTTATTACAAGTTTGTTTGCCAAGTACTGCTGCCTCCCTTCCAAGTTCCAACAATGTCAAAGCATCTGGTTTACAAACAGGTTCCTCCCTTCAGCTGGTACAAGGATGCCAGGGCACAGAGGCTTATCACTAATGAAGGAGTTTACAGGATGAAAGGGGAAATGCTGTGGGAGTTACTTGACAGACTCTCACTTGTCACAAAATGTGTAGGTAGTTGTAGTTGCTGAGCAGATGAATGAAGTGATGTGCAGGAAGAGTTATAGCCCCAACTTCTTCCAGAGTCTGATCTAAAATTCCCTGAAGTCAATAGATTTCTTTTGATTTCTATAGACTTTACATTGGTCTTTCAGGTGATTACCTATTCCAGTAAAGAGACACTGCCTACCCCAGGATTTACCTCTTTAAGAGAAGCCTGAGGTCATCTGACATTCTTGGATATTTGCAACCTAGATTACCAAAAAAATATTTATTGAGGAGATAGGTAAAGATGAGTCCAACATATTTTGTTCAGAAAGCAATGCTTCCCTTAGTTTCATTTTTACTTGTAGCTAGACCAAATGCAATTTACATAAAAACCAAATTATTTTAACTTGATGTTGGGTCAACCCTAATTCCAAGAGAACATAAATCTGTCATGAAGTTATGTGCTTCTCGTGCATCACACACATTCCACATTGGGATCTAACATTACACAGACTCAAATACAAACTGTGTACAAGTTTCTTACTATTATTTTTCTTTTCTCTCATAGATTGCATAGCAGAATAAAGAAATTTCAAACACCCCTCTGAAGATTTGTGGGAACCCAAGAAGCTGCACCAATTAATGCTCAGAATGTGTAATACATATGAAAGAACTGCTATTGCTACATTCTCCCATGACTCTAAGTCATATTTTACTGTGTTTTGCAGCAGATTTTAATAGTATGTCTAATATTTTCAAGAGCTTTCACCTTTATTTATACTAGTGTGTCAAAGGTGGACTTCATTAAAAGAAAGCTGTCTTGTCTAGGTAATAGTGATGGTAGATTTTTTTTCAGAAATCTTGTATTTTTTTTTTCATTCCTTCTGGTTATAAAAAAATTTTTAATATACCATAATTTGCATAGCTTGACTATAGAATTTCATTACATAATGAAATATACATATCCAGTTATGTAATTTCATTCACAATGAGATTGATACCTGATCCTCTGCCATACTGTATGTTGTCTTTCTCTTTCCTTGTTATGAAGAAGGAACACTGAGTCCTGAAGTAGTGATGATGGCCCCAAGTGCCAGAATTATCCATTTAAATCAGTGGAGCTAAGCTTTCAATATTTCAGAAAATCTCCTAACTTTTTCCTGTCTCAGTTATGAAAATGGTGAATTTTGCTTCCTCACTTGTGTAGAACTTTATTGTGCATGCACTAGACAAATTTTAGATGTATGATTCACAGTCAGTGCCTTGTAGCCTGGATTTTTGTGAACTAGATGGGTCTGTCCCTATCTTTTGTGCATGTATGCAGAACAAAAGGGCAATAGGAACCTTGCTCAGATCCTAAGAATCTCTTTCAAATGCCGAGGCAGTGACAAATTCAGAATTTTCAGAAAACAGAAGGTTTGCTTCAGTGTCGCCCTGACTGCACAGCACTTCAGCTTCTGGGTACACCTGTGCTGCCCTGTTAGCTCAAGGCTGTGGCCCGTGTGGGAGCTCACTCTGCACAGCTTACATGATGCCTTGAGCTCCAGGTCAAGTTTGTAGCATCCAGGTGGACAAAAGGCCATGGAGCTGATTGTGGTCATCGTGGGATTATCTAATACAATACCTGTCTATAAAATTCTGGCTAAGTACTCAGAAATCTGAACCATCACCTTTATTATTTTAAGTCCAAAATTTAAAAAGCAGAAAAATAATCATGCTGCACCATTAAGGCATAGGGATAAATAGAGCAAAAAGTGGAGTTCAGCAAAGAAGTGTTTGGCCACATTAACAGGGGTTAAATCTAACATGAAGACACTGATCAGAGTAAAAGTGGCATGCTACTAGAAAAAAACCTCCTGATTCTCAAATTTCTGTTTATTGTTAGTTTTTCATTTCAGTAGTGGGGAAACCAGTGCAAGAGCTGTGTGAAAACAGGACCTGCCATCTGCCTGGGCAGCAGCTACACGTAACTTTTTTCAAACACAGACCATTCTGTGAGCTACCCAGTCCTGTGAGGGCATGCACAAAACTTGGCCCATCTCCCTTTGAGCTGCCTTTCAGCTCCAAGTGTTGCCAGTAAAAGAATCTTCTCTGTTTATTCTGTTATGTTTTTCATTATGAAGCTTATGTATTGTCTTCTTTTTTGTTCTTGTGCTGGAAATGCTGAATTATTGGTCATGGTTCTGTGTGACCTGGTTCTGACGTTCTTAGTCTAGCTGCTATATTTTTGTTACATGGTATTTCAGGTACATCACTCTTTTGGAAAAGTACATTTCTTTTGTGAAGGAACTTCTATTGTGTGCCTGTTTTTCACAATATATATGTACGGTGCCTGCTGCAAATGATTGTCTGCTGTATACATAAAAATAAGGTGTTTTAATCATGATGTGCCCATCATTCCTGCTGGGCAATTTAGAGTAAAAACTTTTAAAATGTTTAAAAGAAAGAAAGGAGGCACTGATATTCCTGGAAATTTTCTGTTCAAGGAGGTAAAAAACCAAACCCCAGTCTTATTCAATACTGCCTATTGGAGAAAAGAAAATCCAAGTGTGTACTTTTCTCTTCTGTGTTTTCTGAAGCTCATCAAATGTAGGCTGTTTCATATCAATGTCAAGAATGAAATGTCAGAATTAAAGGCCTAACAAATTTTCCTGAGCCTCAGCAGCCAAATCGCAGAACCATCTTGAGCTGACCTCCATTGATGAAGAGGAGCAAATGAAGAAGTCTACAATTAAAAGTAGCCGGAACCTAAGTGATGATGTGATTTACAAATCATAACTACAGCTTTCAGAAACAAACAGGAAACTCCTGTGATCTGGTGAATTTCAGTATGATGTTTTCCATTTCTGAGCTACTAAGAACTTTTCAAAAGCCCAGATTAAACTGAGAGGAAAGGGATTTGTTTCCATCAGTAAGGGTATTTATTCCACACAAGCAGATTTTGACTTGTGGTGAAGGCTCTCACTCCTTAGGAATATGAGGCTGGTTTGAGCTATCTTGGTATCAAATAATAATTACATGCTTTATGACCTCTGTCATAATGCATCCAAGAGATCAAAGGCCAAAATATTATTGGTTTATTTTATGTTGATTTTGTTCAATGCTAGTAACAGATGGGACTTGGGTTTTTTGTTGTATAGAAAAACTGCTTTAAGTGCAGGAAGCTGATTGTTGCTTAATTTGTTGTGTCGTTTTCTTATTCTATCTTTAAAATTGTCTTCCAACCATAACAACCATAAAAATGGACATTTGATAACATGAAGGCAATTCCTAAATTTTCTAAAAAAAGTCATAATATTGTATTTTAGATTTGCAGGCACAGAACAGTCTTGAATAAAAATATAATTTAATAATTTCTTTTTAGCTGTACCCGTTTCAAATCAGTGATGCATCATTAATTGATTTCCTGCAGGGATCTTTACAAAAATTGTATAAAGTGGAAGGTGCAATATATTGCTCTGCAATTTGGTTCATTTAATATGAGAAACTTCTCTAATGTAATAATACAGATTCTTTTTTCTGTAAGGAGGTATATGAGAAGTGTCATCAACTTCAACAAGTTTAAGTAAGAATAAACTAATGCCTTAAACCAGCATTTTGAGAAGACACCAAAGTAAATATCACCTCTCCCTTACATGAGTGCAGTGAGTATCAATTACAGAGTAAATGCTCAGGACTTTACTTTCTATGTGTTTTTGGAAACAGATGGTACTTTCAGCATCAGTGTGTCTTCTTGCACTGGGCTGATACTGACACATGAACAGAAACGTCACCTGCCAGCATCTTTACAGCTTGCCTGGTCAAAAAAAAAAAAAAAAANCTCAGTAAGAGGTCTCAAAAATATTTTGTTTCCTTTCCAGAATTTGTCTGTGATCTCTATCGCTCTTTGTCCCTCAATTTGTTCTCTATATAACACAAATAATAAAAGTTACTAATTTTCAGGATTTCTGAGTGATGTGACTCATTAATTGTTGTCTATGAGGTTTTTTTTACTGGCAGGTAATATGAAAGTCCAAAGGTTTACTTACAGAGTTACTAATAATTTATACAGTAGTATAGACTTAAAAAATTAGTCTAATGTTTGTAAAACAACTTCTAGTGCCATACCCATAACTTTAGAGTTTCTTGTAATTTTTCTGGTTTTGGATTTTTTTTTCATTTAGGATCAAGAAAAAAAAAAAATAAAGTAGTATTGCCTAAAAGTCGTGTTCTGAGAACAATATGCTACCAGTGAGGACCCTTTCCTTCCTTAGACTCACAGGTTTTGTACAGACACATTTGAAGGCCTCTATTTTGATGGCTGCAAGGTTCCAAAGCTCAGTATTTCAACCTGGTCTTTTCAAAATTTAGCAGATGATAAAACCAGAAGCGCTATTATATAAAGCAAGCAGATAGAGCTGCCTACATTAATTCTTATTTGGGCTACAAACTATCTTTTAGAAAAATACTTAGAGATTTCTTTTGAGAAGGTATCTGCCATAGACCATAGGAAGTTGCTCACTTCAGTTTGAAAAAGTATGCATCTTTATTTCTAGAATGGTTTTGTCCAGATTTCCCTACTATTTTACCTCCTTATATTGCTAATTTCATGGTTTTGATAGATTTAAGAGCCCATAATCAAATCTGTATAATTCCCCACGGTAACAGCTTAGAGGTTAGGTCCAAATCAATCTTTAGTATTCTCAGCTGATAAACTGAGCAGATTGAGCTCTTTGAATCTTTTACCCTGAATCATGATTAACAGTTCCCAAGTCAGGCTTGTGACTCATCTCTGAACTTCTTCAACAATATTCCTGAACCATGGACCCCAGCTCTGGAAAAAATATTACAGTAATGATTTCATCAGTGCTAAATACAACAGTAACATCATAACTTTTGACACCTATCTTCATTCATTATTCCTCTGATACCTATTTATTAAGCTCATATTAGACATTTTGTGCACCATGTCCCACTGGGAAGTTATACCCAGATGACTATGAACTCTGATCCTCAACTCTTTTTGAGAAGTACTGGTTCCCAGAACTCTTAATTGCAGGCTGAAATGCTGGTTCTTAGATATTTAGTTATGTTAAATATATTTGCCAGAGTAAGCTTGGTACTGTTTACAAGGGATTTGATTACCTGATGTTGGTAATGATAACTTCTCCAGTCACTGATTTGTTTTCAAATATGAGCATGATAGCCCAGTGCTGGTGAATCACCTGGGCCCATGGAGAAAGATTCTTTAAAAACATATTCCCATAAGAATGACACAATTCTCAGGCACAACTTGGCAAGATTCATATCTGAATACTACAGAGACAAGTAAGGAAGGTGGTCACCTTCCTTCCACCAGTTCTAAACTTGCACGTTGTTGTTGATAAGAAAAACTTTTTAAAGTAAAGGTAGTCAATATCATCCTGGTATTGAATGATACAGTTCAAGAACTTGCTATGTGAAGATGAATTGTCTTTCCTTTGGTATACATTAACCCATCACTGATACTGTAATAATACATGTATTATGAGAATATATACAAAGACTGGTTAAATAGCTTGGAATTATCTTTGCAATTCTAAAAATTCCAATTAAATCTCCTCAAACTATTTTTTTCTGCAAAGTAGGTTGCAAAGCAACAGTGACAGAGCAAAGATTAGTCCTTCTGAATCCCAGCTATTGGTTAGGATATCCTTTCTCACTTCTTAACCAAAGAAGTCAATAATATGATGAATTTTAATTGAAAAGTAGATGTAAAAATAACAGTTCTTTTAAAAAAAACTCTTAAGCCATAAGATTTAGTCAAAAGAAAAGTATTTAGCCAAAGATGCTATTTGAGCTAGTGGTGTACCAAATCACAGGTTTTACAGGTATACTGAGTGGGAATATCCTGTCCCATCTTCAAAGTAAATAGACTTTATATAATATCAAGATATCATTGATTCATTATACCTCCAACTTGTCTCAGATAAAGCATTAAGTAATGAGAAGAGAAAGAAACCTTCAGCAGGCAGAAAAGAATAGGTTAATTTTACTTCTTACTAAAAATACTGTAAACATGATATGCAATGCTTTATTTCTATTTTGTAATCCTTATTTTTTTCAGTGTTATTCAGCTTTATTTATGATATATTTATGTATTTTTGCATTTTTATATATGTATATTGCATATACATGTAAATATATTTATTATTGTAGGTTTTATGGGGGGAAACAATGCAGATTTTGCAAAAAGCTTCATAGAAGGGCATATTTTCTCCTCTTCAAAATGTGCTCAGAGGAAATGCTGGATGGTCTTTCAGGACTAGGTGCAGTTCCTTCTTTCATAGTCTGCTCTGTCCTGTGTTGTTTTGCTCCTCAGCTGAAGTTACAATATAAAAGTAAGTTTGTTAGCTCTATGAGTGTAATTTAGGATGCTGGCTTTGGCTCCTATGGGACCATATTCAGGCCAGAAATCACCACAATAAAGATACAGTTCATCTTCCCTTTGAATTTCTTAGCTTTTTTTTTTTTTTTTTTTTTTTTTTTTCCCTTAAGAAGCTTTTCAGGACAAGGCAGAAAGCAGTGAGAACCAGCTCCTCTGGTTTTACACCGTTTGACAGTCTCCCTTCAGCCAGGGGAATGTTCACACTGGCATCTGCAACCAGATTCCAAGTTTCTTTACTGTTCAAAGGCCGCAAAATAGCTGGGTTAAGGGGCAGAGACTTTATCTGAATTTATTTTGCTTGAGCTTGAGGTCTGGTCTTGTTTAACTAATAAGATCTCATTGCATCATAGCCCATGCAGCTATGCCTTGCAAAGGCTTCCTTGGACAAGACAGTGAAAAGCACTTAAAAAAATGATGAGAACATGGNAATTGTAAATTTCTTTAATACCTCTAATCTTAGTTTGTGAGGAACATCCCTTTATTTTACCAGAGAGGTTAGATCCTTTGTTTCATTGCAAAATTTTCCTCATCTCCAATGTTACAGAGAAGTCAAATACAAAGCCAACATTACTACTGCTACACAGATATTTTGTGGACCCTGTAAATTTT
This sequence comes from Bombycilla garrulus, assembly GCA_013400315.1. NCBI lineage: Eukaryota > Metazoa > Chordata > Aves > Passeriformes > Bombycillidae > Bombycilla > Bombycilla garrulus. The sequence continues at coordinate 442,317 of VXBU01015269.1, forward strand.
GTCTTAAACTATTGTTTACAAAACGAACCACTAAATACTTGCAAATGTGCTGTCAGTAATTTCATATTTGTGTTTTCCCACTCACTTCAGCACATTATTAAAAGATAGAGAATAATTACAAAACAGAATCCAGCTAAGCTTTGAACCCAGAATTTTTCCATGCTGTAGCAAAGTGACACATGCCACATGAATTAGTGCAGAAGTGTTTCCAAGTAGTAGGATGTATCTTCAACAGTATGACTACATCTGTTCCCTGGTTACAGATTACTGTTGTCTTCAAATTGTGTTGTAGGATCCATTGGAAACTGAAATAACTGAATCAGACTTGTTGCAGTGTGTGGTACAACAGAATCTTCAGCTTTCAAGTGTTAACTGCTATTGATATGGACACCTTAAATATTCATAATAATAACAACAAAACCACATTTCTTTTAGAAAAATTTATTTTCTGTTTATGAATATATATCTTCCTTCATGAAATAAAATACAGCAGTGTTCCTGAATTTTTAAACTGCCTTAAAGAGCAGCGATAAAGAATATTATGTATGGTCCCATTTGTCTTCATGGGGTGTTAAGTACCTGGTGATGACAATTCTGACTGAACACTGCTCATAGACTGGAAAGTCAGGCCTGGCTTTTGTGATCATGGAGCCTTTACAGCTGTACCACCTAGGGCTATGTATTTTTTCTGAATTAATTTTTATTTCATAACAGTATATTCTTAGGAAAATATCCACACTTGCTTTAAAAATCGATTATGATGGGGAACCCTGACAGCATGTAAGAAATAATTCCAGAATACTCTCACTGTCTAGAATAATCTTACAGTTAAAATTGTTCTTCTAGGCTTTAGTCTGGATTTGTCTCACTGCAGATGTCATCCTTTGGAATCCCTTACAAGTTGTCTGCTACAGTGAAGACTCCACTACTATCCAAACATATTGCAGATATTGGGATAAAAGTTTTTTAAATTTATTTGAATTCATGTTACTCTTCCATTAGCCTTTTCCAGGTTTTAACCATCTCTCTACAACTGCAGTTACACACTCCTTCTGATTACAACCTAGCACTTATGCCTGAGCAAGAATTTTGTTTGGTTGATTATCTGTCCTTATCCCTGTGGGTGTTTAAAAGTGCTAGGTCTTTTCCAACACCGTTTTTTGTCTCACACCCATTCCCTTCCAGAAAATATCCTCTGCATGTTTTGCATTCCTTTCTTCCCGGGTATAACTTTAGCCTGTATTTCATTCATTCTTTGGTACTGATATCAGATTGACAGGCCTGTCCATGCTGTCCTGTTTACCACTTAGAAATACAGTTAGAGATTTTGCATTCTTCCATTCTTTTAGAACTTCATTTGTTTTCCTAGATTTATTGGAAATCTGTATTCATGTAAAACCAAAACCTCATCCAACCCTTTTAAGTCTCTTGAATATCAGTTATCTATGTTTATTTATTTAAAAATCTCTAGCTTTTGTAACTGCTTTTTATTGCCTTATTCTATTGGTCTAAAATTGGAAACTGTTTATTCATCATGTGCTGTGATCAAATCATTCTGCTTTATCTTTTTAGTTTTGTGATCACATTTTCCATATATGTTGCTGTCCCCTAACTCTATCTTACAGTGGATAAACTCCCCAAGTTAAAAAAGTATTTCTAGTAAGAATATCCTTCCCTTTAAATTCCATTGCATTTGTTGGAAAGGGCAATGGTGAATGCTATTTTGTTATGCTTGTGTTGATCTTCCTAGTTTTAGAATAATCATTCTCCCTCCATTGCTGCAGATAGGTACTTAAAGTACTGCCAAACAGTATGATTTGATATTTTGCAGTGGACAACCCCTGTTGTCCATTGGGAGATTAGGACATTCATGTTTTAGAGTTTGTTTGGAATTTGTCACAACTTGTAAATAAAGATGTCATTCTTCCACTTGCCAAACACATTAGCCATTAGCACATTAGCCAAACTAAGTCTTCAATGTTGATAGTTTGTCTCATCCCCTATACTCCAAAGGCATTACAGGGATTCAAAACATCAACATGAATCTCCTGTCTCATCTGACAATCAAAAAAACCTAAAGACACCATGTCATTCATAAAATAGATGGCTAAGGAAGTGCCTACAATTCTGTTGTTTGATTATGTTCTTAATTCTGCTTACCTGCTCTACATTTTTTCTAAGGAGATTGTAACATTCATTTTGAAAATCCAATAATATATACATTCTCATCAGCTTTTTGGAAAACTAAGACAAAGTCATTTAATAATTGAATAATATCAATTTCGCTTGTTCAGCATTTAGGTTCCTGACTGATGTACAGTACAGAGTTTGGTCTTTTATTTTGCTATCAGTATTTGAATATTATTCAGAATGAGTGTTTCTGTTCTGGTATGAGGGTTAGTTCACTACTGAAATGTCATAGGATAGTCGCTTACATATCCATTGGTATCAGTGTGGGTAGAGGGAGTTATTAGCTAAGGACAGTGCAGGAAGTGTGCAGGGTTGCTTTGATAGTTAACTATTTTAAAGCTTCTCCACAGTATTTGACATCCTTTAAAACATGCCTGTTCTAAAAGAAGTTAAAGCTTAATTTTGAAAAAAGAAGTTCTATTTGTATAGTTTTTGAAATGCCAAACTATTTTCCCATTTCTATATTAAAGTTGCACATTTTGAATAATCTGTGATACACAGACTACTATAATATGAATTTAATTTCATATCAATGTAAAGAATATAAGAAGCATACCTTACTGATTTATTGTTACTCTTTATTGAGTAGTTTTGTATTTTAATTCTTTGTCTCCATATGCTTTCTAGCTAGCTTGTCACAGTCACAGTGAAAACAGCAATCTTTCTGTACATTTTAAGGAATGCTTGCATTGGGTGAGATTTCAGGTAATACTTGTATTGGGCCCAGATCAGCTCCCATTAAAATCTATGAATAAACTAGCAGTTATCTCCTAGAATAATCCCTCTTAAACCTTTATTACAGCAAGTAGCACCAGTTCACCTGTTATAATAAATTCAATAAATTACAGTAAGAAGTACGCAGACATATCTGCTGCACAGGTAATTCTTCAAATGGGCACTTACTGCTTTTCCTTTCTTCCACATGGATTTGGAGTAGGTCCAAAATAAAGGTTTTCTGGGCATCCATGTAGTGCAGCATGGTGCTGTAGTGGTAGGTTTTCAATAAAAAGAATGCCAGAATTTTATATGTGTAGCTGGAAGAGATTTTTAAGAAGTCAGCATCCATTTAAGCTCTTTTCAAGACCAAATATTCAACATTCTGCTGTACTCTTTGATAATCTGGTTTCTTTAACAGATGTTGACTTTTTTCCTAAAGTGATGACTTCTGAAAGTCTGGGAAATAAAAGACACTCATGTATGGAAGAATCGTTCTTTTGATGAGAAAATGTTTACCTGTCTCCCATGGCTGAGATGCTCACTGCCAGATTTCTGGGACAAGGCACTCTGGCAAAGTCACACAAAATTACCAAATGATTGGATTGAGGTAGGAAGGTTGAATAAACTTTTCAAATACTACATTGAGCTTCAGCTGGAGCCTCGTGCAGGAATATGGACCACAGGAGCTAGCACAGTTCATTGTTCAAATGCAGTCAGTGACAGTGAATTACCAGAAGGATTTGGGAGTAGTTGAATTTGTTATCATGAAAGGAAAAGATGTCTACCACCAAAAAATTAGACTGCGCAAATAAAAATAGTGTCTTCTAAAACTAGTTTTTTTTTTTTCCTTTTTAAAAAGTAGGTATCAAATGGTTAAACTTCTAGTACTTCTCCTTGCAAATATCTTGTTCTAAAAAGTACTGTTTTTCTGAGTAACTTATCTTTGCCTGCTGCTTTGTTTCCTACACAATGAGTAAAATACCTGACAATCTAAAGTGCAGAGTTATGATATCCGCTTGTGTAGATGGTGCCTTATCCTAAATTTCTATGATTCTTCTCCTAGCTGTGTTGGTTGTGTAGCCATAACAATGAAAAAAGCAGATTTTTCTAGTGAAGGAAAATGAAAAGTGAAATGCTAAGGAAACAATCGGTATTTATTTGATTATAGATTTATACAGATTTGGAAAATAAAGTTACTTTGCTGCTCCTGAATCACATATCTCTGTAATTCACATCTACAAGGCATTATCCCTATTGCCTTCAAAATATGTGTCTTAACATTGTGTCCCTGAAGTCTTCTTAAATAAACCTTAAAAAGGGGCTTGTTTATTCAGTGTTTGACTAGTGCAAAGCTCCTGTAACTCACCATATTGTTAACATCCACAGTCTGCTTTCAATTTACTTCCCAAACCCATGAATTCTATGAAAGTGCTTGTGGGTGGAAAGCACTTAATACGTGCTAACTTGTATGTATAACATAGAAATGGTTTTTAAAAAGACAGCTCTGTCCCTTAATTGTAAATACTGACAAAATTTCTAGAATTCTCAGAATGTTGCTGCAGATGTGTTAACGTCATGAAACTAAACTGAATTTTGCATCTTTAATGTGTTCTGTGTGTCTGTATTACCAAAGGAACGAATTGTCCAGACACAGCTGTAACTGTTGTTTGGTTACTCATGTGTTTCCTTAAATGTGAGTAATTTTGGCTTAAGAGGACAGAGAAAATAACTGTACACTCTTTTTGGTATTACAAATTCATAATCTAACATCAATGTTGAGAACTACATATAAGGTGGAAGAGAACAGAATCAATCCTGTTTTCTTTTGTGAAGGAGGATCCTGTATGTTCCTTCCACAAAATTCAGGTTATGGCGGATGATTTTACGCTCTAGATCAAACCATAGCCCTTGGCCACTCATGTGTGCGCAGTGAAGATGTAATGGGGCAAGTTTATCAGAGGCCTTTTGCTGCTTTACCACAAGAAGCTCACTCATCTATTCCTCTGCTCCTCTACCAACCCACACACCTTGTTTGCTCTGAGTGAGGCTGGAGCAGTTCATCTGTAGGTGACACTTTCCCACCAAAGCATACATAGCTTGTGGCAGAAGCACTTCTACACAACCTTCTCCTGAGGGGAGAGAAAGAACTATAGCTGGAAGAGGAGGGTAGAAGCAACAGAACAAAGAAAAGACAAAAATTCTTCTGTCAGGAATATTTCTATTAACTATAATGACAAATTTCTGAAATTTCCTATGTCTTGCTTTGTTCTGAGGAAATCATGAAGGAGAAAAATGCAAAGAAATGAGCACAAGATAGAAAGTTCAGACTTAAACCTGGGTGGTACTTTTGGAGACTCATTTTTGTAGGTGAACTTGCTTTTTGGCTTATCTGGCCCCTGCATGCAATCCCATATACTCCATAATCTTGAAAACAGTATCTGGGCTGCCTCTGCATCAGGCTGAGGAAACTGGGAACTTTGGAGTGAAATTCAGTGGTCACTGCTCTGAGTTGCTGAAAGCAATTGCAGAAAAGGCTGAAGAGACAATGCTGCTTTAAGTGCTGCCCTTCTCAAAGTTATCATGCCCTGCTATTTTGCTATTCAGAGCCCTGAATCCTCTTTTGGAGAAAAGCGTTTATATGGTCTATTTCATAAAAGCCACGTGTTCTCACCAATGGTTTGAAACTGACAACAAAGGGGAATTGTTACAAAGTCTTTATATATATGTATATATGTATATATATATAATATCTAAATTATGATGCTATTCTACTTGACTTCTAGAACATTGGCTAGACCTTAAGTCTTTGGACTTAAGCCATTAATCACATTCCAGGTCCATGACCTAAGCGCTTTGTTTTGGTTGGTTTGGAGTAGGGCTGTAGTCTTCCTTTGCAGAACAGGGGTCAAAGACTAGTTGGAGCAGCAGGAGAAGAGTGGCTGTGCAACGCAGCAGGTGGGATGTTTACCCAGGAAATTGGAGCCTTGGGTCAGTGGCTGCTCTAAGGACTGACTGGACATTCTATCTAGTTGCAATTTAATCTTCAGCTGCACAGAAGATGCTCAGTTTTAGAAGGTTGATTAGGTTGAGGAAACTCACCAAACTCTTCATCCTGAATGTGATGGTTATTATTTTGAGTATTTTCAGAAATAGTGCCTTAGGAGCCTACGCAATTTTATTGGCACCTTATCAGGTTTAACTTCTGGAAGCTAAAAAAGGATTTGAAAGGTTACTATCTTAGATTTACACACTTAAATTTTAGTACCATCTTACAGGTCACATGCCAAACTTTTCAGAAGTTATGAGCTGCTCATGAGACTCACACAGCTACTTGTTTATGTATGTTTGTGATACTGCTCCCTGGGTTATACTTTGGAAACTCACCAAAAAGTTTAGCAGTCTTAAAACTTTCCTCACCTTTGGCTAAATAAGACTTTCACATGCACAAGTAATGGCTGGGGGACAAGGACCCAAAAAGTCAGCATGGGCTGTCTGGCACAAAAAGAAAGAATTCAGAAGGCTGTATAGGTCATCCTTATATACAGATGTCAAAGATAATGTCAAAAATTCTGACATTTTCTAATACAGAAGTTGAATTTCAAGGTTTGCATAAATTTTTTAAATTTTTTGTTTGTTTGTTTGTCTGGGGTTTTGTTTGCAGCTTTTTTTTTTTTTTTTGTGTACTTTAATCAAAGAAATTCAAGTGATACAGTGTAATCCCTCATTTTGGTCAGTGGTGCTCAGGGCAGCATCTATTCCAAATGGAGCAAGACAATTTTGAAAGTCATGCTTTTTCTTTACCACAGAAACTATCAATTACTTGATCTTTTTAAATTTTGTCTGCTGTTACAATGTCTATTCAATAACTTAAAAATAAAATTATTATTTATTACAGGTATATAAAACTGTAGGCAGTGCAAACACTGAAATCATCAGCAAATTCTTGGACACCAGCCTTTTATCAAGTGTTCCTAAATCAGCAATTGATTGTAATTACATTGCAAAGCTCACACAGTGTCACAAAATTTATTTCCATCAGTTGAATGTGAAACACCTGTTTCACCAATTCACAAACCTTAGCTTTTAATGTTGATACAAAGAGCTTAGTTGACTACAGAGAAGATATAATTTTTTTTTAGTAACATGAAATGAACACAATAGACAAAGGAATCCTGAAAGTGTTTATTGCCTGCAGCATAATTCTGCATTTTATGAGATAAAATGGACAGCAGATATAAAGCTTCAAAGAAAATGAGTTTCTCTCTTTTGACATGTCCACAAACTAAAAGTGAGAATTTTCTTCTTAGTGTCAACAACTACTGTTAGGATATAGGAAATGGAGTTTCTCTAGGCCTAGGAAAAAGATTAGAAACAGGATTTATATTGGGAGATGCCCAGTGTTAATTACAGTGTATGGTTTGTGAGCACTTGTAAAATGCCAGCCTGAAGACAGTCAAAGTTCTGTGTATTTCCACAGTGAAACAGAAACAACCTGAAAGTTAACATTTAATAGCAAACATTCCATCCAGCAACACATTTGGATCAATACTGACTAAACCACACCTATTTATAGGACAAATAATGATAAAATAATGATAAATTTGATTATTTTTGTGGTAGAGTTCAGTGAAGATCCCTGCTGGCATGAGTACCAACTGGCCTCTGAGAACTCCAATATTCAGAAAATCCCAATGAGAACCCTCTTTTTTATAATTCTTCAGTAACTGTAGTAAATCGGCATTTGCAAGCCATTTACCAGAAGAATTTAGAAAGGGCTTAAGTCTCATGGGGAGAATTGACAAGTACATAGAGGGTGACATGTTTACATTGGGGAATATAAAATAATTTTACACTTAAGGATTTGTTTATAGTAGTCAAAGTTTTAAGAGTAATCAGAGATTGTATTAGACCATCACAACTTCATTATTCCAAAGTCTGTTTTGTTTCTTTTCAGAATGCCACACCTCAGGACAGGTATACAAAATGGGCTAAATTGAATCCTATAACTGTAACATAATAGATCTGCTTGTTTGGGTTTTCTTTCCTGTTGTTTTGTTTTGTTGGTTTTTTTTTTGTTTTTTTTGTTTTTTTTTTTAATTTATTTTCTGGAGGAGGGTTTGAGTGTGTGAGGGTGGTTTAGTTCTGTTGGTTTATTATTAATTTTTTTAATTATTATTAGGCTTCTTTTTTATGAATGCAACTTCCTGAGGTCAAAAAGTACTGTGAAATGTTGATGCCTGTGTGTTTTGACGAGCAACTGCTTGGGGACATCAGGTGCCAGAAGAAACCCTTTGGCCTGGCAGGGCGCAGTAAACGCACACGTCTGTGAAGGGTATTGGCAATCTGCTGCCCGTCGCTTGGGACTATCCAACGCCGGGAAACCAACTCTGCCAAGGCGGTAGGAGTTCGAGGTGAAAGAGAAAAAAAGAAAGTTGCCATCTCTCATTAAGATTTATTATACGTCTGAACTTTTGTAGTCCCGAAGCTTAACGACAGATGGTGGTGTAACTCCACCAATTTTGAAACGTCTCCTTCTCTTTGATGTTGTAATACAGATTCTCCTCGACTTGACTTCGGTTATAACCAGCATTTTCTGCTCTTTCCCAAAAGTCTCTGAGCAGTACGCAGGGAGGAAAGAGAGTGCACCTAGTTCGAAGAGGAGTCTGTGCTCTTGTTTGCTTTCTAAACAATACAAATAGAAAATAGCAATCTTATAGACACCCAACACTGACAGCAGCACAGAGAAGTTACATTAAATTAATTAAAGGAAAATGGTTTCAAAGCGGTTTATTTCAAGCGAGAAATACAATTGTGCAGATGAATCTTGAACCGTAAACAGGAACAAATAAAATGCACCAGCGTTTTTCATTAGAAAGCCGAGTCACATTTTATACCGTAGTCGTCCTTGTAAAAAAATAAATTAAAAAATAATAAAAAAAATGTCAACAGACCAGTTTCATGNAAAAAAAAAAGTGGGGAAAGTGTGTGTTTGTTTAGCTTTAATTTTGGGTGGAACTGCCAAGTCGCAACGAGTAATATTAGCGGCCAAGAGCCGTTTTGTTCTTCCCTGCACGTTGTGCCCGCCAGACAGAGGGTCTGCCTGCGAGGCCGCACTGAACAGGACGAAGAGTTCGTGGAACAAAGCGCAGCCCAGGCAAAGCGCTGGGAGTGCTGCGGGCACTCGCGAGAGCGTCCGG
>VXBU01015271.1:0-37321 GCA_013400315.1 Bombycilla garrulus
GACTGCTTCAGAGCACATTAGAGACTGTATCTATTGTGCATTTTTTTGCCCAAAGCTAGTTGTTTTCATTTAGTTTCTTACATTTTTGTTATTGTCTCCTGTCTGTCTCTTAAATACAAACGGTTTGCTTGTTTTTAAAGAGGCAGAGGAACAGTATACAATTCACCTCTGAAGTCCATGGAAATGAATATATTTCAATGGTTATCGTTTCCTAAACAAAGAATCCTTCATCCCCACTGAAAATATCAAACCAAATATCATGTCAGAGATTTAACAGGGCAGTCTTCACAAAACAGGATACTGCTATGTCCATCTGTACATTCATCTACCTTAGAAATAACCAGTATGGAATAATAAAAAACTCAAGTATGCATTTTGAAAACAAAAGAAAATTCTAGATGCATACAATATATGCACTAGCACTACAGAAGCACTTTCAGCCTGTGAGGTAAGTGGATTTTAGTTTTAAACCTTAAGTTATTTCATCAAGGTATGCATTCTCACATATATGCTTTTGCTTAGTGCTAAGTTTCCTCAAAAACCTACAGACCCATGAATGGTACATTTTTAGAAGCAGCAATAGCTATTTCTTATGTTATATATATTGCAAGCAGTGAATATGAATTCCAGCTGCATTAAGCCACAGCGGTGCATACACTGCTGATATTTTTCAAAATTCAAATTTTTTTTTTATATTTTTCAAGAACAGTTGTATATGGTCTTACAAGCCTGGAAAAAAGCAGTATGCCTAGTCCAGGTGGGGACTTGCTTCACAGAGAAATAAAAAACAAACTGTATTTCCCAAACAGAAGGAGACATACTGTACTCCTGCAAGTAAAATACCAAAGAAGAAGCAAATGAAATTCTGTTATCATTACTTTCCCCTTATTCACAAATATCACTGTTTTAATTCAAACCCCAAGACTCAAGGTATTATAGACTCCAGAGGTGACTGACTGCTGTGAATATTTTTCCTACACCCAGCTGAATATATGGACTAATAAGTTCTGAGTTCTCTCCACCACCATTGCTGCCGGTGAACTTACTGCGGCTCACAGTCCTCACATTGCAGCTCAAATCTAAAGGACTCAGCATGATACCTCACTCCTCTCCCATTCTTCCTCATCCATACTAAATCCCGAAAAGCGTTCTTCCCCTGCACAGGGAAGCTCAGTCTTTGGCTCTGTGTCTGCGGTGTCTGATTCCTACTCCTTAAGCAAGTTATACTAAAAGCACAGAAGAGCATTGATTGTAGGCATTTGAAGAAAGACACCTAAAGCTCATGGGAGTGCTGATGGTGAGCTGATGGTGAGCTCTGGTGATGCAGTATTAGCTTTTCTCAAACTATTTTTAGGAAATTAACAACACCTAATAATGCATAAAAAGGTCCTTCTGTCAAATGCAACCCTGCAGCAATCTGTTAAACACAACCATCATTTTTTCTCTTTTTTATCCTAAAAACAATGCAAAATTGATAACTTTTAAAGTTTAAAAGGACAAATTCTACCTAATTTCTGAAGAAATTTCACCATTGTAGTTGACTATAATTCTCACTCAACTTTTTTCTTTATTTCACAGTCACACATTTTTCTGTTTCACTTGATTAAGCATTTCATACAAAAAAAAAAGGACAAAAAAAGTGACAAAAACTTGAGTAAGCAGTCAAGAGAAAAAAAGAAATTGCCTCCCACCCCACAATGCATTCAGAGGGGTTTACAAAGCAGTGTGTACCTTTATCTAAATTATTAAGTAAACATAGTGATGGCACTTTAGTACCAAAGAAGAAAAAGTCATATGAATGCTAATGATGCTATTAAAAACTTTCCCTCCTGGAAAAGCACACTCCAGAACTGCATTTCTCTCAGTTTAAAATGTTTTCAAACTGCTGGCTAAGCAATGCATCAAGGTATTTGGATAGAGACATTCACACCATTTCACGTTGTCCTGTCAAGTACAGATAGCAAGTGTGATTTTCTTCCTGATTCATCTTGTCTTGGAAGTCAATCTTCGCTAAGGTTTTAGGCATACCCTTTAGCTAAGTACATTTTTTGAGCTGGAGAAGTAATTCTTGTTCCTTATGCCTGAGGGCACACTGGGCTTGTGGAATATTAAGAACTATTTTTTTAATGCTTTTTCTGCTGAAGAAACTATAATATGCAGACCTAGAAATAATTATAACCAGGGTGCTTTACCTCTGTAACAGCTACCAGATGGAATTTATTATGATTCTCTGCCTGAGTTTCTGTAACCAGACCAGACCAAATGATACCTGACAGGGCAGTACAGATAAGCCAGTTACATCTTCATTCCCTGGTCTCAAATACACACGTCAACATTATTCAATCCTGATGTCCCTAAAAGTCCCTATAGGGTCAGAAAGTGAATAATTGTCAACCAGAGATATTGACATTGCTTCACAAAACCCTTCCAAAATAATTCTGTGTATCTTTCCTTACAAATTACCTTTAATGAGATTGTTTAGCTTTTGGGAGGCTTAGTTGAAGACAGCTCTCCCATAGCCAGTTTGAGTCCCTATGGTTCATGATAGACAGCAGCACAGAGTAAATGAGGCCATAAAAATATCTACAACATGATTGGTTAAAATAACTGCAGAATTATACTACAGAATGACTGGACTCGTGACATTAAGTTTATTCTCTCTTCTCCTCCCATTCTTTTAAATGAAATACAAAAATACCTTACTAGCAGATATCTTTTTCTTGTGTTTGTAGAAACCTGCTCTCTTGGCCTGGAGGAGAAAAGGCTCAGTGGGATCATATCCATGTGTTTAGATATCTGATTGGAGGAGTAAAGACAGGTCCAGACTGTCTTCAGTGAAGCCCAGAGACAGGATGAGAAGCACAATGCAAAAATTGAAATACTAGAAATTCTATTTGAATAGAAAAAACTTTTTTACTGTCAGAGTTGCTCAACACTGGAAAAAGCTTCCCAGAGAGGTCGTAGAGTCTCCCTCCTTGGAGATATTAAAAACGTGACTGGACATGACCCTGAGCAACCTGCACTAACTGACTGTGCTTTCAACAAAAGGAATAGATGCTTCTCCGAGTCCCTTTTGAACTCTAAGTTCTATGCCAATACACCTATAATGAGGTGATCACAGTAAACTGACTCAAATAAAGAAAAATTATGAATTAGTGTTATAAGCAGAGGTTCAAATAAAGTGCTCGTGCCAATAGAAGGGAAATCAATCTTACTTCCTGCTTAATCCTTTATAGAATACCGGTGCTTTCATTTTCTGCATGTATAATTATGTCTGCTGAGTCTCAGAAACCTTAGCAGTCAGAGACTATATCTTGCACTAAGGTGAGTAATTTTGCAATTCTTCAGCTAGAGATGAGGTAATATAAAAATATATTACCTTACTACTCTGTGTTCTCTCCCTTGTTCCATTACTATAATTTCTTTTGCAACAGCAAACACACAACTTGCCAACACTCTTTCCTTCTGGAACCTGACATAACCTGTTCACATAGAAAACTGACACAGCAAGTTTAGCACAGCAAAAAATGATTACACATCTCCTTCATTCCTCCTATGCCATTACATTAATTCCTATAGAACACCTTGGAGCAAAATCCTGCAAAGCAAGAACGCTGCTGTACTGCTTTTTCAAAAATATAGTAGTGGTATTTGCCTCTTTTTAGAAAACTGAAACAATTGCCACTGGAGCCATAGCAGTTCTAAGGAACTAAACAAAACAATAGTTCCTTTTTAGTAAGATTCAACATTCACAAGCAAGACAACTCCATTTCTTGAGCTCATACATGCTATTTGGGCAGGAGCTGGACTGTGTTCCGGTACTGAAATTTCTGGATTCTCTCTCTATGGAGCAGTTATGTACTTCTCTGAAAAAAAAAAAGGGTTTTCTTCTTTGCTGTCCTAGAGGACCAGTATTAGAAGGTAGAGAATTTAGAAGCTATTAGAATTCTAGAGAATACTCCAGTTTAAGCTTTTCTTGTACGTTACCCGCTAGAACATTAAAAACAAGAGGGACCAACAACCCACATGTAATCCAGTTCCAAGTGAATACTGCAGCTTATCATAGCCTGAGTTACAGGCAATCTGAAAGGGGTTGGGGAAACAGATTTCTTTATGCTCCCACATATGATGAGCAGCTTTCCAAACTGGTAACATTCTTCACTCAAGCAACTGAAATGGTTCAATAACAAGTAAAGAATCTTAGAGACTTTAGAAAATCAGATTGAGCACAGTGCTTCCATTAAGCATTTCTTTTTCACCCATGCTTAATCACTGTGTTTCAAAGGAAAGCACTGGGAAATAAAATCCATTTATCAAGGAAAAAAAAAGTTTGTAATCCTTGTAAGAAACAAGAAGACACAAAGAGATATGAGAATAATCTAATACAAACATTGTCAAAATAATTTAAATTAAATAGAGATCAGGTGTCTTGTTGTGTATTCATGAATGCAAGACAAGAAGAAATATAAATCATAGACTTAGTGTTTAACTGCAAAATTGCTCCTACCATGTAGTCATATGACTTTGTGAATAGACAAGCTTTGTTTTGAAAGGCTCACTTTATTGCTCCATCAGTAATAATAATTCCAGAATTTCACTCTGTGACCAATCTACAGATACTTGACCTATAACATTATTATCTTTTAATTTAAATAATTTGTCTCCCTTTGTAGTATTTCCTCCATTAGTGTATGCAGAAAGTCAAAATCTCACCTCTTCATGGAATGAAAGAAAAATTACTTTGAAACTGTAATAGCTTGAAAAGCATTCTGCAACCTTTTCATCAAATCATAACCTAATTTATCTTCTGGGATACATTGCATGAAATAGAAAGGCAATGATAAAAAAATAACTTGGATGCCATAGTAGCACTTTCAAGGATGCAGAATTAATTTAAACAGTCTCCAGCCATTTTAATTTTTGACTGTGTGATTTGTAATTAATTAAAAAAAATACATATACTGAAGAACTTACAGACACCTGAAGATAGATGGCCAAATGATGCTAATCTTGGCTTTTCCTTTAGTTGTTGAATTAAGTGGTGTATTGTTTTCCAGTCAGCATTCAAGTCTTCTAATTTTTTCTAGAATACAAAATAACAAAATGTTAAATTTAAAATACTTAAATTAATGTATCACAGAATGGCTTGAGTTGGAAAGGAACCTAAAGATCATCTGGTTCCAATTCCCCTCCCACGATGGAAAGGGATGCTACCCAACACTTCAGTTTGCTCAGGGCCCCATCCAATGTGGACTTGTAATGTAAAAAAAATGTAAATGTAGTGTAAACAAATGCAAAATAAAATAAATGTGTTTTTTTTTTTTTTTTCATCTGGTGAAACACCTGAATTAAAAAAAAAAACAACAAAAAAACAAATCAGAAAGATACAGCAATGAATTTTCACAAATGGGGGAGAGGGACAAGTAAAATCCTTTCCAACTGTGCTACAAAAGTTTCCTGGTGTCAGGGCCCTCAAAGCAACTTTTCTCCTCAAAGTTTGGTGGCTGAAGCTCAGAGACAACTTAGAACCAGCAGAGATGCCTGACCCTGACCACAGAGTGACTCCCTGGAGCATCCTCAGCCCATTTCCTTGGCCCAGCCCAGCCACCTGGGGTTGTGTTGGATTCCCCTGACAAGGCCTGATCCTGACCCTACCAGGCACAGCCCCCCAGCCTGACAGGTTTGGCTTTTAAGCACTGTGAACATGAGACAATAATGTTTTAAATTAAAATATAAAGGTGAGTTATGTATTTCAAAAAGCTTTTCAATAAAACCTCTTCAACTTCTTATATCAAAAGCAGAATTTATTCTTCCACCTATTAAAATAAAAGAAAAATAGTCTTAGGAGCCTTCAGGGTGCCATAAACTTCAGTGTGTGAGCACACAGTCCTGCGCAGTAATGGCTGAACTGTTACTTTTAAATAAACTTGCATAAAAGTCTGGAGTGTGAATAACATCAGTCCTCAGATAACCCTGAGAGGCATTTAGATTTGAAAATGTTGTTTCCACCTCTCTTTTTTTCTTGCTTTAAGGACTGTAAAGAAGGATGAAGCATTGCTAATTCTATGCTGACATGTCTAAACTCTTAAAATGAAGACAGCATTTCTTTTTAAGCTGCTGTCTCATTCTCTGCTACAAAAAGCAGCCCAGAGTACCGATTCAGCTCTGGAATGCTTTTAGTATTCTATAGTTTCAATCCACAATTAGATATATAGTTGAAATCATAATCCAGATGTGACAGAAAGAGGATGCCTATTAAGAAAGGTACTTTAATTACCTAGAGTCTAAGGTGACATAGATCCATAGGAGAGGGATGGAGAGCAATGCTCATTAAGTTGAAGTATGTATGTACCCTCCGCCCCGACCCTGGCAGAGACTCTGAGGTAGTGGGGAAGGTTTAGATATCAGGAAAAGATTTCTCACCCAGAGGGTGGCTGGGTACAAGACCAGGCTTCCCAGGGAAGTGGTCACAGCTCCAAGACAGTCTGAGCTCAAGAAGTGTCTGGACAACACTCTCAAGCACATGGGGTGATTCTGGGGCTGTCCCATGCAGGACCAGGAGTTGTGCTCTATTCCGTGATTCTAATATTGGTCCTTGTCATGAGTAAGTGTTTAATCATTCTTACATATATGAGCCAGAGATTTCTTTCCAGCAACGACCAAGTATAAAACATGCCCACCACGTACGTTAGAGGGGTTGTCTGGGGCAACAGCTACACCACTAATAAGAGAGCAACCAGTTCTAAACCCTGTTATCAAAATTACAGTTTGATGTTGCATCTGGCATAAATTAACATGCATGCATTAAAATGTTAACTTCTTTGAGCACAACAATTTTGCTGTAATTGCAACTCTAGAGCTCTGGTGACAAGCATGAACATCCAAATATGTTGCACTGAGCACAAAATTTTTAGATTGTCTTTAAATGTCAGCACTGGTGCAATTTAAGTGATGTTAACATCCTTATGTTGACTAATCTTACTGACAGCACTAAAATTAGATATGAATATTTAGAGAGAGAAATGTAGTCTTTTAAATGCAAGACTGAGGACAATGAAAATAAATTTCTCACTACTTACTTCTCACCCACCAAAGGAAAAGACAAATTGAGTGCTGTGGCAAGGGAACCACAGCTCTTCCACTGGCACAGAAATCCTTTCCTGAATAAACTGTTCTGATTAAGTGCTGTTAATCATGAGATTGGGGCTTACATTCTTTCTATTGCCACTGACACCAGCAGTAACCTCTCTCTCCCTCACCTTCAAAAGCTTTACAGAAATGCATTTCAAAAGCATGAAATCCATTTTATAAAAGTGAATAGGTCTGATTATTAAAGTGCTAGTGCTTAAAGGATCACGCATCTCATCCCATTCTTGACTCTTGAATCAGCACATACGAGGATTTCATTTGCCAACAAAAATGTTTTTACAGACTTCCATTGCAAAATTCTATTTTAGTATGCTTAGTGGAGGTGTGAAAATATACTTACTTCAGTGACATAACTATAAGATAAGTATGTGCCAATATAAATCCATGGGATTTAATTTACATTCAAAATACTATAATGAGAATATATTATAAAGGTTGCAAAGATAAGCAGCTAAACATTAGGAAATGCCGGAATAATTTTAACTATGAACATTATTTCAGATAAAATGCACATAAATTGCAGGGATATCTCTAATTTTCTGGCACATACTGCTTTTGAGCACAGGAAAGGCTTGCGGTGAATAAGTCAATAGGACCTCTACTTCATTTATTGAAAAGAATGGGAAGATTTGTGTTGAATTAAAGAAATAATGGAGGGAAAAAAAGCAAAGCTGCCCCAGAGAACTAAATAATCTAGAAATTTGTCAAGCAATGCTAGACAAGTAATTAATGCTTTTAAAGAGGGCATGTAATTTTATCTTTTTTTCTATGCCACACACTAAACAAGAACTGAGTCTAAGTATTGAATTGCTGTTTGCACCAGGAGCGATGTCTATATCCTGAACTGAATTAAGCAGGGTTCAGCCTAAACCAAGGGTACCAGAGCAGCTCTAATTAAAGAATTTTCTAAAATCTTGAATTCTTAGCTTTGCAAACTTGCTGTTCTTGCAGCATATAACCACTGCTTTATGACTTATTGCGCTAGACAGTCATTGAATGAGAAACTAACTTCACAGGCTGCACAATTACATAAACTACAGAATGTAAAGAAACAAGTAAAATGCAATCAAGGTGGGACTAAAAATTAAATATGCACGACCCTCCAAGTTACTAATTTCCTCACAGATAAGTCTTACAATATCGTTGTTAAAACTACAACTCAAGAAACATTATAATCTTTAAAGAGTATTTTTCTAGTAAATCTGGTAAAAATTGGCAAGTTTCAGTCTTTGATGGGAACACTTAAAATATATAGACAGAGTACACCTCTATGTCAGAATTTTGGGCTAAACAGAATCATTTTAACATCATTTATACTTCCATCATTCTCATGTAAAACAAGTACTAGCTCTTTGTCTTGAAAATACCCGCATTCATTTTTCAATTCTTTATATGCAATTAAAAAAATCTAGAAAGCCAAAACTGTTGTTTTGAGTGCTCTGCTTGTTAAAATATGGAATAAGATCCACAAAGACTGTAGCTGAACTCATTTACAAAATGAGTAAATGCAGTTATTGGGGAATGAATCTTGTTCCATCATTCATTCAGTGTGTAGATAACATTTCAGTTACCAACAAAAATAGGGCTTTATTAGCCAAGGAAAACACCCAACAGAGTCTTGCTTCTGCCCACTAAAGTCACCTTGTGTTTACTTCTATAATTTCATCATGTTTAGGAGAATTGATCATTAAAAATTCACATATATCAAAGGGGATAATAACTCTTAAGCATTTCTATTCAGGAAGCCAAATAATTCGTAAACATATATTAATTTCTAAAGTGGATATCAGTTCACTCATGTGACCCTTTGATTGGAGATCTGCAGGTGGGATTTACAAGTAATTCAGGGGAAATTTTGTAGAAGTAGGAAAATAATACTCCAACTATAATGACTAAATAGAGACAGAAATTCACTGTGGAGATCACCTACAGACATCTTATCTTTGTGAGGAAACCCTTTTTCTGCCATTTGTGGTTTCGGAGTGCTGTACATTTTGAAAAGTTCTTAATACAAAGCTTAATATCTCGGCCCAGTCAGAAGCAATTGTAATAGATACTTAGTGTAGTCAATAAGCCACTATTACTTTTTCTGGGATTCTTAGTCATCATGTTTACAGATAGTTAATTAGCAGTTATATTACTAGAAACCAGACCAAGCTCTGGTTGTATAGCATTGACCTCACTAGTTTTGGTCCTCTGCTTGAAAAGCAGCTGAACCAGACATGGAAGGATGCTTGCTGATGACTTCAAGCTTCCACAGGATAGAAAGTGACACTCTAGTCTCAGTGAGAGTCCTCATGGTCTTTAGGGAAAGCATGTAAAATATCCCCTTATAACTGATTTGTAAGCTGAGGAAAAAATTATTCTACAGTACATTTTTCTAAAAGAAGTACTGGGAGGCATAGTCTTCCAAACAATGTGTCCTCTGCTCCAAAACACAATCAAGTCAGTCATTCTACATAAAATTTGGCAGAGAAATTGAGTGAGAAAGTTCTATGTTGCCCATGTGTTCTTTCCTTCAAAATGAAAAAAAAAAAAAAGAAAGCAAATTATTCTGTTTCTAAATTAATTCTTACCTTTTCTAGAAAATATGCTCATTTTTTATTTTACAAAATTTCTGAAAGGGAAACTTAAAATAAAGGAGTTTAAAAAGAAGTTACATGTTGCCATTAATTACACATGAAAAATTACATTTGCTTTCAGTGCGAATTACTCTTGAATGAGTAAAACAACCTTAATGTAAAAACAATATTCTCATCAAAATATGCAAAAGATTTTATCTGGGAACATTACATTTTCCCTGGCTATGCCATCACAGAACAGAACAAATGCCATTTGCCAGGTTCTTTTATTGATTTTAAACAGAGCACATCAAGGACAAGTGTACAACAGGGGAAGCATAACCTATTACACAGTAATGGATATTGTTAAAGGTTGCTTCATTACCTTTACTGGATGAGTAGCTGGTTTTTCCTTATACAAATGACACCCTTTAGACAAAATCTCTTCCACATTCAGCTGTTTAGCTTGCACTGCTGCTTCAGTTTCCTGAAAAATAAAAAACACAGGCAGTCTAGGTTAACTATAGCATAAGCAGTAAGACTGAATGGTCCCAAAACTCCATGGAAAGCTGTAAAATACCAGTAGACAAGTTCCTGCTCAGAATTGGTGTGGGGTACTGGCACCTAAGGACAAAGAGGATCACCAGAAAAATCAAAAGCAAAGAGGGATGGAAAAGAGTAATTTTACCAAAATACATAGTGGTAGGTCAATTCATGGTGAAGGTTTCAATAAAATGAATGAAAAGCTAGCATGAACTCATAGTAAGAAAGACAGGCATGAGAAATCATTTAAGAGGCTGTGTTGTTTTGTCTGTCTTACCCTACCAGCTTATGAAAAGTGCACATTTTGTTCATTCAGTATGTGGCATTAAAACTGTCTAATGAAATGTGACAACAATACTGAGTTTAGAAAGATTAAAAATTTTAAAAAGACTGCAGTTATGAGTATTGAACTACCACTTAGATAGTAAAACCACAGAAATTAGTTAAAAAGAAAAGCACAGTAGTAATGACAGTTCCTAAAGGTACAGTCATGCACCTTCCATTAGCAGTAACACCCTACTAAATTAACAACAGTATATTCTCTAGCAATTTCTTTTTTAATCTGGAAAGGTGTAATCCATATGCTAACATAGGGAAATTCCAAATAACCTCTCCCAACATACAGCAGCTTCATTTTGTCAGGCAGTGACTAAATAAATAATGGGCAAAACTACAATTAAGACAAAAAACCAAACCAACCAACCAAAACAAGCAAAAATACAAACCTCCTAAACACTGTAAAAGAAAAGATAAACTACTTCTGGAGTTCCAAGATTCATGTTTTTTTTGTTGTTTGTTTGTTTGTTTGTTTTTTCCTACTAATATAAATGAAATAATACCTGACTTATCAGAATGAATTGGTCGGGGACTTTTTGTTTTCTTCTCTCTTCACCCACCTACTACATAGGCTGATTATCTTGTCCTAATCAGTATTGCTGACTACTCACTGACTCTCCAACTTAATTTTCTGTCCGCATTCTCAGTTATCATAAACCTGACAGCAGACAATATTGTGTGCCAGGTATGTCACTATCTGAGCTAACACATCATTTTATTGGTGAAAATCTGCTGTTCTTTTTACTCCAACAAGCCTGCTGGAATCTATGCTGTTTTAAGTCCCAAAAAGGGGGCATTTTGCACCTATGTTTAAACTCAACATATAAAGTACATCTACACTGCCCCCCGGAACTTTAGTGCAAATCTTTATGGACAACCACTAAGAATAAAGGCAAAGTAAATTCAACGACATCATCGTTCATTTTTCCTTTCAAATACTATTGGTCAACAACAAATGAATTGAATTAAACCTTGTCTGATTTTTTGCAATGATATTTGAAATATGTTTCAATTTAATTTTTTTTTTACTATGCATTTCAATGTTAATGAGATATAACTGTAAGGATTCATAAAGAATGAGCACTGAAAAGCAACACACAGCAAAATTGGGATAGTGAGGCGGGTGAGAGTTTATTAACCTTTTGATAAAACCCTCATTAAAGTCTTATTTTCTTTCTGTTTCAATACCATGTTAACTTTCTACTTCCCTACTCAGCACATAAAGAAAAAAATAATAATCAAGGAGTGTTAATGAAGAGGTAATTTTCTCCCTATCTTAATGAAAGCTAGGCATTTTAATAGTTGTGATTTAGTTCTTGTTTCATTGTTTGCTTGGGGTTTTTTAGGTTTTTTTTTCTTAAACAAAGCCATCTGCAGTATTTGGCCAGTATTTCCTGTTGTGTTATTCTACATGTCTCAAATACTCGTATTTTATGACAGTATAGGTTATCATAACAAATTCTGTAGCAGGAAAATCACATCACAACTCCCTATGGAGTCTAAGAATACCAAGAACACCGTGGATGTGCCTATGCTGAGAATTTAACCTGCAGCATGAATGTGCCTTTGAAGTGGATTTCTCAATCCTCCCCTCTCGCTGGACTTAGTTTTCCACCATGGTCTGCGCTATGAGCTCAGACACCATTTTCTTTCAGGGTGGAACCAGTGTGGAAAGGTATAATGCAATGATCAGTTAAATCACTGATTCCTTCTGCTCTACAATTTTCTGGAGTTTCATGAATTCTTTCAAATTCAGTGGCCTAGACCTAAACCAAAATGCATTGTGCAAGTCTATACAATACAGCATCATGCTTCGTTTGAGATATACGTTGCAATAAGAATAGAGGTAAGAATACATGGGAAAATATGGTTCTCAATGTCTTGGCATTCATTTGGACACTGATAAAATTAACAGGTATCTTATCTGTCAGAGCAGCAAATTCTTTGATTGTTGCCCACTAATCCCAACATCAATTAAAAACATAACAAAATTATTTGAAATAAGTGCACATCTGACATGAAATTGCTGTAGTGACTTTGAGGGAGCTCTTTGCGCAGTTCTTTGCTTGATGGGATAGCCCCTTGATGAATCCTCCCCAGTGAACAAGTTTCCAGCAATTTCAAATCTATTTTCCAGGTGACACCCTATTAGTAGGGTTGACAGGCAAGAGAACAGTTAGAGGATTTTGCTCCATCATTTAATTTCCTAAGAGAAGAAAATGGCAATAACTACAATATAGTCTCTGATGGTTTGCCCATAAAAAAGACCACAGTTATTATCTAGGCTGTGCAGGATCCAGAAGAAGAGCATATTCCCAGACCGGAGCCTGACCTCTCATCTTCATCACACAGGACTACTGCTAAAAATGATTAGAATTGCAGATGCTCATTTCCATCTGTTTTTAGAGAATACTAAAGTCATATTTGTTTTAAAGTCCTGACCAATTCTTCATTCAAACTCACTTTACTTGCTGTGGGAGGATGCAGAGCTGTCTTTGGGAGACAGAGCTGACTGCTGGAATTGCACAATTTATGAACTGCCTGGGAAAGCAATCGTAATGCTGCTTTTGGGCTGGGTGATGAATATGCTAATTAAACTTTTCACACATATGGCAAATTAAAATACATCATCACTGGAAACTGCTGTTTCTCAAACATGTATAAACAAGAATCAGAGGCTACCTTTTTTCCATGACGCACTATGAGTTTTCAGTGGTGTTAAAGTAGTGCATCCAAACTGATGAAAACCTGATGACGAATAAGCCACAGTGGTTTCTGCATTTCTAACAACATGCCAATTCAACCTGCTGAACAAAGTGGCAAGGACTTCTCTACAGCCCCATCTGGACTATGAAAGTCTATTGATATAGCTTAGAACTAAGAAAATTCATATTCCCTAGCTGAAACCAATATATTGACTAAACCTCTGGTGTGTATGCCAATGGAAGAGAAAGTTTGATGGCTTGGCACATGTTATTTCAAGAGATGGAAACTAACAGACAGGCTGTTTGACATGTGCTGCACATATATTAGGAGGCCTGGTCATCTACCTATAAATGTATCACCAGCATTTTTGACTGAGTATTGCTCTACAGTAAGAATCACAAGCACCGATTCACCTTCTCTGGTAACACTTCTGGGATCAATTTCCCGATGAGCTTATATCATTTGGACATATTAGGCAGGGACAGGAGGAAAAGCTCAGAGTAATTAAACCTATGTCTTCACAGTGAAATACAATGCAAAATATGGAATCTTACTGAGAGCCCTCAAATAAAAAAAAATATAACTTTGAAATTAATACAGTGAGTTGTTTCAAAACCTCTTGTTTCAAGTTTCAAGTATTTTCATGACCTCTTTTCAGCAAGACAGTAAGTTAAATGGAAATTAAAGAAGAGAATTTATTCACAGGAAAAGAAAAGCACTAAGCAATTTCCCTTTACTGATCAAGACAAGGCAGTGACAAGCAAATATAATAGATCTAAAATCTAAAACTATTTGGATGCTTTTAATTTTAAATAAACTTTTATGAAATAACCAGATATAAATCTCCATATATATTTAACTTGATAATGGAAAACTACATTTAAATATGTTTTTCTTGTAATTTAGATGCAGAAGAGTGTGGTAATGAAAATACTCAGAGGTGGATCTTATTCATGAACATAGAATCATTAAGGTTGAAAAAGACCTCCACAATCAAGTCTTTTTTGATGCGTAAAGGTTTTTAGATTTTTCATTTATTTGTAGCTTTGTAGATTTTTAAGACATAGTTTTATAGTTCCTAGAATTTTCTTACCTTTTTTCATACTTTAGAACAACTAATTTAACAACTAATTCCTAACTCTTTCTAAGACATTACGTCACACTCTTGAAATTCTGTTTAGTCATATTTTCAAAAAAAGAATTTCTAACAAGGACATCTTGTCCTTGTGCAAAAAGCACCAGCATTTGAGAGATAAAACAAACACTCCCCTGGAGATACTCCAAGGCACCCAATGGTGAATCACCAGGGCAACTGTTCTCCTATTGGGTGTACCTGTTAGGTAGTCTAATTAATTATCCTTATAAAAATTTTAGAAATTCTATATTGCTTGTGTGCATAGCTGTATTTGTGCACCTGAAATCTTTCATTAAGAACTGCTCTTTATATTAGCACTTTAACATCGTTTGGAAAAGTTTTTCTTCTGATTCCAGGCAACACTTTGGCCAAATACCACCATGTCACCTAAACCATAGCACAAAGAGTTTGGAACGTGAACATCTTGAACACTTCCAGGAATGGTGACTCCACCACTTTCCTGGGCAGCATATTCACCCCAACTGTCCTTTTAGTGCAAAAAAATCTTCCTGATATCCAACCTGAACCTCCCTTGGCTCAGGCTGAGACAATTTCCTCTTGTCCTGTCACTGGTTGCCTGGGAGAAGAGACCAATCCTCACATGAGAACAACCTCCTTTCAGGGAGTTTGAGAGAGTGATAGGGTCTTTCCTGAGCCCCCTTTTCTCCATGCTAAACAACTGCAGCTCCCCCAGCTGCTCCTTATCAGACCTGTGCTCCAGACCCTTCCCCAGCTCTTCCCTGGACTCACTCCAGCCCCTCAGTGTCTTTCTTGTAGTGAGGTGCCCAAAACTGAACACAGGATTTGAGGTGTGGTCTCACCAGTGCCGAGCACAGGGGGACAATCCTGTCCAGCTGCCACACTATTGCTGACCCAGGCCAGGTGCCATTGGCCTTCCTGGCCCCCTGGGCACACCTGCCTCATGTTCAGCTGCTGTCGACCAGCACCCCCAGCTCCTTTTCCTCCAGGCACCTTTCCAGCCACTCTCCCCCAGCCTGCAGCTCTGCCTGGGATTGTTGTGACCCAAGGGCAGGACCTGGTACTTGACCTTGTTGAGACTCTGGCCTCAGCCCATCCCTCCAGCCTGTCCAGATCCCTCTGCAGAGTCTTCCTGTCCCCCAGAAGATCAACACTCCTGCCCAACTCGGCGCTGTTGGTAAACTGCAAACATTTTCTCCTTTTAGACAAGTGAATTCCATCTTTCTCCAATAGGGCTGGCGCTGTATAAACTACCCCATGATCAAAAAGGCCGAAATTTCCTCAATGACAACAATTTCTAAGCCATGGTGGGTTCTCCTGGACCTTTCAGCATTCTTCCCTGCTACCAAAGGGATTGAGGAAAACCACCTCTGCTCCCTTCAACCAGTCATCCCAGTGCCCTGAAGGCCTTTTTGGTTGCTCTAGAACGTCTTGTCACTGCTGACTTGGACAACCAGAAGTGGGTAATAATCTGAGTCCAGGGAGTCTCTTAAGCATATCTCTTAATATCCCTTATTTGAACCCCAGGGAGGCAAAAGACTTCCCTGTGGGATGGATCCAGTTTGTATACAAGGCCCTCAATTCCCCTTGGAAGGAGTCTTTATTAACAGCTGCAAATGTGAAGTTCCAGCAAACATTCACACTTATATTTCAAGTTACTATTCCCACACATTAAGGAAAAAGCTATCATGAGGTTCTGACTGCCTCATTTTTACTTCACATGCAAAAAAAAAAAATAAAAATATATATAGTAGATAGAAGATAGAAAGCATGAATATATTCCCATTTTCAAGAATTCAGATTCTAAAAACGTGACCTCATTTTTTCCTTTGACTCTGCTCTGCATATTACCATTCATGGAGCAGGATAACTGTTGTGGCTCTTATTTTTGTTCTGTTTTATTGATTTTGGTTTAATCCCTACTCCCCTGTAATTTTGTTGAAGTTGGTTCCTCCCATCCATTTCTCCTCTTCTAGCTCCAACCCGCTAGTTGTCAGTTACCCTTTCCACTCCCTTTCTTCCAGACCCTTCCCTGTCAATCCCCACATGAGCCAATCTCTGAAGTGTCCACCCCTTTGGAAATCCCCTAAACCTCAACACCCCATTGGCCCATGTGACCTCGGTCTCTCCTCCCCCTGCTGCGATTTGTCCTTTACCTAGGAGACAATCCCTTTGCTCTGCCCTCTCTCCTCCCCGTCGACCTCCTCACTGGTTCCCCAGTTGTGCCCACCCCCTGTGTGATGCCCATATTTAAACCCTTGCACAGGCTTGTTCTTTCCTGTTTTTGCCCTGGATCCCTTTGGCAGTTAAACTGCTTTGGACCATATCCTGGCACGATGGTCTCCTCTTTCCACCTTGCCTCTCGCCTGTCAGTGGCTTTTCCGCCTAGTGAGCAGAGGCTCACAAGGTTGGGTGCCCGGCACTCATTGCGCCGATGCCCTTCCCCACACACGCTGCCTGCACCCTCTGGGGCACCTGTGTGGGCCACTTAACATCCAGCGCCATAGAGCCAGCCGTGCTCCGGAGGGGCCGCGACAGATAAGCTAAAGTAAACCACCACAAAGAGGAATGGTCAGAGGAGACTTAATTAAAATACATCAAAGTTCAGCTACACCACAATAAGCATCAGATCTTAATGGCAGGTCAGATAGTACAGTCAACAGCATTCTTGGGAGTCACTTTAGATATCTATACAATATTAGTAGAATACATCCAAGATACGCTATTAAGAGTTCTGTGGCCATCTTGAGTTGGAAACTAATTCACTGGGGGGAAAATGCAGTTGCCAGTATTTAAACTTCCGGAATAAAGACTTTAATCAATTTGGATAAAATTAAAGGAAAGGAAGGCTCTTAGGGCTGTTCCTTTTTACATAACAGATGAAAAGGTTTGATAACTTTCTGAATATTTTAGTTATCGCTATATAGAAATAAAACCCTCTGTGATCATCTGAATTACAGAATTTAAATACACCTTCCTGTCTTTGGGATTTATGAAAAATAGTACAAAATAACCTCCTGAAGTAATTCAATTTAAACACCATTCCATTAGTGGCCTAAGTCAAAGTAGTGTAAAATAAGTTTATCACTAAAATTACTGTGTAACTAGCAGACAAATAGTTTTATGTATCTGCCTCTAAAAATGTCATTTTAATGATTAAATAAAATAAAAATTCTTTCCCCTATGACATTAACGGACTGATCTTTTAAATTTGTGATAGTAAAATTTGATCCCAAGCCCATATTAGAAGCTATCTTAATGCAGAAAAGAGTATTGTTAAGTATGTTCAGCTTTTTAGAGTAAAGTATGCAAACAAAACATATTTAATTTTAATGAAAGTTTGGAAAATAGATACAACTATAACTCTTGATCTATGTGGAAAGTTTTTGAAATATTATGGAGAGGGAACAATCCTTACACAGAAAAGACCAGTACACGAAGGACCTCTTTCTTCTAAAAGTGAGATTTTGAAGTTCATAACTACTTTGTAAACCTATGAGTACAGCCTTTGTGCAGTTTGTAAAATACGCTGATATAATGTCTTTTAAAACTTGGTGTGTTTTTCATCATGCTGTTCCCTCCAATATGTGTTATTTCTAGTAATGGAAAAGGGAAGGAAAGAAAAGAGCAAGGAAATCCACCACAAAGAAATGGAGAACTAAGAAGATCCCAAAACTTAAGCCATGCAAAGCACCTGAAATTGCAAACCCTACCACTCTGCAGTGAAATGTTTTACCCAAAGCATGTTTTCCTGCTGGCTATCAGAAATTTGTGAGCTTCTTCTGTACTACAAGAAGAGATGAAATATAGTATTTTTTTCCCACATAGAGAAATCACTATCTATCCATTGCAGCTGTCTGTCCTGAAAAGGAAATTTCCTGGAGGTATTGAAGATAGATGAAATTATTAGCTGTAAAAGCATGACCCGCAGATACAGTATATAAAAAGAATTTGGCTACGGTGGTCATATACTGATAAAGCAGTCACAAGAATTCTTTGAGATTGGATGTAATTCAGAATATTATATTTTGAGACTGGACAGGACACAGGATGAAGTAGCTTCTCCTGTTCCGCCAAGACTGCAGATCCTCTCTTATTTCCAGTACATAATAAAAATAGAGATAATAACAAACCCAAGAGAAGTGACAGAGAAAAAGGAAATTTTGCAAAAAACAGAAGGAGAAATTTGTGCAGGAAAATAAGGGAAGTCACAAAAATTTTACTAGCTCTCTCTTAGCATTCTGTGTTCTTAGATGCTAAAGAACAGCAACTTTGGAGGAAGAGAAGTTATTTAGATCGACACAGTGGCAGATACAGGGTACACCACAAGCACCTTGACTGATAAGTGAAATTTGGTGATAATTATAAAAATACTGAGCCATGAAAATTGTTTAGTTCTTCTTGTAAACAGGAAAGATAAATCCGAATTTATTTTGTCTTACTGCACAAATAATAAAGTTTATTCAATAAACAGATTTCAAAATAATTCAACTTGTGAAGGAAGAACTTACATATTTATTTATTTTACCATCAAATTCTTAGTTACTTATTAATTCTTTTTCTTAGGGCTTATCGGCAAATTTTCATTCCCTTTCTAAGTTTAGTAAAAGAATCATTTTCAGAGGAGTTTCTGGCTACAAAAAGGAATTAGAAAAGAAATCAATCGAAATCTGTTACTGCTCTAGCACTGATTTGTTGATTGTAACATGGTTTTAGATATGCTCATCTTCTGGTATTAGTCTTTCAGGAGTAATTTTAAAAGAATGTGCATGAGGATGTATTTCTACCATTTATCTTCCCACAGTTTCACTGGTAGGAATGGCAAAGACTTCTCCAGTACATAACCTCAATGGCAGAAGCTGAGGTAGATCTCAGTAAATAGAATTTATGTTCTTCTAGTATGGAAAGAATGCTGTTGGCTCATGTTCAACTGCCTGGTTTGCAAATGAAAATGGAGAAGTTACATCTACACTCTGAGTGGTGACACCTTTTGTTTTAATTTCCATAAATAAGTATGTTATCAGAAGTTGATCTTTTTAGAATCGCAACCATTGACTTCATCCGTAAAAAAAGAAAATTCATAGTACAAAGAATGAAAATACCTAGTAAGCAAATGCTATTCACCTGGGCCCAGGTTTACATGGATGTATTGGGCATAGCTGGGATGAACCTGACTTTCCTCACAGCAGCCTGGATAGCACTATGTTTTGCATTTACAATGAAAATGGTGCTGGCAACACAGGCATCTTTTAGCTGTTGCTGAATAGCACTGACACAAACTCAAAGCCTTCTCTGTTTCTCATGCTGCTCCACCAGCTAACAGGCTGGAGGTGCACAACAAATTAGGAGGGGACACAGTGACAACAGCTGACCCCAACTGACCAAAGAGATATCCCAGATCATACAACCCAAAGCTTAGCAAGAATAGCTGTGGGGAAGGATGAGAGGGGGACATCTGGAGTAGAAGAGATTGTCTTTCCAAGTAAGTGGTACTTGTGAACTGGCCCAGCTTTCCTGGAAATGGTTGAACACCTGCCTGCCCTTGGGATCTGCTGAATGAATTATTTTGCTTTGCTTGCATGGACAGGCTTGTTTTACCTGTTAAACATCTTTATCTCAACCCACCAGTTTTCTCATCTTTGCTCTCATGGTTCTTTTACCCATCCTTCTGGGAAGGTAGGGACTGGGCGTGGAGGGGCAGGTGGTGAGCAAGCTGAGCTGTGTGGGGCTGAGCTGCTTGCCATTGCTAACCCTAAATAACTGTTTAGAAAGTATTGCCACCTGAACTGCAAGCCATCTTGAAATGCAATGTTTTTCCAGTGAAATGCATTGACTTTCTGTACAAGAGCATCTCAAAAGAGTTAAACTTTACAGCACTATACCCAGTGTCAAAGCTGCATTTACTTGTAAGTTTAACACAAAATCTGCAACAGGATTGAGCAATTTCCACATCATCACTAAATCTAGTGTGAGAGAGAACTAAGATCACTTTAGCCATACATTTATTTTTTTACTTAAATCAGCAAGTAAAAATTAAGCCAATTTTCCTCAAATATCAGCCAAAATAATATCAGCCAAATCAAACATTCAAATACCTATCAGGTACCAAAAATTTATATCCTTTCCAATGTACAAAAAACTATGAAGACATAAATTGACTGTTTCTATATTTACTGCATAGTAATCAATTCAAAGCAAATGAAGCCAAAGCTAATAGGACTTTGTGCAGCTGTAAGTTTTCATTTGAATGAGCTCTTCTTCAGATTCTATTATTTTAAACTGCTTGTGATCAATAGAGAAAAAATAGATAAACTTACAAAAGAATAATTACTGTTTCATAAATAATATGCTATTATCAAGAATATATCCAAGACTTCTCAGGAACTGTGTTTTGAAGAGATGGAGCGTTTTCTTTTAAGAAAAGAACATATGAATAAGATGGTGATCATGTTAGAAAATTGTGTTTTGTTGAATGGGAGAGGAAATTTCCTGTCTTAGAAAACCTGAAGCAAGCTATAGCTTTGGTATTGACTTCACTAAAGCCTTGGTAAACTGCCCTGCCATTTTTCTAGCTTGATTTTGTATTTATTTGTTTGCTTATATTAAGCACACTTTGAAGAGCATCTGAGTTGTTATCGGTATTACAAGGAGGAAGCCGAAAACCAAAGCTCAGGTACTCTCACTAGCTTCTGACTAACTCACCCACACTTCTAAACTCACCCACACTTCTAAAAAGCTTATGCTGTCAACAATGAAATCACATCTTGATTTATCATCCGTTTTTTCCAATAAAAACAGTACTACTACACATCAAATAGTTGATCACCTTTTAAAAATCTTTCATTTCCTGAGATACTGGGACAAAGTGTTAGCAATCCATCTTTATGGCTGCAAAGTCTGTTATATATTAAATTTACAATGATTACTCATTGGGAAAGTTTTGCCATAGTTTCACAATCCACCTGCAGCTATTATTGTTTAATATTCTTCCAATTGGAATAGATGTCTTCAGAAGACATTTGGACACACTGTTTAATCTTTAAATGCTCAAAGCTCACAAACAAAAGATTGATCAGGTTGCTCCTTACAGTCTCATAAGAAAATTTCAGTGAAGAGCCATAACTGATTTAGGCACAGAATATCAAGATATAGGTAGTTTAAATTTCATTATTAGAAGTTTTCCCAGTTCAGCCTTTTGCCAAATCAGGTGTTGATGTCAGAATATGAAACAGATCTCTGAGGTACGTACTCCTAATGAGCTCTTATAGACACACTACACTACTTCTTTTATATAAAACTATTCCTTTAAAAGTATGTTAGAAAAATGAAAAGGTAAAAGAATCAGTAAAGTGTTAAAATCTGACTTATCTGGGCCTAGATTGTCAAGAAAAAGCTGACAAATGATGACTGATGGACAAAAAATACAGCAATGTCCATTTGGCATTTTCATTCTCTACTGTGGGGTAATTTTCTTTTATTTGTCTAGAATTAGGTTTGCTACTCCTCATGTGCTCTTCTGTTCTTACTTAAGATTGTCAAGTATATAATGAAGTGATTGACAAGAGTTGACAGCCTTCTTATTGTCATTCAAAGTTATCAAGGAAAAATTCAAATATATGTTATTTTTTTAAAAATAAAGAGGATAGTCAGTTTTTATCTGCCAAAAATAAACTTAATACACTATTTAAAATATATGACAAGTGACCACCACAGAGAGTAAACAGATATAAATTCTACACTTAGACACAGTTTTAAGCAGTATAAACAAAAATCAAGGCTGTAAAAGCTTTGGAAAAGGACTCAAGGGTAGAGAAGTACAGGAAGAGTGAGTGATGACCCAGAGGTAAGGAGGGAGTCAAGAGATAAGATTGGGAAAGTGAGTAAGCGGGGAGAAAGGACCATTGAGATTGCAAGAGGATTTGGGGTCAAAGGTGTCTGGAAAATATAAAGTGGTTTGTTATATTGTCTGGAGAATATGATTTGAAAGGGTCAGCAGGGTTTTCATTGAGCTAACAGTAGAAATATGAATTTCTGCATTCTTCCAAGTCACTTCCTATCCAGAAGTTTCATTTCTCCATCCATTCCTTAAATGGGACTTGAATTTCTGTCCATCTTTTCCATGTCCTCATCATCTATAATAAGCTAAATCTGTCACAATCACCCTGGAAAACTGTTTTCCAGGGGAAATGACAGTGCTGAAATAAAGGCCAGAAAGAATTCCCAGAAAGAGCAGCCTTAACCTCTTCCTATGGTTAGAAGGAGGTACAATGACTCCTAAGGTTTTCAACAGGTAGGACGAGGATGAGGAGGAGGAGCAGGCACTACTACCTCCTTCCTCTCCCCCATATCCATCCTTCCATCCCACACATCCTGAGCTCTACTGCAGAGGTAAGGAGGGAGCACCAGGATTGTAGAGCATGAAGCATAAGTTTGTTCAGGTTGGAATAGGGCAGCTCCAGTTCCTCTTTTAACAGCAGGGGAACCAGAATCAAGCGGAGCATCCCAGGCCATTTCATCCTAAAGAGAGTAGATCATTGCAGTGGCAAAGAATTGGTGAAAGTATTAAATGTAAGCCAACCCCATGTAAATGCGTGCAATGGTAATATGCATATGATTTAAATAAAATCCAGAAATGCGAAAGAAGAAAATCTAAACACTGTTTACTTGATGTATGTCTTTACTACACTGTGCAGCTTGTTCAACCAGGCAGAGAGGAATATGGAATAAGGTCGGGTAAACATCTGTATTTTCATTTCCTTATAAGAAGTGTTTTGTGTACTTTTTACATTTGCTGCCACTGAGGAAAGAAAAAAAAAAATAGGGAAAAAAAAGAGAAAAAAAAAAAACGGAAAAAAAAGCTTATGTTTTACATAAAGTTTGGCCCAAATTAGTTAATGGACTTTTCCCACTAATTTTAGATTAATTGTATGATGGAAAATAATTTATTTTAAAAATATAATAGGTAACTAAGGAGGTGAAACAGCGTGTAAAATTAAGAATACATAGAATTCCATCCTTTTGTTTTTTGGACTACACTAGTCAAACCTCAAAATTAAAGTATACCAATCCTTGGCAAGATTAGGTATGTTCCAGGGCTCTTTTAAATACTAAAAAAATTACCATTCAATTCCTTCTGCAGCATTTTTGCTCTTTCAACATTTTGTATTTGAAGTAGGAATTCACTAAATAAAATTCCACTACCTCAGAAACTTAGAATGTTTTAGATGAAAAAAATTGAAAATGTTATTAAATGAAGATTTCTTTCAGTAATAAAAGTTATCAGAGGAACTAGATACTTCTTTTCTCGGTCAACTAAGGTGTTTCTGGATTGCAAGACTGGAGAGCAAAAGAAAACAAGTTTTATTATGCTAATTCAGCAGGGCTGAAGAAATCTGTGAATTTAATTTTTTCAAAAGATTTAGACTCAATTTATAAAAATACTGACCCTTAGATTTCAAACACCAAATAACAAAGTAAATAATCCACAGTAACAGCTAAAATTTATGAACAAACCATATAAGCATTAGCCTATTTGTAAGCTTTTCTTGTCTTACTACACAACATATTTTTCATTCTCTACATATTTGGGTTTCTAAAATTGTTTTTGGCTAATGGTATCTTGTTGATTACATCACAAAATAATAAAACAGCTTTACTATGTACATATTAGAAAGAAGTTGGGTTTTTTTGGCTGTTAAAAAAAGCTTTTAACTCCCACCAAAGTATTTTTCTAAAGCCTTAGCACACCTCAAATGTTACACGGACTACATTTAAGAAGTGCAATCTGACTGTAACAGATTGCAAAATGTTAATTTTATCTTAGTCACAGTTGCAGTAGGTTGTAATAAGAAAGCTTTTACTTCTGATCTGTCTTATCCAATCATTTAGATTTTTATATACTTAAGAAAAGCCTATTATTTTCACTTTGTTCTTCCAAAAACAGCATGAATTTAACCATGCATTGAGGCTTTCTAGGGTTCTTCCTGTAAGCAAGACATCCGGGAATCTCTAATCAAAACTCTCAATGACTTGGGGTCCTGTCATACACAGAATTGGGATTGAACAGGCATGTGAGGAAATAAATATTTAGAGGAAAAGAAAACTAGGATAAATCAAGAAAAAAAGTTGGTTAGATTTTCTGAAGGTATTTTCTTAAGCTGTCAACTAGAGCAGCCTCACTTCCAAGACTCCTCTTTTTTTCTTGCAACTGAAGTAAACAAATCTCAGCAGAACAGTCAGTAGGATGATATAAAGGTCAGTATTTGCACAACTTCCTTGAGCCATAACTTTGGAGCTCCATGGATTGTTGATGCCCTAGGCAAAGCTGTTTCAAAGTGTAAAGTATAGGTCTACATCCACATGTTCAGAATAACGTATCCCTAAAAGGTTTAAGTATATTAAATCTGGATGACTGGATCAGAATAAACACATTTCAAGTGCTCATGTATGTCCTTAAATGTTCCATTAAGGAGACAATGCAGAAGCGACTATAGCTTCCATTGTAGCAACCTACTTAGACTCTGATTATCTGACTTAGCAAAAAAACCCTTGTGATTAAAGATAACCACGTTATTATTAGGACCAAAAGAATAATTGGTTTGACCACTGCAATAATTCCTTTCTGAACTAATATTAATTAGATATTCCATATTTGCTTTCTTGTCTGAATTAGAACAGTACTGATGGTGAACTAACAGAGTTTACGAAAGAACTTTTTTACTGTCTATTAATACAGTATTGGACCTCTCTCTAGTTTGGCAAACAAAGCAGAGACAGAAAGATGGAGTTAAGTAATCTCAGCTGAGGAATAATGTGCAGGCTTTTAACTCAACCATTGAAGTAATTTATCAGGAGATGTGGATGACTGTTCATAAATAGAAAATAGAAACCAGTCTTGGTTGGTTTGGTTTCATCTGGGATTTTTAAATTATTATTTTTAAGAGAGGTGTGCTTCAGTTCAAGCAGAAAATAAGCTAGAAAACTGGAAGGATGACTTTATAAAGCAGTCCTGACTGGATGACCAGAGTAGTATCTTCTGACCTTACACTGAACCAACCATGCTAATTCCATGCATATCTCAGAGATGACCCATTGTTGACTGTTCACAGTGACCTGCAAGGTTGCCATACAGCGTACAAGAGTTGTAACTGTTTCTGTATAAATGCTTCATATAGTATTTTAATAGCCCAGCAATATCTGTGGACTTCTTTTAGGAGCTCTTTTTAATATTAATATTTTTGGCAAAAAAAAGAATACCTGGCAAAATGTTTGTCAGTAATGACTAGATTAAAAGGGAAGGTGGAGACCATCCTCTTAGAAGTCCAAGGATGTCCACAACTCAGTAATTACTACACAGCTTTCTCTGATGTTAAATCTACTATCTCCTGCTGTTAGATGGATATCCCATATATTTCTAGCCCAAAATACTGCTGAAGTACCTAGGGAAATGTATATCAAAATACTATTAAATTGCCACAGACTTGAAAGAAGCAACACTACCCTTGAGAGCCCAAGAACCAAGGCAAAATTGGAGATAGTGTTGTTTGGGTCAGGAGTCAGACAGATCTGAAAATGCAAAAAAAAACTTCTTCATGTCAAAATTCCTTCACTGACAGAGAGTATATTATATCATCCATGTTATCCTGCAGGGCTTCAAACCATATCTCTGCAACTGAGATATGGTTGCATTAAGAGTTGAAAAGCATCCATCACTTCCTAAGATTCAGGTTTACTTATATGAATAAATATAGTGGCAATACAACCAGCAAAACCATGACATTTGAATGTGCAGAAGTTAAAGACACACACATCTTTAGCTGTGAATTTTTATCGACAGGGGAAGAAAAATGGCAAAGAAAAATAAAGTTGACCAACTGAAATTTGAAAGCAGAACCAGGAAAATCAGGGCATTACGCAGTCAATAGTACTGGGAGAAGTTACTAATTGAAAAAAAAGTACCAGCAACACATATTAACAATCACACAGTAAGAGTTGAACTTCAGCATGTCACTGGTGAAATGTTCTCCTGCCACGGCTGCATCCGCTGACTGTGCCTGTAGCACCACAGCTTAGACACCAGTGCAGGCAGAAGTTGTATTGTAAACAGAGCTGTTCTGTTAAGTACTTCAGCCTTTTTCCATGCTGTAATGTAGACAACTGTTGTACTATACCCTTGGCACCATTTTGAAAAATTGGAAATTTGTGATGATACCATCTAAGTCTGTGAAGTATGAATACTAAATCATGCAAAACAACTATCAGAATGAGGGTAAACCCAGGTCAAAGAATGAATGCAGACAGAGTCATACTGTCAGGCTTGGGAAACCAGAGTTGTAAAAGACACAATATGAAATATATTCTACATGCATGAGAAGCTGGTACACTGCAAACCTGGAAGTGTTCCAGTGTTTACAAGTAGCAGAGGAGTCAAGACTTTCTTATAGATGTAGATTTCATGCCTTCCCCATGCATATACATGAGTATTTTACGGGCGCAGTCTACATATTGCTATTATCGGAAATGATCACGTCAATGCGGTGAAAAAAAAATTCAACACAAAGAACAAAGAACTATGCTAATAATTTAAATTTTTAGCCTGCAAATATGCATTTCAATGTTGATTTATTTGGATAGTTTCTTAAATTAAAAAAAAAATATATGTTTGAGAGGTTTTGGAAGGTAACTGTAGATAGGGATGAAAATAATGAGTGAAGCAAACACTGATACAGAGGCTTTCTAGATCCTGAGAATGAAGAATCCTTTCTCTATTCTTATTCAATACATACATTTCTTATGTATGAGTTATTAAAGTTCAAACGTGCTTTTTGACACCACTGCTAAAAATTATCCTGCCTAACTGAGGTTGTGGGTCCTAATTGTGGCACTACAGCCTCTACATTGTGGCCAAGAAAATTACAACGACAAATCATAATGGCATAAAATATATTAGGTTTTACTGAGCCATACTGTAATTCTTTGAAGA
The DNA here is from genome assembly GCA_013400315.1 of Bombycilla garrulus. NCBI lineage: Eukaryota > Metazoa > Chordata > Aves > Passeriformes > Bombycillidae > Bombycilla > Bombycilla garrulus. The sequence goes on from VXBU01015271.1 coordinate 27,392, forward strand.
AAGTGTTGAGCTATGATAGCAGAATGAGCTGAAAGAAAAAAAAATAAGTAGGAAATGTATTTCATGTAAATGATGTTGCAAAGTACAATATGCTTTCTGGGACTGAATATCTAAAAATTTTGTTTCTACAATTTAATAGTGTTCACATTTTCATTAACATTTTTAACTGCTTTTTAAACTGACATTTGTACATACTTTAGAAGCTGAGATGTTGCCCAAAACTCCAAACGACATAGAACTTTCCAGGGATTGTAGGACCACAAAATCACCCAGTATGTTCCTTGGTCACCACAAAGTCTTACTCCTCATTGGGTGACCAAGGAACATGCTGGACTTGTCCAATTTCTTTATGTCTGTATCTTCTATTCTTCTATTTTTTAATTGCATTACTGTGAAGTAGGAAAGAGCCTGTCCCTCTATGTACGTTCGTACTAAACTCAGGATTCAGGTGTAGGAAGCAACAGGTGTAAAGCATCTGTAACCATGAACTATTTATCCAATGAACATTAATTTCTTTGGTTTCAAGAGTCTTTAAATAGTGAAAAGTTTTAAATGAACTTGGGACTCCCCACCATCAAGATGCCCAGGGTGAAGGAAGACCAACAGGAGGACACTGTTGCATCCATGGGTAGTGCCTATCTCCTGCTTAACCTGTCTCTGTCTCTTCCTCTCTCTCTCTCCTCTCTCTCTTGTATTTCATTCTATCTCTCTAATTCACATTTTACAGTTAAATAAAATCTGTATTATTGACTTCAGCATATGATCATGTTTACAACTTAATTTGGGTAGAGATATATCTCAATAATTGGATCTTAACAACTCCTATTTTCGTACAACTAATTTTAATCCTTCCCTCATTTTTTGTATGGTGACAGAAGTAATGAAGTAGAAAGAGGGAGGGCATATGCTAAAGTTCTTCAGCATAACTACTCACACCATTAAATTGTGAGCTTTGCTTTCGACATGGGACAATCTGCAAGGTCTGAGGTAATGCCCAGGCATGGCCAGGGATTAGCATCAGCCACAGATGCAGCAACAGGCACTTTGGGTGCGGCTATGTTCTTGGGGGAGTTGGGATTGCTGCTGGAAGGATGCAAGCTGTGCTGCACCAGTTAACCTCTAGGCCAAAAAGTGGTCCTGGGCACTTTGTAATTACGAATAGAGACATAGTTTCCAGAGCTACAGGAGGGATTTTAATTGCTCTACCTGTCACCAAGCCCAATTTTGTATTGTGTCTTCAAAGTCTTGCTTTGTGAAGTTCTCTGTTAACAACATGTAATAATTTTGCCTTTGGTTGCACCCTTTTTACTCTCATAGAATTGCTTTTGTGGCACCATTAAAGGTTAACACTGTTGGATATTTTATGTAATTTTTCTTCTAAGTAAAATTAAGGGACTTCTCATATCTTTTTAATAGCTTATTTTTGCAGGTGGAAAAAAATGTATGATCTTTTAAACTGGTATTAATTCACAGAATTGAAAGTTATCAGTCTGAGTTGTGAAAGTGAAATTCACAGATATTCTCTTTTATATACTTGTTATGCATTTATTACACAGATCAATATTATTTAAAAGATTAAATCAGATTATCTAATAAGGACCTTATTATATGCCTTGATATGGAAGAAAATATAATGATAGTTACCATATTAAAGTCACATGTCAGAAGCAAAGGTTGCTATGGTTTTGAGAGAAAGAAAACATTGTATTTTGGAAAATTCTTTCAGAATATTCATAATTGGTATTTTAGATGCATTTTAATTTGAGTATCAAGTTTAAATTTCAGCTACCATAAATTTCTGTAATTGAAATTTGCTAAATATAAGTAGAAATGCAATAAACTTGCTTTAAAATAGGTATGTTACTTCAACATAATATTGCTAACTAGCTAAAGACACCCCATCCATCCATTTAAAATAAAGACATATCCACATCCTCTTTCTCTTCTACTTATCCATGTTCATATCATTTATTTCAACCTGAGGTCAGGAAATTTCTAACACTCAATATTTTATGCCTTTTAGAAATAATATCCTTACAATAATTAAAGTTTTTACCTACTTATGTTAATTTTGGAACTCTTTTCCTGAAAAAACAACTTAGAAAACAAAAGATTCAGGAGAGGACTTAATGGCTGGGCAGAAAGGAGAACTTCATGTTGCAGGCTTAGTAAGAGCATGAAGAACATTGACAGAAATTTCATAAAAGACAATGTCTCAAATGAAATTGAAATTAAAATTTGCAAGCCACTACATCAAATCCTGTCATCAAAATAGTCTGTTTTTCCTGAGGACTTGGACCTGGTCTTTTTCACTCCAGTGCTATATTTACCAGTCTGATGGTCAGTTTTAAACTTCTTCATAAGAGTCACTCTTGTTTCTGAGAAAAGGAGTTATGAAATCCTATAGGAGATACTTCAGTGGTCTTTGTATATTGGTGCAGACATTAAAATAGTTGTAGAATAAATGTTGAATTTTTATGAGCATCTGGGAATAACAGAGGAAAAGACATATCCTTTCCTTAGGTAGGATACACATTCTTACTTCTTTAAAGGTACATTAGCCATAGCAATTTAAATTAATTTTAATTGCATTGAGGATAGCAATTTAAAAATACACATAAATATAACCATTTCAGCAATGATTTGAGAGGGTATGTATGTCCAGGCTTGACACAGTGTAGGACAGACAGCATTTTAGCAGGGGTCTGAATGTTTGAAGTTGAGTGTAAAATTGAACACTGTCAAGAATAGACTGCTTTCCTAAATTATATCTACTCATTCTTAATGTGTTTTGTAATTATTAATGGTCTTACTCTGCTTAATCTTAAAAAAAGGTTCTAAAGATATAATCTGCCTTCAGAGATAATTAATAAAGAGTCTTAAATGTAAAAGTTTCTCTCTGCCAAAAGAAATATACAATCTAGATAAATCTAATTCAACAACTTAAGTGAATTCTATATCTTTTAAAAGCAATCCATATAGATAACATGCAGATAAGAAGCAAATACACTTTATATGATTACAGTCCTTATTATAGTAGTAGTCCTTATAATCCTTAAAGTCCTTATAATCACAAAAGAGTGATCTAAAACCAAAACTAGACAACCTTACGGGAAAGTAATAGAAATTTATCTGTGAAATAATTTTTTAAATTTCTTTTTTCCCTGTTCTTTCAACTGTCGTTCAGAAATATTCTTGTCACATCACCACAAGATGGAAGAGCCAAGCAGAACATTTCACTCACAACAAGCATGGAAAACAATAGTCCTATCATTTTTAGAAATTTAGCCCTATTTTAATTTTATATAAAATTCAATGGTGGAATCATTTTAGAAATAAAGGAACAAAATAGAAAAATATATGAATCACCTCAAAATTTTTCCTAAACTACAGGAGATAAGGACCCATAGTTTTATTGAAACCAAAATTCCATCAGTCTTTCAGTACATATAATGACACTTGCAAAAAAGGTACACTAATTTTATCTTTTAAAAAGGGAATGAATGCCATTTCTGAACTCATTCTGTCAGTTGCAGGACTGCAACAGGACTTGAGATTTAGTGTTTTATACAATGCAATTGTATGGCTTAAAAAGTGTTTGGGCATTAAACCAGTTCTTTAGCAGAAAATAAGTTAAAGTAAACTTAATAAACATGCTCTGCAAAACCATACATCTTCAGGAGCAGGTATTATTCCATGTCATGCAAGACAAGAAAATTTTTGAATATTTACATGTTTTTTTTAATTTTCCACTAAAAATTTCTCTGTCAAATTGATACAAAACAAAATTCACTGTCTTCTCTTTAATCTTCACCTATGCTAACAAGATGCTGAGCTACTGTAAACTGTAACCTCAGGGATTTCAATTATCTATTGCACTTTAAGTGCTTCCTCAGTTTATTTGAAGACCATATATGCATAGATAAAGGCAAGACCAAAAGGTCTAAGTGTACACCCAGCAGGCCAGTTGATTCTAGACAGTATTTTTCAGCCTTAATTTCTTTGGCCTCAGTCAAGCCATATAGAGGCAGGTTTTTAATACTAAAATATATATTTAAAAATCAGATTACAAATATTTTTGCCACAGTTATTAAATAATCTTCCTTATTGATTCTGGAATAATGTTACCTGAACATTTAAATATCTTTTCTTGCAATATCAGAATTGCATTGTGGTCCTAAATGTTCTGATTTTCATGTAGTCACAATAGCTTTAATGAAATAGCTTTAATAAAAAAAAATCGATATTATGAATTTAAGTTCACTTAATATAAAAATTTGATATATTGATTTTTGGGGTCATTGTTTCATGTATATAATCTGGCAAAAATAATAGGTTTTAGTTATATGTCATCCTGGAACCATTAGTTCTAATATGCCCTCTCACTAGAAACCATTCAGGAGAAAAGAATAAAAGGTTTTCTTAATTCACAGAGCTTTGAGCTTATGGAAACTATTGCTGACTTCTGCCTCAAAGTTATATCATTAATAAACACTATACAGGTGATGCTGCAACTAAATTTTTAACCACTATGTACTCCAATGTTTTTTTAAAACAGAGGAGAATTTACCTTAATATCAAAGGCTCCTGGCTGACCCACTTTGTTGTAAAGCTCTAGCTGGTTCTTGACAGGCGTTACCCACAAGATCACCTGATTTAGTTGTTGATCAAGTTCAACAAAATCCTTTAGCAGAATCTCTATTTCTTTTTGTTTTTCTGGAAGATCTTTCGAGACCTGAAAAAATACCGGAAGTCATTGTTTTAGTGAAAAAAACCAAACAAACTACAAAAACAACTTAATGCTACACATATATACATTTATACAAAATGTTAAAATACAAGTTTTATATACTTGAAGAAGGGAAAGAGAGAGAAGATCAAACAATCAAATTATTATGGCAGGTATCTTACAATTTAGTTGAAACACAGTCTGTCCTGAAATAACACAGCAAAAAACCAAAACACACATACAGAAACCTAAAATAAAATTTAAAAAAAAATCAAACCTTACCATCATGCTTTTTAGTATTTTAGTAAAAAAAAAAAAAATCTCAGTATACTAAATTGTTTTTAAGCTCAATTTTTAATCAGGGAAAAAATTGAAAACATGAAATTGATCCCTTGAAATATAGCAAACCTTTTTTGACATCTTGAATGTAGACATTTATAAGCATGTGTTTTCTTATAAGGTGTTTAGAATTGCCAATTGTATCAATAGATGCATAAGCAGATGCACACAGTGAAGAAAAATAATAAAGAAATGTATCATCAATTCAGATCAGGCAACTTGGTTCTCTGATTTGCATTCAAAGCAGTCAGATTTTAACTAAGCATATTCTTCTATGCCAACAATATTAGAAATTAAGAATCAGTGAATGGCACAGTTCAAATCCGGCTCTGAAGCACTTGGAGTGAATGTAGGAGCAGGCTGGCAATAAATAACCCAACACAAAGCTCCGTGCTGTCCTTCCCAGACTGTTTTCCATAGCTAGAGAGGTGAGATGTCACAAAGCTACAAGACAATAAATCCAAACTCAGAGACATGTAAGCAATGAGTGCTACTAAAACTGAACCACCACCTGCTGGGAGAATGCAAGGAGCACAACTGTCTGATGATGTGTATGTTTCTTTAAACATTTGGTGTGAGAATATTGATTTATAGGTACTAAAATAATCCCTTTACATAATCCCTGCATGTGATTTTTTAGACTGCATGTAAGGAGTATCTGTAATTCGGGAAGCTGATTTACTGTATATTACATTGCCTTCATTTTTTGTTATAGCCACCACGACACCCTATTTAATAAAATCTCATCCATGAAGTAAATTACTTTTAATGTCTTCCTAATCTTTTAAAATATAAGAAATAAAAAAATTAAATCTGTTTTTCCAGAATGGCCCCAGAAAAGAAAGAAAACAATTAAAAATGCATTCATTTCCCTTATGTGTTAACTCAAAATTTATGCAGACCTTGGCCTAATTTCATACAAGATTGGTTTCATCTTTCTTACAACTTTTGAATGTTAATCTCTGATGTTTACTAGCTTTCATATTAATGTAAATACGTTCCACAGAAATACAACTGAAAGCAAATAGGTAATTATAGGCAGATAAAAATCCAAGCTGACTTCTGTAGATCTGAAATTTAAATGAATCTGAAAAATATAAAAACTAGAACTTAAGGCATCATTTCCAATCAACATTAGTCAAGTATTTTGGGTGCAACACAGGACAGAGAAAGAAAAATTTGTAGAGGTTTTGGGGAGAGGAAGAGAAAGGGGGATGTAACTGATTATATATTAAGGCATATTGCAGAACAACAGAAGATGAATGATTAAGTTTTGGTGACAGGCTGTACTTTAACCACTTTTTTTCAAAACATTTATTTATCCCACCTATGATGAGAGGTTAACTGCAATTTAGGTAAATGCAGCCTCTTCCTACAAATTGTCTCCTGCTTTAAAATTATAGCACAAATATAGGAATAAAGTATTTTTAATATAAAAATAAAAAAATCTATGTAAATATGAATCAGCTAATTATATATGGTAATGTCTTCTAATTTTACCACAGAGGTAAAAAGAACAATAGTAAATAAATAAAGAACTTTCACTAACTCAGGTTAGGACTACAGATAAGCATTTAACAAGTCAATTCCTTGTAAAATCCAAGTAATGTGTCACATGCTATTGTGTAGGAATCAGACCCTTAGATTCTGGTTATCAGGGATTTCATTTGCTAGCTTATTGTGGTTTGTTTGGGTTTTTTTGTAAGCTCTGGCATAAAGCCGTCAAGCTGGCTAATCAAATTAGAGCCTGATGAGTTTAAGGTAATTACAAGTCTGACTATCAAGCCAAGGTACTGTTGCAGAATGTCTCTTGGGGGACAGCTTGTTTCCTGAACTAATTCTGCAGCTCACCAGAAGCATAAATGGGAAAACCTCCATGGAGTAATGGACATGGACATGATGACTAGCTGTTCAGATTTATGCCCTTTCTGAGACAGAAGAGTACACATGGAGATGGGGCCCTCCAGAATCTTCCCTACTGTTTTAGTCACAGTCCTTCCAGTTTGTTCTTCACTGCTCCAGGAGCTGCACCCCTGAGGTGCAATTCCAATGCTGGTGGGAGCTACAACAGTCCCACAGCTGCTGTTTCTGGCCTCTCTGAATGAGTTCCTACAAATTCTTGGACCCCTCCAGGGATGAATGAGCAGCAGCTAGTGTCCTACTTCAGTACTCTCTTTTCCACTTTTGCTTTGGGCCTCATCGTCCTTTTATTCACTTGTTGTCTTGGGGTAACTCTCCAACATTTACTTACTTTCATTCCCTTTGGTAACTGCTAAGTTTTCTCAGAGGATGGCTGAAGCTCTTTTCTAAAAGTGACAACCGATAGGAACGGCGGCCATAAGGCAACACCTGCAGCTGAGTGAAAACAGGGCAAACATGAAGTGCTTTCCCCACGGTCTGCCTAGGACTGACACCGGCCTGATGAAGTAGTGTTATAGGCTGGCAAGGAAGACAGGGTGCAAATAGCAAAAGGAATTGAATAAAAGATAACTTCAGTTAGAACACCTTTCTAAAAATTTGGGTTATCCCTTTCAGTACAAATTAAACATTTTCAACTTTGCCGTATTTCACAACAGATCAACATTGACAACACCTTGATTTGCAACCAAAGATGCAAAGCAAATTTGTGGAAACACCAAAATAAAAGTGGAAACACCAAAATTATGGATCGTCAAAGATAACAAATCTGAGTTCAACATCAAAGTACTATATAATTTCAATGTTACATGTCAAAACACTAATCTCAAAGCATGTGATACATCTAAAATTTTGTACTTTAGTTGAAGTGCTAATTAAGTAAGATTAATTCGAAGCTTAGTGACAGAATAATGGAAAAGATTTAAGCTCTAAATGGTGAAACGGCAGAAGCGCTTAATTTTACCAGCTGACGCTGGTCTTCACAATATTAAGTTTTATTCTAACCTAAAACTATCAGACCATTTTCCACATCATTTACTTATTCTAAATTTTGCTTCTTTCATTACAATTCACACAAAAAAATCCACAAAAAAACTGCCAGCACAAAAGAGGTAACATCTCTCAAAACATGAGAATATATGAAATCTGAATAATTGCATACTTTCGAAACCTAAGTCTTCATCTATTTTAATTTCTTATGAATTCTAAATTACTTGCATTGCTTGCTTCTGTTCTACCTGAACCTGATTTCTGGCATGATTTTTCCTCCACAAGTAGCCTAAACAACACAGTCCTATGCTGATTCTATTCCTACCCCAATCAGATTACTTCGGTGCAAAATATTACCTATGCTCATCTTGGCAGTTTAGATCTCCTTGATTGTTTCCCTTGCTCCAATTTTCCACTGCTATTTGTCACTTGAGCTTTAGACAGTTATTTTTTCGGTCTGCAGACAGTTGTGTGCATGCACTATGGGATGAATTAGAGCTCTGCAGATGGAGAGGAATACCAGTTCTTATGATAACAGGTATAAAGGGAGGAAGGATTTTTATGAAGTATGTCACCTGGTGTAAAATCATATTCTGTTTTCCTGTTCTGTTTAATTCTCATGAATATCCAGAAAGCAGATTCAATTAAACAAGTATCAATTAAAATAATGGTTGTGGAGTTACAGCACAATCTTTTAACTCAAGAACAATGCTCAAAATGAAAAAGCTGAAACTAATTGGGTCAAGACAGTATGTAAGAAAGATCAAAGATTGGGGAATTGCATTGTAGATGTCAGAAATGTTATTGCAAATGAATTAACTTGGTGAGTTATATTACTAGTAAGGCATCACTATAAATAAAAGTAAGGAAAGACACTGAAATGACTTGTACATGTTATATTTCAAATGACTGATTCCCAATCTCAAACATCATTTCTCTCTCAGAAATCAACCTCTTTCCCTGTTTACCTGAAATGACCAAAGAAAAAAAAATGCAGTTTTTACCCAGCTGTTTGAGAATATAGATAAGGACATGCATCTCTCCAACATGTAAATTTTCAAAAAAAGAATATAAAGTATTTTCTTAGTAGTAAGTGAAGACCAAGGAAATCCCAAATTCCAACATTTTAACAGCAGTGAAAAGATATCAGGTTTTTTCCTGCAATACTAAAGTGCACCTTTCTTTTGCTATTTGCCTCACCAAACTCTAATAGGACAGCACTTAAAAATGGATCTTTTTTTGAGGAATCTGAGAGTGGATTAAAATGTAGCTAACCCAATATGCATAACGAGATAAGCTGCAACAAACATGAGCAAAAGTAATGTGCTGGTTCGACACTGATTGACATTTTGTTGGGCAGAAAATAACCACCCCTGGAAGTGAGGTGTGCCTGTGGATTAACCATGAGCCCAGTGCAACACCAATTGTGGGCCAGATGTAAAGACAGACAGGGAAATGAGCCAATCAAAAGTGAAATTCGTCTCAGTAGGATATACATTTGACACAGGACTGCCTGGGAATTGCTCTCTTTTCTTTCTGGCCTTGAAAAAGTACAGACATACTGCGCCATCGGCCAGGCCTCCCCCCCCACCACAGCCATGGAGGCCTACAGGAGGGGGAGGCTGGGCTGGGCTGGGAGCCCCTCCCAAAGGAGCTGTCCTGGCAGGTGGTGGGGTGGATGGAAAGAAAGAGCTTTGACCTGGCCCAGTTTCCCCGCCATGTCCAGTGGAGGTGCTTGTGCCGGGCTGGGCCGGGCCAGGAGAGAGCTTCTCCGGAGGGAACTGTCCCAGCAGAGAGCGGGGGGAACAGAGGGACAGGCTGGTCCCAGGCTGGCAGAGGAGAAGAATCCCCCCCCACCTCTTTCCAGCGCTGAGCCAAGCTCAGCAGCTCAAGGACACCTTATTAGAAGAGCCCATAAGCAGCCGAGCTACTGGCAGAAGTCCCAGAAAATGAGG
>VXBU01015271.1:37682-78023 GCA_013400315.1 Bombycilla garrulus
ATACTTTAAGTTTGGGTGATTGTGCTTCTTTTTTGGTCCTACCTCACAGCAGAAATTGAGAAAAATATATTTTCATGGGTGCACTGGCCCTTGGCCAGTGTCAAACCATGACATTCTTGGTTCCCTGACCAGGAAATCGAAATTTGGTAAATAAACCCATGGCAAGTATATTGTGGGATATCTGTGAAAACTTAAAAAAATGTTATTTTTTTATGCTTCCCTTGGGAGAGTCACTTGGATATACAAAGCACTTCATGAAAATGGACTTCGAATATGGGAGAACTGATAGTGTCAGGTTTGGAAAAAAAAAATCAGAACTGCTTGCATAGAGGAAAATGAAGTATTTTGTATAAAAAATCGAGGAAGCTTTTTGTAAGAGTTTCTTCACTTACTAAATGACAATCATGTAGAAGCTTCTTCTTTACCATTCTGTTTCTGAAAAAATGCAAGTATTTGGAAAAGAAGAGACAGTGGCTGACTACACTGAAATCAGCCCAGAGCATAACAGGACTGAAAGCGGGTTTGATACCATCCAGGGGAGAATTTGGATAATAAAGAAATAACTGAAGTCATAACAACTATTAAATGCAAACTTCAATGCAGATTTATTGATAAATCATAACTGACACTTCCATAGCACTTGTAAGATGATTACATGAGACAGAAATTCCTACAGCCACTGTTCAGAAAGTTTGATCTGCTCAAAATCACCATCCCTAGAGCATGTAGTAAAGAACAATTTAAAATGGAAGAGGGAAAAGTTGATTTCTATGCATCATTTCTTCATGAAAAATAATCAGTGTGAGAAAGAGTTTCATATAAGTTCAGTTTAGGATGCCATTTAGTTAATTAACTGAGCCATTTGCGTTAGCAAGCTCAATATTGACTTTAAAACAAAAACTATGTAATTCCTTTAAACTTATGAATATTTATGAGCCATAATGTCTCTGACAAAGTTGGAGTAAAGTCTGTATTATTAGAGGAAGATTAAAGCAGGCTACTAAAAATATGTACAGAAGATTTTATTTGCTAAATATAGAAGAATGTTATTTGCTTTCTATCAAGCATTTCATGTCTCCTTGCAAGGCTCCCAGGACCCGACCTTGGCAGGTGTTTATTTGGTCTTGTTTTTTTAAAAACATCTCAATGGAATATTTGCAATATTTTCAACTTTCATTTTTATTAAAAAAATGAAATCCCCATCAATGCAGAAAACTAAAGCAGTCCATAAAAACAATACCCCAAACAATTTTCTGCTTCAACTGACTGTCTAGATTTTTAAAAAGCAAACAAACATATTCCCCCATCCCAAAGATTTGCTTTCTTTTTCTTCCATGGTAATATGATCATGTATTTCACAGTCTTCTGAATATCTGTATTTTTATATGTAATACTTGTAACTAATTGTCATTCATTCTGCTCTCCATTGTCAGCAATTCTCCTTTGTCAAGGACATTTTTGAGCACAAGTCCCTCCACCTTAAATCTCTGGTAAATTATCTAGTCCAGGAATTTATTTTCTTTATCTTTTTCATACTCAGTTCCTGAAATCCAAAAGCAGCCACAAAGACTGTAGGGTCTAGCTCTTTCACTAATTCTTAATGAAGGATATTCTGACATGAAAATTATTTTAAAATAAATGTAAAATGCCCTAAATGTCCTTTCTGTGGTTTACAGCAGAAAATACGATATATCCCTCAGGCTACACACAGTTCTTAGAGTGACTGCAGTTGTTAAGAGCTTAAACTTAGGACTTAGCACATCATGGAAAAATATTGTTTAGAGAAACTGTGACCACCAAAGCCTACTCCACACATGAATGTGCTTCCTGATAGGAATTGGACTGTGAGCTAAGCCACAGGATGGGAGCTTGAGGTAAGATAATTGTGATACGACTGTCCAATTATCTCAGGTCTAGGGAGAAGTAAATAAGGCTGGGGGGAGAAGAATGTATTCACAAACAGAGCCAAACTGAGCAGTTGTGCTGAGAATCAGCTCTGGATGGCTTTGGGGTGGGAGGACGAGAGGTTTTGGGTGTGTGACAAGACCCCACCTTCCCTTACGCAAACTGACTCAGTTGTGAAACCCCCCACCCCAAGAAGATCACAAACAGTACATTCGTGAGTGAGGCAGCTGAGTAGGTGTCATAAACCATCAAAGACCCCCAGAGTGTCCCCCATATTCATTCCTAAGGCCTTGCACCAGAGGACTGCAAGTGATGCAAAGTGATACAACAGACCCAGAGTCTGTTGTGAGAGACTGTGTCAAACTTCTCCCCTGGGGGAGGTAGCTGGGCATTCCCACCTGGCCTGAACATATATTAATCCATTGAACTCTGTGTTTCGTGAGATCCTCACCACTGAAAAGACCAGAAGAAATGGATCAACAGGACACCATGATGATTCATGAAGCTGTAAGTGCAGTGATGTCCCCGCTCAGTCCTCCTCCAAGCTGAACAGACCAAGTGCCCTCAGCTGCTCCTCACAGGGCTTTCCCTCCAGACCCTTCACCATCTTTGTTGCTCTACTCTGGACTTCTGAAAAGTTTAATGTAATTTTTATATTGTGGCAACCAAAACTGCCCCCAGAACTCGAGGTGAGGCCACCCCAGTGCAGAGCAAAGGGGACAATCCCCTCCCTTGTCCAGCTGGCGATGCTGGCCCTGATGCCACTTTCCATCTACCAGGATCTCCAGGTCCATTCTCACAGTGCTGCTTTTCAGCATTCCATTCCTTAGTCTGTCTGTACATCCAGAGTTGAGGAAAAGTTTATTTCAGACTATTGCATTTGTGGGAATTTAAATTACACAGGCATGTTGCTATACAGACAAGTCTATATAATTAAAGTATAATCTTTATCTTGTAAACAGCAAAGAGTAAAACATTGATTTTAGGCCCCTGTGGTCTTCCTTAATAAAGATGGATGAAAAACCTGGCAGACCATGGCAGTGTCTGTCTTGGAACTGAAGTTTTAAAAAGCCCAAACCATTGCCATTGATTGGTGTGCAGTAGCATCTGAGCATTGTTCATTACAAGTGAAATCTCTTTCAGAAGCACAGAACATTGTTGTAAAAAAATGTGTAAGGATTTGCCTGAATTTACTTATTTGATATCTAGTAATCCAGCTGCATCAAAACTACCTCAATGTAGCTGTCAGCATGTATATATTGAAAATTAGTACGTCTTACATTCAAAGTATTGGCATAACTTCTTAAATATCTGATTAGTATATTCTGGATTTGTATGGCAAACAAGAATAATAAGGAATTTTAACATGGTTGGTAAGATAGTATGATGTATATATACACACATACATGTATTTAATCATGCTTTTATGGCCTCATTGGCTAAAGACTTTTTACCCCTGCATGACCTGACTGTATTTCATAAATATTTTTCTTTGCCTAGCTTTTAAAATTGTAATTAATACTAGCTGCTAGCAATGTGCAAATTAAAAGGAGAAAAAAAAAGACTATATATACTTGTTTCCTAGAGCTTGTGACATTCCCATGTTTGTCCAATGAACATTTACATCAAATTTTTTTTGCTAGACGTGACGCCATTTTTGAGTATGGCTGATGATGAGTGTAGACTACACTTTATTAGCCATCTATGACACACTGTCACAGGTAATTTACCATAACAAGATACTTTATTATATTTAATGGAATCAGGTCACTCATTAAGTGAAAGTAGATTCAGGAAAATGTCAACTTCTGATCCCCAAAATGCCAGTTATACTATTCTTATTTCAAATTGAAAAAACAGAAATCAAACTGCAGCATTCATTTTCCAACATATTTTCCCCTCCATACCACAAAAAACAACAGTAGCAATTGCAGTAGTTCCAACTGTGAGCTCGAATTAAGTTGCATGCTGGAAATTTTATGTCATTGCAGGTAATCTATGAATAATTTCTACTCATGGCAAGCTATAATATATGAACTATAACCTTGTTATGACTTTGTATTTCTGCGATTTTGGGCCCATCTGTTTTTCTCTACACTTGATCAACCAAGCTAAGACAACCTACGCCTGTTCTGGTGGTACAAAAAATGTTCACAAATTATAGCCATGTCACTCCACTCTAATTTTTATCTTGTCCACATAGCACAACAAATTGATTTGCTGTGGCAATAAACAGTGAAATAGTCTCTTCGGTGTCTAGTAATTAGAACTAATACTAGCAGACAAATTAAAAGGCAGCAAAACAAAATGTCTCCATCAGGCACTTATAATAACCTTCATAATACATACAGTAGATGTTGTGAAGACTAAGGTGGATAAATGAGGAGAATGCTGATTTTGGCATCCAGCTTACTTTCAGATAATTTAGCTCATCGCTCTTGGCTGACACCAGACCAAGAATAATATTAAAGAATAATAAACTCCTTCCAGCAAACCTCTGATTCCATGGTTCACTGGTCTCAGACCTAATCTATCAATCCATTTACTGCACAGTAAAAGGTAAGAAACCCATTACAGATCTGTTACATGCCATGGCAGGTGGTATATGACAAGAACTGAATTCATCACAAACTCCAGTGCCGAGTACCTTTTTGTACGCTTTGAAGCACTAGGTGGTTACCTTACTTGGCTATCACAGCAGAAGATACTTTAAGCTTTGAAAACAAATGAAAAATTCTCGATGTGAAAGCATAAAAATGTTCATAAAATACTTCATTTTTCATAATATTAAGACTTCACAAAGATAGTGCTATTTTCATTTTTACAAGAAATACTGGCTTTGGAGAGGTACAATAGGTAAAACCAGGATAGAATTTAAAAGTCATGCCTTTCAAACGTGGGCTTTAATCTTCATTCTCTGCTTAAACTATACCGTATTAGGTAACAGCCTATTAGAATCACTGTTTAATAAAGTTCTATAAAGAAATAAGGTGTTAAAATAATTATGATCCAAAAGAAGAAAAACTCTGCATATCTACTCTCAAGGTCATCAGCACGTGATATATAGACCCAAAACCAAAGACAATTCTGAAGTAAAAGCTACAAAGATGCTTTTATGTGACTGCAATTCCCTCCATACTAAATTTCTTTTCTAGGTTATTTCTATTGCTGTAGGGCAACAGTTTCTGTGACTGTAAAGAAGGTTTGAACATTACTTATTTCAAATATGTCACCTTGAAGGTTAAGACTCACAGGTGGTGTCCCCTATTCCCCTGCTTGGCAGATCAAGGCAAAACAAAAATTTGTGATAACTTTAGGACGTATTTAACTACATTCTCAGTTGGTGTAAATTTTCCCAGCTTCTCTGAAGTAAGCAGAATTACTCTAGTGTGCTCCAGATAAGGACCTATCTAACATTATTCATGTAAGTGTCATGTATGTTTCATTTCTTGAAAATAGTATCATTCTGCAAAATGAGATAATCATAAATGGTAGATTGTTACGCGTTCATTTCTAGCAGAGATGGCAGATAACGAAACATACACTTTGGAACAAAGGATTAAAGTATAGGATACAATCTTAAGATGGAGTAGAGAGACAGGAAAGCCCCAGAGAAATCTCTACGTGATGATGTTTGTCTACTGTGCTTTGAGGAACACAAAAAATATATCCTCATCAAAACCACTGACTACAGAATCATCCTCAGGTGACCTGAGAAGTTTTCTTGATATAAAAGTGCCTATCTTGTGAACTTTGGCTCAGAGTAAATATCTGTGGGGTTTTTCCAGTGCTTGCGTATCTACAGCTGAATGAAAAAAACATTAAGCTCCTCCATGAGGCTCACAGAGTTTCCTTCCATGATTTCTAGTTTTAATTCAGATCCTAGATTTTCAGAGCAGAAAGTGAAACAAATAATTGAGGTTTCCTATGCAAATAATGAGTAACAGCAAAAAATATGCAAATGTGAAAAAATAATTATATTTCCCTTACATATCATTGGGAAAATCTTACCAAACCCCAAAATGAGATTCTAACCTTTTGTTTTGATTTGTATTCTACATCTCTCAAGATCACAAAGAAAACAGAAAACCTGAGAAAGAGAGCACCTTCAGAGAAGATGTATGAATTTGAGTATTTTAATTTTCAAATTTCATTTTTGTTAAAAAAAAAATGGACAAAAGACCAAATTACTAAATTTTTTGGATTCTTTATATTCAGAGGCCAAGGGACAATGAGACAGTTTTATACATTTCCATGGGTAGATAACAGAAATAAAAACAATGTGGTTAAGTAATGATCTTAAATGTAAGAGTACTTTTCTTGGCTTAGTCTCTTTTAGTAGTAAATGAAATTTTTCAAGTAAGAAATTCCAAGAATAATTATCTTGCCAGACATATTAGATCTAGGGGATATAAAATTATAAAAAAAATCAGTAAATTTTAATGATTCACTAAACAGTAGTTTTTGTCTCCCATATTTCACCCAATCCTAAGTACTTTGAACAACATTCATGGTTGCTCTGGCTGTGACAAGAGACCTGAAACATTTTTTGCATTGGCCAGCAGAAAATGAAAATTCCAGGGTTTTAGGTATATGATTAATCAGTAAAAGGCTACATTCAGTGTCAAATTGCACCTTTTCTTAAAATATATTTATGTAATTTGACTAACAGGAAAGTTTTTTCCTGAAAATGAATGCTGTCTTTTTAAACTCAGAGTTTAGGTATTAACATGGTCCCTGAATTCAGCTATGCACATGCTTCCTTCAGCCAGTAGATAACACTGTTTGGATCTTGAAGTGTTCTGAATTCTTCTATACACATTGATTTCAGAAACCCATTTGTAGAGAAAAAGATACTTCTGTCCAACTACTGAAATAATGATTTATGAGTCCAACCTGGAGTTTGTGAATGTGATCAATATTTATTATCCACTTTTGCCTGAGTCATTAGCTAATATTCTGAACTTTGCCAGACTGCTCCTGTTAAGAAGAAACTAGTAATAGTACCATATCCATTTCCTTTTTATTTCTCAGGTCTGTGCTTGAAATTCAACTGTGTTTATGGAAATGGCAACTAAAAGACAGGATCTGTTATTCTTTACCAGAAGCTCTACCTTGCCTTTTCAGTAAGGTAGTCAGATGTTTTTCTCACTTCCCCCACCCCCTACCACCAGAACTAAACACAATGATTTTTATTTTTTTTTTGCCCCAGCATCCTGATTGCTTTAACAATCAGACACTGTAGGTGAATGTCCCTGACTCTGACTTCGCAATTAGTCTCTTCAGAAATCCTTCAACTGACTCTACCTTGATGGTTTCCAAGCAGGCTGATCCATACACTGGGTGGTAGTCCTCGGGACAATGCTTTCTATCATTTCTACCATGAAAATAAGCAAATTATCTAACTTTGAAAATAAGCAAATTATCTAACTTTCTTAACCAGATTTGTTACTCATTTTCATTAGTTTTCAAAACAAAAATATACTATTTCAGCAATAAAACAGAACAAAGTTCTCCCTTACTTCTTTCTATCAGTATGGAGATCCCAGAAAGCAAAATTTGTGGTATTTTGCTACACAAAAAATGGAAGTGAATGCTCAAGGTTGGAATAAGTGTGGTGGTAGGTGAAATAGTGGTTGCAGTGTCCACCTTGGGACTGAGAACAGGAGAGATTCGGGAAGTGTTTCCCAAGAAAAGAAAATCAAACATTTGCCTCACACACCTGAGTCACAAAGCCTGGAATATTTGCTGTTCCAGCAAAAGCACCAGGCTACAAAAATGGTGCTGCATTCCACCCTTAAGTAGAAGAACTGCAATTTAGGGAGTATATTTGAATGCAACATCATCACTCCAGTCACTAATGGTCTTGCTTTGCTATCACTGTTTCTCACAGCAGTGTATTGTACCAATTTTTCTTCCTCAGGTTCATTATGCACACAAATATGTCTCTTCATACAGAGAAAAATTATACATACCAGAAAATATATAATGCAAATATTCCCAGCAGATGAAAATTTTATATCACAGTTATATCAGTAATATGTCTAACCTTTAACAAACGATGGTTAGCCTCCTTCAGTGTACTCTCAATCTTATGTTTTTTGTCTGGGTTCAGTGATGCACTTCCGAGTGCTATTCCTCCAGTTTCATTTAATCGTTTCAGTATTCCCTTGTGAGGCGGCAGCTCTCCAACTCTTAACTGGAACAGACAAATACAGCAGTTAAGATGAACTGTGGTAGGATTTTTAGCTCTCTTATCTTGACCCTTATTGATTTGTGTATCAGCCAAAGGAATAAACTCAATTCAAGACAAAATAACTGTTGCTTTCTGAATGTAGAAGGCTAAAAAAAGAACCCAAAAAGAGACTGCATTGGCCAATCAAGTCTAAAGAGAGTTCTATGTGACAAAATACAGGGTTTGCCAGTGATAATTAATCACTATTACATTATAAATTCCAGACCTGGACACTCAACACTTCATGTACATCAGTTTTAATAATCTTGTAATATGGTATGGAGCAAGCACTTTGGAGAAGTGTTCTAGTGTGTTCCAGGCTGTGAACAGTCACGCAGATGGTTTGTGGTGAAAAGCCCTTCACTCCAGTTCTCCAGTTTAACCTCTTAAATAAGAATGTTAATGTATGTTCTCTAAAAAAAAAAAAAAAAAAAAAAAAAAAAAAAAAAGAAAAAAAAAGGAAAATGAAAGCCAAAAGGAGATGCAGTGCAGCATCAAAATGTACCACTTCTTGACCTGAAAAACCGAAAACTTATATTGTCAAAGTAGCTTAATGTATTAAGTAAGGTTAATGTTGCTTCAAGGGTTTTATTGTTCTGGGGTTTTCCCTTGTTTGTTCTTGATTATTAACAAAAACAGGTAAGTATGAAATGAGCCATGTTGACAGATAATGCATTATTATTTACTCCATTAAGATGTATTTCCTTTTGTGCAGCTCCAAAAGAAGGTGGATTGTAAAAACAAGATACAAATGAGAGATGCTAACAGCTTTAATTTTGGATTATATATCCCTTAGGAATGCTATGTAGGAAATATTTATGTATATGAAGAGTGGAGCCTTCCTGGTTCTAAAACTCTATTAAGTCTTTAAACCCTTAATCATTTCTACAAACTGGAAGATGCATATAACACCCCTTAAAAGTATTTCTTTGCCTTGGATCTGAAATCCTCAACAAAAGAGCCTCACAAATTCCCTGACCAACTCAATGGCATCTTCTGCTAAATAGAAGGACAAACTCACCCAATGGTTGAGTCTCCATTTCCTGAAACAATATTTATCCTATTTTTATTTAAAAAGAAACTTAAAGATTTTTATTAAATAATCCCTAAGGTTTTTTTTTTTTAATTTTGTTGTGAGAAGGATAGAACAAACTGACAAGTTTTCTTCAGGTTCTTTAATGCTCTATTCGTCAGTAGTTGAATTTGTTCAACTTGGATTTACAAAAAGGATAACTAGGCCCTTATCCTCAAGGCAGAAAAGGAAAAATTTTAGGCATATATTCTATAAATAAAGGCATTTTCCCATTACAGTTTAATTTATTATTGTACAAGTCATTAAAATTAATCATTTTACTGAACACATTTCAAAAAATTAAACAGATAAACTTCTGGTAAATACATTTATCAGCAGTATCAAACTATAACATATTCATGAAAATATTCCAGCCCTTAAAAACAAATATTTAATGTTCTGATGAGGGTTTTTTACGTCTTTTTAAAAATAAGTCACCTAGATGTTTAGTCTAGAAAATGTTGTAGTGATATTTTAATGAGTTGACATTTATAATTATGCATGCGGTTCTGGATCCTCTTGTGAAATACTGAATACCATTTAATAATTGAAAAGCTAGAAAATGTTAACAAGACACCTATAGAGAAATGCTGCACATATAAACCAGTCATGTTCTGAATTAAGAAATGAGGATGAAAAAGATAATTAATTTCATAGTTTCAGGAAATTTTTCTTTCAGTAGATTTTCCATTACTCTTCTGGTTTTAGTATGATCAATATATATTTGTACCTGGGTTTTGAAATACTCAACTTCTATTTGTCTAAAAAAGTTATATGAATGCCGTGTTTGATGTCAGAAACCATTTTGGGAAATAGCTTTCAATTTTCTTCAATGCAGAATTGGTAAAGTAAGAAAATATTAAAAATAGAGCTTACAATACCTTTACTTTGCCCAAGCAGTCTCTCAACTGGTCTTCATTCCCTTGTTCAAGGGGAATACAAATAACGCTGTCTGCTTCCTCTAACCATAAAATCAACTTGTTCAAATCCTCTTGAAATTCTGATAAAATATTCCTTTCTTCCTCTGTCCTGCAATAAAAATGTGAAATTAATGTTTCTATAAATTTATTTTTATATTGAAGAGCTCATCCATACTGAAGGATGACTGATAAATAATTCTTAGCATTTATAATTATTATTTTTATAAGTGGGACACAGATTTCTTCATATCAAAAATAGCAAACACCAACATCCTTTTAACATGGCATTAAATGTATTTTAAAAGAAAAGATCAAGGCATAATTTACAACATCACTAAATTCATCTTCCAAATAACATATGGCAGGTAGCAAACAAGCCCACCAGAAATAAAGCAGCTAATTATTCAGACTAAAATTCTGTTTGAAATAACAGCAGGGAAGCCCAGTGTTGGCAAGTAAGAATTCTAGCATCAAGTGTTACCAAACTGAATCTGTAAAAACTGACAGAGACTCATGTGGGCATATTAAACAAAAAGATATTTCAGTAACTGTACTATATACTTTGGTGTTAAGATTCACAAAAAGCAGATAAGGTTCACAGTCAATAAGTAGGAATAAGATGGGATTCACGACACCTAACTTTAGACGTCTACTCTTCATTTATCTCCATCTACAACTCATCTGCTCATTTTCATTATGATTATATAAATATACTGAGATGTGAACTTTTGTGCAAAAGCTTCTGAAGTTATCAAAAGATGCAGGCAAAAAAATTTCAAGAGCAGCAGGGAAGAAGAGCATTGGTAGAATGTGAATGCTTGGGATTAATATTTGGAGTGGGCCCTTCTAAAAAATAAAAATTATATTTTGTATAAAATACTTGTAATTTATCCACTGAACTTATTCACACACTGAGAATTACCTGTATGGAAAGATGAAAGATTGAATACTTATCAAAATTCAACAATGAAAAGCAGATCCTGCAAGGTGGGATAATATTTTTATTAAGTCAGTTTGCTCCCATATGCAACTGGCTCAGGTAGTGTTGGGACATCCACACACACACAAATGCCTGAAGATACTCATCCCTTCTCATGGGGCGCAGCTGGCCCAGCTACATTGGTATGACATGCAGCTGTCCTGTTTTAGAAAGTGTCATAAACAATCCAAAATATCCAAACTGCCCTCAGACTCATTTCTGGAGCTTTCCACCAGAGGACTGTGAATGATCCACAGTGTTGCAGCAGAGAATGCTTAACTGCCCCCTCCCCAGGGGAGGTACCTGGACATTCCCACCTGAACATGAACTTTATATTATGCAGGCTTCCCTCACCCCCAATGGATCAAGAATGGAATCTTCACTTTGACCAATGGGCATCAACATTGCAACAATCAAATCTTGTTGCCTGATCCGCTGATGGGTTTTTCTTTCTTTCCTCTTCACTATCTATTCTTGTCCTTTATTTTTCTTTATTTTCCCTGTAAATTTGCTTAAGCGATACCTTTACTCTTATATATTGTTTCATTTCTATAGATAATAACCAAGAAGACTGCAAACCTCCTTCCCACTGCAATCAAATTTTTCTAAAACAAACCTGCCATGTACACACAAATAACCAGTCATTGAGTGTCATTTCACTCTGATCTGCCCGAAGGGATCTACTAGTAACAAGAACCTCAGTTACTCTGCCTTCAGGAGCAGGGTGTAACAATGTCCAACCTGAGCCTCCCTTGGTCCAGATTGACGTCACTCTCTGTTGTCCTATCCTTTGTCTGTGGGGAGAAGAGACCAGCACTCGCCTCACTAGAACCTTATTTCAGGGAGTTGTAGAGAGTAATAAGATCTCCCCTCAGCTTCCTTTACCAAAGTATATTTTTAACATATAACAAGTCAATATTCATAACTACACTTAGAGCATAAAAATGATGGTTTTCATTTACATATAAATTGAAACATTTGGCAAATTTGTGTTTCCCTGAACAGGATCTCAATATAGTTCTAGATCAGGTTCCTGGTTTAGATCTAGAGTGGATTCTAAATCAGCAGATTTATTTATTTTTGTTCTTAAAATGGTATATCTTAATATTTAGTACACATATGAGCCCAACACTGTTCTTTTTTTCTTTTTATTATTTTTTACCCTCAGAAATAAGTTACTCTGCAGTATCTGTCTACAGATTAAACAAACATAAGCCTCTGGTGCTAAATTGTTCTTTAGAGAAAAAAGTAAGAGATTATATTTACTGTGAAAACAATAAAATTCTCCAAAACTATTTACACTTACATATAAATTAGGGATATACCCATAAACAAACACATCTGCACGTTTATACAAACAAATACATGAAAAAATGAATACCATAAATAACAAATGAATTAACAGTCCTACTTTCTTGGTTTTGTCTTAGATTTTGTAATGGTATCATGCATGACTATTTTCATGAACTACCATTTGCCCAGAATTTCTGGAATTGTAACAGATAGAAAAAAAAAATTGCTGTTGCTTCTAAATATAGGAATATTTATTGTACTAATATTGTATTTCTTACAACTCTGGATCTCTTATGGAGTTATGCAGACAAAAATTCTGGACTTTTCCAATACACACAAATTTACTGTTTGGTTGTACAAGTCATGCAAAAAAGAGCCAACTTTACAGCATCACACTTATTGCACTGTTCTTCACTGAGAAGTGCTCATGCTCATGACTTGAGAGGTCATATGCTCTTCTCAAGCCAAAACAGGTCATCTAGAACCAGCTAATCAAAACATTTGTTTCTATGAAAATGAGTCAGATGCTAATCTATGCTGAGATCCATAACATTGCAACTATAAAAATGAAGAGAAACGAACTTCCTGTATTCCTGAAGCAGAAGCAAAACTTCAAATCTCTCTGAGGCAGTATCCCACCCTGCTCCAGTTATGGAAATCTGGGAATCAGGCATCCAGCGTTACATCATACATCACACAATGAAGCCTTTGTCTCTCAACCTGACCAGGTACTCCAGATCCCAAGATCTGGAACAGCTTCAATTTTTCTGGTTTCCTCTCACTTCTACTCATTTGTGAAGTGCATAGCTCAGTAGAGGCATTATGAAATGGTACCCTGAGGATAAACCTGAGAAAGATCCAAGTTTAAATGCACTAATTCTGGCACAGAAAAGGCACAGAATTCAACTCAATACACCCGAGAGCAAAATTATTGAGCTGCATAGTATTTTGAATGAGAAATCAAAAAGATTTCTTGTCTCCTAGAAGAGACAGCAATTGGCAAGATTCCTTTTTCATCTTAAGTATATTGTCAGTTTTATCACCCTTATGAATTGAGCTGCAACTATTAAAACATTTTAAGTTTTCCTAGTCATGAAGAAAAGAATGTTTTACTTTGATGACTAATTTAAATGCTGATCAGTAGGATAAGAATGTTTTTAACCTAAGACTTTCCAGGAATTCTTTCAGAGATGTTTTTTTCATATATATATATATATGCATATATCTATTAAGACATATGTAAATATATATATCTATATATATACACATATTTCATATATCTGTGTGTGTGTGTGTTTCTCTGTGTGTGCATGCACAGAAGGGTTTCAGAGCTCAGAAAAAAAAAATACTCCATAGATCTACTTCTTTATTCTAGTCAGGAACAATATGCAGTAAAGGAATTTAAAGGTTCATTGCAATTAATAGGACATGCAGATGCACCTTATAATTTACTTTACCATCTCTTCTTGACCTGCTAGAATGTTACTTCTATTATAAATAACACACTGCAAGACAAGTGTCATATCATGCAAGACAATAAAACGAAGCGTTCTGTGTTAGCTGAGCCAGTTAATCAAATTAAAAGTTTTAACTCAATGACTGATTACCTTTTGAACAAACTGATTTCTATCACCATAATTACCTTTGGAACAACAGACACATGTAATTTCTAGGTGTTTAAATCCGTGGTGGCAATGAAAAATTAACAGTCAGTTGTTACTTAGGGAGTATGGGCTTTCCAATCCAAGCCTAAACAAATTAGATTAAGGAATATGAGCCACCAGTCAACTCAGACATGGACAGAGAAAGAGAAAGCAGTTGGAGTATGACTTGCTGGAAAAGAGGTGACTGAGAAATAAGATATAATTCCAGCAGCTGGCCCTAGGAGTCAAGCAGATCCATCTCTAGCGCAGGCCTTCAAGCTGTTTTATACTACTGCCTTATCTTTAGAAACCAACCTAAGTTCCCAAAAAAGCTTTTAAGCTCATTTTCTGGTGGCATACGACTTATTTCATTAACCCTGTAATATAACCCATTTTGAATGATGGAAAATTCTCAAACTGTAGCAGAGAAGCACAGAATATCATATGCAAATTTTCATTCTCTACACAACTGCTATTCTTAGGCACACTACTTTGTATTTTCCATAGTAAAACATAGCAGATTTCTGTTTGTATTTCTAAATTCACCAACTACTCTGAATGCACATCTTTTTATAGGAATCTTACATACATTCTACTTCTGGAAGCAAATGTATCAATATTCAGTTTTTAATACTAAGTAGTAAATTAATTATTTTTCCTACTTGCATTTTGTACATATGATAATTGATAGATCAGGGATTAGTTTTCCTACCGTTATTAAACTTAATCAATAACAAATTCCCATGGTAGCCCACAAAAGGCCATGGAAAAATTTTTATTTTTTTTTTCAAACTATCATTAATATTTAGTTATATTTGTTAACTACTACATAAACATTCATGGCCTATATCAGTAAGCTTGTAGTTTCACGTGCAGTGTTGAGAAACCATATGAAATATACATTAGAGCTCAAGTATTTTTTCCATAGGCAACAATGTGATAGCAATACCATAGACACCCGTAAATAGTTAGGGAAACACATCAGATGTTTAGAGTTTGTAACACATGAGTGCACATGAGTGATGTCAAATTTATTGGGGGTTATCAACCGCAGAAATAAAATATATATATATAATCATAGGAATAGGACAGATCTGAACGTGTGACTCATATTCCCATGTGTAAGTCCAGTAATATTTTGGTATCTTTTAACTTTTTAACATTCAGCTGTCAATTCTGTATTTACTGTATTTCTAAGGTTAGGAATTAATGTGTTTAGTAGCTGCTACTGAGAATATAAGAGGCCACCAAAATGGTAACAAAAATTTAGAGACAATATTTACTGAAAAAAAATTAATTTCCATTGTTTCTCTAAGGAATGGACAAATATGCTTCATCAGGGTAAGGAAAGTTGTGTAAGTGAAATTAAAATAGCACATAAACCTTAGAAAATGTATTTAGATCCTAATACTAAACAGGAAGAAGTTTAACTAAACTATTTTAAACACAATACAAATTTATGCCAGTAATTCTTTTCTAGTGATTCATTATAAGAAAACTGAACAGTCAAAAAAAGAAAATTCAGAAAAATCCAATATGTAGCTAATTACATGTTGGAAAGAAAAAATATGTTTATTGACATAACTGTCATAAAATCTCTTCATCCTAAACCAGTTTTGAGATTGCAACTAGAAGCTAATCACAGCCTCCAATATGGTGAGTATTCAAGTAAAGAAAAACAATCACTTGCAGCTAGTGTGTTATGGAAGAAAAAGAATACCTTAGTAAAGATATTGTATGAAAAATATTAAAAAGTATATTTACTTTATAATAATTATTTTTTATTTAGAATACAAAGCTTATATTTTTGTACTCAGGAAAGTACTTGGAAGTATTCTGGTAAACAGCCTTTGTTATGTCATTTTTTCCATAATTACTTCAAATTCGTCTGGGTAGAGATCTGAACAGGCAGTCTGCAGGTTCAAACTCATTAAAAGTGTAAATGTATTTGCAGCTAAAATAATGAAAAATTCTCTTCCATTCAACTGAACCCAATTTTAACAAATGTCAGCTCATGATGAATAAAAAAACCCAAACTGATTACTTCTAAAACACTGAAGCAATCTATTTCCTGGGCATCTGTTTTCAAAACTTTAGAAAGAAAGTTTTTAGCAAAAGTGAAAAATAAAAAGACCAATCAGCAGTACTGTTACAAGTCTTTCAAGAGCCTCATTTATGAGCCATCCCCGTCTCAAGGTCCTGTGAGAGATGTTGTTTCTCCTCCTATGTATGTTCCGTTGGCTATCCCTGCTGGCCCACACGTTCCAGAAGGAGCAGAATAAAGCTGCAGCCACAGCCCTGCGGCTTGCTGAACACTGTGGCCCTAATGGCAAGCCACCCCATCCCTAAATCATCCAAAACTCATATGTCCCAGTGGCATTTCTCAGAGCAGACACAGCATGATATGGCCTGATGTGTCTCAGGGGATGAAAAGGCAGAGCAAATTTCTGTTGGTGCAGTTTAGAAGATTCAGTATTCAAAATGATTGCTGGAGTGAGAAGAGGGAGATGCAGACACTTTGTATTTCCCTTCTTTTGTCTGGGCTTAGTAGCATCTATTCAAAGGGCCTTTGTGACTTCCCGTGGTCTCCGAAGTCTCAGTTTAAGAGTAAAGCTGTACTAGAGTACAAATTCCAACTTTTCCAAAACACGTCTTTTGTAGCAAAATGTTAACAAAAACTCAATTATATTCCCAATTTGCTAACTACCAGTGTATCAGACTTTCAATCAAGTTCCACTTTATTCAACTGCCTGGCCTATTTCAAAGTTTTTGGTAAGATAAAATGACTAGATGTGCTAAAATTACATTCTCATCTAATTCTTAGCTGGATGGATTAGACTGCAAGATACAGAACTTTTAAACACTGAATTCAAACTTCTACAGCTTTGAAACTCTTAGATAAAGGCAAGTGGAAGATAACATCCTATGCAAACATAACTCAAGCATAACCTCTTGATCTTCAGTACCAAAGGAAGGAGATTCAAAGTCAATTTTAAGTCTGCGCTTTGCCTGGGATCAGCGTTTGACCTTTTAAAACTGAAAGCCAGCTCCTTTTTACTGAAGAGCAGTACAGGTTCCTCAAATTGTTTTGAGATTTAGTTTGTTTTCTTGTCTGTTTTTAATTAAGTTGACCTTTTTCAGTCCAAATAATTCTTATTCATTAAAACTGCCAGTCTATCACTGAGATTAATATTAGCATCTAGTGAACCTATGATCAGTTTCAGTAATTTATATAATATCATGGTTTTGATCTGCTTTACAGTTCTTATTATTATTTAGGTAATTTAATCATTATTCCAAATTATTTATGAAAACTGAATTAACATGGTGAAACTTTTCAAATTGTATCCTGTTTAAATCTTCCCCTTTCAAGTCAACTTGAAACCATGGGGCTCATGGTGTTTACAGGAAATATTTTGAATTTACACGGTCTTTATCAATGCAGTGATAGTATTATAAATAAATAGTAGACCATTTAACCATACAATCTTGGGAAAACAGACAAAGTAATTTTAGAGAATTTCCTCCCCTCCCCAAAATGAAATCAGTGCACCAGAACATGAAAAATGCCTGAGTGTTTCATAAAAGCCTAACAGAGAGCCATCAGCACTGGGAGCAGGAGACAGTGGTTAAGGGGAACACAGAAGACTGGCCATTCACCTTGTACTCTCCCAGGATCCACAGACATTAGGTAAAGAATTCTACAGGGCTAAGTCATGATATTTTCCTCCATAACATTCTATGGCCAGCACATCTCAGACATTCAGAAACCATAATGTAAATCTTAAATCTATTTTAACATCTCTTACATTTCCAACAAGTAATCTTCCCTTCTAGGTACTGAGGAATCACGTCAATATCATTTTGTTCCACTTACAGTTTACCCACCAGTGCAACTTTGTAAACCTCAGTCATATCCCTCCTGAGATTTCTCTCCAAATTGAAGATCCCCACCTTCTTAGTCTCTCCTCTTAGTGCAGCCCCTCCAAACCTTGGCTTATTTTATCTGCCTTCCCCCATGAATACTTTGTGTGCACTTAATATCCTTTGACATGTGCAGAGATTTGATTTCTGGAGTTGTAACAAGTTCAGCATCATTTAAATATGGGATAGTCTGTTTGAAATATTATTTGCCTAACATTTGTCTCTGATCAAGATCATCTGCTACTTGTTGCCCATCTGCTCAATTTTAGAGTTCCCACTGTCAACTCAGCCTTGGACTACCTGAGGCAGAATGTCATCGGCATTCTTGGAAATGTCACCATACACCTCATGTCTCCAACAAATTTCTCACATTCATAGACCTTCTAAAAATATCTGTATCACTTTCTGTTACTCCTGTAATTGCTTTCCTCCTCCCCTCAGCCCCTACTGATCTTTGAATTCAGCTTGAAAAATATGTCCAGAATGGACTTACAGTGCCCCACATAAAAGTTCAGTGCTTCATGCAAAACTGTGGAGGATTATCCAAATCAATTTCTTTCATCTAGGTAAGCAAATAGCAAAAACAGAGCTTACAATATATAAAGTTTCCTTGCCAAATAATGCTTAGCAGCATTACACTTGAATCTGAAATCACTAACAGATTTCATTTCTGGAATACATTCAATTGCTAATTTCTTGCCACTTTATTTTGAGATCTGTTGAGCAAAAAAAATGTAATAGGAAACAAAATTTCAATTGATCACTACTCTGAGTTACTGAGAATTAACTTTAAAGCAGAGCATAATGTATTACCTATAAAGAATAAACCTTGAAACCTATTAAAAGTTTAGAGTCGATTTTCTTTTCTGATTTGCAGAAGGTTCTAAATGTTAATATCTATTTTATTTTTCTTTGAAATTATTATATGAAAATGCATTATACCCAGTCTGCTCTCCCTTCAGTATCACCTTCACTTGGTATGGTTTTAAAATGTGCTTCCATTTTCTCGTTCTCAAAATTGACTTTAAAAAAATCTTAGAAACTCCTTTATAATAATAACATTCTTTTAACTATGAAAATTTAATTTTTAGGAAACATAGACAAAAAAAGTACTATTAAAATTCATGTGAGTCACACTATAAGCTTTCTGACTTTACAGGTGCTTTTTTTCTTTAATAATCTCCTGAAGCTATTCTGAGAAAGATAAATCAAAATATGTCAATTGATCTGTACTTACTGTAATTTATATTCTACTGATATACTTAAATAAATTTGTCATAGTACCAACACATGCACTGGGCAATGCCATGACTATATTCGCTCTTTGGACTGTAAGTAGAGGCCACTTCCTTCAACTTTTGTTTGCCTCATGCTTTGATCTTAAGGATAAATTAAAGCATTTTGGATGAAATGGGTTTCTCTTAAAAAGAGAGAATCTGACTGTACCCAAACCAAATTAGGACAAATAATGAAAAACTAAAAGATGTTAAAGCATAAGAGTTATGCAAATCCCATGACACCATGTCTTTATAAAAACTGTGCAGCTGATAAGCCTATGGTCTTTTCATGCCCAGGTTCATCAATAATTGAGACCTGCTTAGAACACACCACTTTTTCCTGTCAGCTAGGTTTTCTTCCTTTGAAAATCCACTCTAGAAGAGTAAAAAGAAGAAAAAAAACCAAAACAAAACACCACAGGTAGCTAGCATCAGATGTGTTTCCAAGACCTGTGAGCAAAAGGCATTCCCTGGTTCTGACACAGCCAAGACTGGGAGGTGAATAGAACATCTTGATGCACGTAAGTCTCACTAAAGGACTCCAGGAACATTTATATCAGTTTATCACAACACTATCTGTATTCCTGCTGGTGCAATGCTATTATTCATGCAAAGTTCACTAACTGAGGTCTCTGCCATCATTTTCCTCTGAATTACAAAAACTGTCATTTCAGAGAAAAACAAACCAATCAGTCAACATACTAAACAGAACAAAAGGAGGAATGCATGTGCAAGTGTTTATTTAAGAACTTTCATCCAGGGAACACAACTGGATTATTCTCACTTAATAAAGCCTAGACTTCTTTAAAATGTAGAATGTGCTAAGAAATTCCATGTAATATTCTAATACTGCATTGAGCCAAAAGAACATTCAGTTAGACATTTCTACTGATAAATGAAGGGATGAACAATAACAATCTTAACAAGAAAAGGAATATATTTTATATCCTCAGACAAAGCTCAACCACCAATCTCTTCTGTGTTGGCAAAGCAGATTAAAGGGCTGTTAAAATGATGTGCTATTTTTTTGTAAGTGTTTGCACTTACATAACAAGTTAGTGCTTGGAAACACAGATGGGTTTCCAGTGTACAAAAGAACAGCTTTTTATGTGACAAATAAAGGCCAATGATTCCCCTGTGTAACAAATAACAGTACCATCAACACCTGGAAATGTAGCAGAAAGAATTATTTAAAGTGTCCCTGAAGATTCTGACAGCTGTAGATTACTTGTTGCATTTCCTTCTTTTAGAAGAAAGAATAGCTTATTTTGTTTAGGTTTGTTTAGTTTGGAAAACAATAGTTTAGGTTGGAAAGAATTGTTTAAGTTGGAAAAGCCCTTCAAAATCATTAAGTCCATCCATTAACCCAGTGCTCCCATCCCTAAACCATGTCCCTAACTGACACATCTACAAGTCTTTTAAAAACCACTGGGAAACCTTACAGCACTTTTCAATATCTAAAGGGGAACTAGAGGAAGCCGGGAAAGGGACTTTTCCCAATGTAGTGATAGGACAAGAGAGAATTGCCTTAAGATAAAATAGTGTTTAGATTAGATATTAAGAAGAAATTATTTGCTTCTGAATTGTGAGGCACTGATACAGGTTGTCTAGAGAGATCGTGCAGTTCAAACCACTAGAAGTTGTCAAAGCCAGGTTGGATGAGGCTCTGAGAAACCTGATCTAGTAAAAGGTTCACTGCCCCTATGCCAGGGGGGTTGGAGCTCAATGAACTTTAAGTTCCCTTCCAACCTTAACCATTCTATGACTCTATGGTGACTCAACCACTTCCTTGGGCAGCCTGTTCCAATGACTGAAAAGATGTTCCAAGTGGAACTTTAATCATGATTAAAGTCAGTAATAACCCTTCAGGACACTCCTTTATTGCCCTAGTGAACATTTTCACAGCTTTTTCACCCCCGTGGCTCTGAACAGCAAAATGATACGTGACTCATCAGAAGTAAAAAGAACTTTTTGCACACTACCAGTTCTTCCAGTACATCTCCAGCACTCATTAATATATCTCTATAAGGAATATTCTGAGATTAAAAATAAACATGCATGAAGAATGCTCTACATGTATTTCCTACTGTATTTTAAAGTAGAATGACATATCTAGTTAGGCCTAGCATCTGGGTTCTTTATTAAAACCTATCTTAACAGCAATATTTTTTTTTCACATTGGAAATTCTCTTTTTAAAGGTATAAAACTATTTTTTGTATTATCTGTAGCTCAAAAACTCTAGCTTTCTGTGGCTGCATGAGAAAAACAAAGCGATCTAAAAGTGATCATAAATAATATTAAACTGATAAACCGATTTTTAACCCAGCCTATGAAATGTAGATGTTAATGGCATTAATTTTGATAGATGAAATAGATTAGGATTACCTGTATAAATCAATCAAGGTATTATTAATATTACAGAGATGTTCTTTAATGACACACAATCAAACAGAAAGATTATAAACCAATTGAAAATTCTGTACTGTTCTACTTTAAAACTGAGCAGCTATGTAGGCTTGTTTGGTTTTTTTAAACATTAGGAGTTAAAATACAAAGATATGGAGTATGGAAGGGAGTGGTGGTCACTGACAGGAGTAGGTAGAAAAGAATTTAACAAATTATAGTGCATGAACAATTTATAGGATGTAAAATTTAATTACTCATAATTCCTTTTATACTTAGTAACTCTGAACATTGAGAGCTCCTTTGAAATTTAAAGCCAGAATCAAATCTAAAATAACTAAAAATAATTTCATAATATTTTTACCCTCTTTTAACCTACCTCTTTTTTTTCTCTACCAACTGTCTGCAGATCTCCTTCCACCGGTTATTCAAACTTTCCAGTTGTTCTTTCAGCACCTTGGCATCTGCCGTTGATGATTGGTCAATAATCTCTTCACCAGTTGCATTCAATGTTTTGACAACAGTTTGCTGCTGCCCAATGCCATCCTGAAGCTCCTGCAAAATACCCAACACATTCACATATTCATAAGCAAGTTAATAATGAAAAAAATGCTTCATCACATACTGGCCAGATGGAAAGAGGTGAAAGTTTTTGCTCTCCTCTGAATTCCAAATGAAAAATCCAAGATGAGTAGACATAAAGATATCTCATCATTGTGTAATAAGTACCTTTCAGTACATCTCTGCAGCTTTTTATCCCCTTTTGTGTTGCTGTCTACTAGAGAGCTTTACAGTAATATTCTGCACATCAATTTATAAGTAAAACTTGTGAACAAATTTACTTCTACACACCCAAAGGTATACATAACATTTAAGAGTCTACAGAGCATTGTAAGATTTAAACTAGAAAATGTGTGAAGTTCCTATTAGCTATAAACTCAAATAAGCAATGTCAGGAAAGCAGAGAGTGGAAAGCTTCTAATTCCATTAAAGAACAACTTTTTCTCCAGTTTTGAGAAGCCTAATAACTCCTGTGGTTTTTGGTTTGGTTTGGATTGTTTGGTTTTTGGTATTGCTTTGGGGTTTTATTTTGGGGTAGGTTGATTTTGTTATTGTTGCTGTTGTTTTTTAGGTTTGGTTTGAAGTTTGGGTTTTGGTGGTTTTTTGTTGTTGTTGTTTTGTTTTATTTTTGGTGTTTTTTGTTGTTGTTGGTTTTTTTTTTGGTTTTTTTTTGTTTTTTTTTTTTAAAACAGGAAGGGGGGGAACTACGCTTCTAAGAAAAAGTATTGCAGTGTTTCCACTTACACACAAATTAAAAACTGCCAAAAGATACCCAATATGGGCCATTCTCAAGTTTTACTGAATGCATTGGGATACATTTTTCTACATCTTTTATGATAAAATAAAATAACCTTTCCTGCAGTATTCCTGTAGCTACCGTTTCTTATGTTTGAAAACAACACAATTCTGAATCTGTAGCTCAGATAATAACACTGAATGCCTGTTAAAGCAAGTTCATATTTATAAATAATCAATATTTTCATATTTTTAGTCAGCAGTAAAGCAGGAGTATTTTTTCCTTGAATTCCTCAAAATGTACAAGCAAAAAAAGTGTAAAATAATTTTCAACAGTTTACTGCCAAAATAAGCAGAACTGAAATAACATCAAAAATCTACACTGTGATATTCATACTTATGAAAGATTTTCACAACCTCAGGAAGTGTGTCTGACTCCTTTCTACATACAATGGCTTTCAAGTAAAATATTGAATCTAGTTTTTCTGGTGCAAACCAAATACTTGAGTATATCATACTCCAGAACAAAATCATATGTTTGCTTTCTCTTTCTAAATGCATAGCATAAATTGCAGAGCAAGTCAATGAACCTGCATATTAACATTAAATAAAATTTGTCCATGAAACAGTTAAAACTAGCAGGATGCAACTTTCCAGGAATGTAAAAGATGAACATAACTACTCCTTATGCTTTTCTTAACATATATCTTTGGTCATGAGGTTATGACTGGAATTTACAAACTGAACCACTCTGGAAGTTTACATGTTCTAATATGATCAAACTCAGTTGTCAGCTATTAATTCTTTAAATTGCATTAATCAAAGTATATGCTCTGTCTCAGCATTTGCACAAATTTTACAGGGACAGCTCGAACACCAACACCAGAAGAGCCTGGGACACGAGGGTCAATGTCAGCAGGTTGCTGTGGTTTTTACCCACAGCCCTGGACAAGGAGTCATAGCTGAAGCAGAAATTTGCACTGTTGAGATTTAGCTTAATTTTACTACACTTTCATTTTGGTTTTCTTACAGTTTCTTTTAGGTTATCACAGGACACATACACACCCCATTCCCAAATTTTTCTTTTCTTAGATTCCTCTCAGTAAAAACTGTTTTGCTGACATATTGGGGTTTTTTTCCAAATTATTTTGAAGCCCCACAGTTTCCGAATAAGAAGTAGCTGTGATGATCATAACGTAGCAGTAATCTGCATCCCATTTTATTGTGTGTTGATAGGATGAGAAACATTTTTCTGCAGGATCCTTGCAAGTAACATGGCAGTCCAGTCACGTTGCCTCAAGCACCCTGCTGCCCCACAGTGTCCCAGCACACTTTGCTTTGTCTGTGGAATGTACGAAGTTTTTAAGATACCTTTGTAGCAGAAACTGCAAGATTTTCTAAGGGCCAGAATAGGCACATAAAAGCCTCTTACTCTGAGATGTAAGATTTTCTTTTCTTTCTGTGATGCACATTAATACAATAATACCTGGCCCAACTTTTGACTATTCTTTTCAGGTACATGATTTCACTATTAGAAATAAATAGGAGCAATGGCTAGGTCATTTGAATTTGTCTAAATGAAAATATGGTCCACTCTTGCAAGTCTGAATTGGTCTTTCCACAACACACTTCTCTTTTGGTAATGCCCAACTTAATATGAGTATCTAGTTTTTTCACATATGCACTGTATTTTACATTGATTTTAGTGCTAAAGCCTTCACATTGTGCAGTAGGGAGCATTGCATGGGTAAATCATAACAATGTATAGTTTATATACACTATAACACTATATATTAGAGTAAGTGGCTTATTTCCAGCAAGGCACTTGAGACCCTTGTGCTACTGCATGCACCTGTGTGAAGTTAAGATCCATACCACTCACTGAAAAAATAATTCAGAGCAAAGCTTCTACTTATATGCAGAGGCCCATTCACTTAGAATAGATCAAAGTATGGAGAACAAAGAAGGGGAATTCTGCTTCTGAAACTCTGGAGGTTTTAGAAGCAAAATTTGTAGAAATTACTTGTTATCTATGGATCTGCTTTTCTAAATGACAGAAACAATAACCTGTCAGTGAAGCACTATAAAGTAAAATGCTAAGTAAAAGCTCATTCAAATACCCTGAGCGTTTTTACTATGCTCACAGCATCTTAAATTAGTTTTTCTCCCTCCCTCAGCATACACAAATACAAAAGAACAACTAGTACACGATTTCCACACTTATTTCAATTGACACAAAGTTAAGCTAAGGAATTTTCTCATTTATCTCTGACATATTATGTAATAGGCCTTACTTACAAAGTAAAAAAGAAAATAGCTAGCTCAATGGCAGGGGTGGTTTTAGAACTTTAAGATCTCTAATGCTGGAATGGGAGCCTTGCACAGGATGCGTAGGAAGCAGAAGTGTGAACTTCCACCAGAACATGAGAGGGCCTTCTGGCCATCTGCATTTCAGATCAAGATCACCATAAAGAACTCTATCCGAGATTTTTTTTTTTCCCAAGTACTCTAAGCATTTAACACTTTTCACATGATTAAACAGAAGCACATGTGCTAATGAAGTTTGCCTGGATTCCACAGCCCATGAAAAAGATTTTTGTTGGTAATGGATACTGCACAAAGCACAGCTTCCCATGAAGACATTAAATTTTTTTAAAAAGCATTTTTCATGAAGAGAACAAAAGTTTTTTAACTGCTTTACTCAAAGCCACACTTTCACATGCTCATAACAGAGTTATTACCACAAAGATGCTTTTCATAACTTCTATTAGTATCTAAAGTTTACCAGCAGCTATAATTTCCTACTAATATCCCCTTCCACCCTTGCCACCCACCTGTGTGACAGCAGAGTGTTGGGAGCCTGCACAACCTTGCCTCCCGTGGCCTTATGGTTCATGGCTCTCAGAAGGAATATTGACTGTGAATGTGTCATGCACCTCCACTTGAACTTCCACCTCCTCTTATAGAAATGACAAAGCAAAAGGGCACACTGCCCTTTGGATTCCCAGCTTACTCAGAAGGCCACTGGAGATACTTACACTCGCAGTTATACAGTTTCTAATCACTTTATGAACAGAGTGAGCCAACAAATTTTAATTAAAATTTATAATTTTATGCATTTCTGGAAGTATTGAAGATCAAGCTGAACAGGGCTCTGAGCGACCTGCTCTAGTGGAAGATGTCTCAGCTCATTGCAGGGTGATGATCCTTAAATGTCCTTTGCAACCCAAACTGTTCTATGATTCTATATTCCCACATACAGAACTAATCACAATTTTGAGTAAGATACTTCTATGCCTTATTTGTTTTAAACATGTTGAATTTTTAGCTACTGAGAGAAGCAGAAGCTGTTAGAAATACCCATCACTTTAATTCTTCCTTTCCTGATTCCCAAGCATAAACAGAAAATGGCCAACAAATAAATTATTGTTTAAATAATCTCTCAGATTAAAAATTGCAGAAACAGTATATTAAAGGACTTCTACCTCTCACAGAGAGGGTTTTACACTTTAATAATGACTTCAACTAATTTAGAATAATAACATAAAGCTGCCAAAACATTCACATGATGCATCTTTGATTAAACCACTTTCTTTTTATTTTCCAGTACTTTAATAAAATGAAAAACTGTACACACTCCTTCAGAAGATTTACAAGTGGAACAGAAAAACAGAAAAAAAAATGGGATAAGGACAGGGCAAAATATTCACCAAAGTCAAAAGAGCTATTTCTGCAATAGCAGGGGATCTGCCCACAATGACCCTGAAAACCCTGGCCTCATTCACTACTGGTATTAATTCTAGTTTTCATTTGTACTTTCTAGAAACAACTGCCTAATTATAACACAAGTATTGCTGCTTTATGATATTTGTTGAATTCAACACAATAAAGAAATGAAGAAAAAAAGGAAAAAGTGGAAAGATAAATTCACAAAGGAGTTAACTTGACACTTCCAGCATTGTTTCTAACATTCCCAAGTGTATGTAGGACACTATTTATTTGTACCTCCAAACACTCACGGGTTTCTGCATCAGTATTATCATATTGTAATAAAGCTTGTAAAGCTGTACTTTAGATAATTATTTAGAAAATCACAGCTGCTTGTGGCTAAGTTGATGAAGTTGTTCATAACACCATTATCCTTCAGGAAGCACTTTACAACTATATTTACATTGTGTGATGGTTTACTAAGAAAATCAAAGGTCTGAGAGACCCTAAAAATCTACAGGCACTCCTAGTACCAACTTGGCAAGGGCTTTCAGTTTTATACCCTAAATACAAGGTAGGAGTCCCCCAAAAAGGAGAGAGAACAATATAATGAATCATGGCATGTTTTCAACTGGAAGTGACCTTAAAGATCAACCAGCTCTAACCCCTTGCCATGGATAGTGACACCCTGCCCTATAACAGGTTACTCAAAGCCCCATCCAACCTGGCCTTGAAATCTTCCTGGGATGGAGCATCCACAGCTTCTCTGGGCAACCTGTTCCAGTGCCTCACCACCCTTACTGTACAGAATTTCTTTCTAATATCCACTCTCAACCAACTGTCAGTTTGAAGCCACCCCCACCAAGTCCTGGCACTACATACTGTTGAAGAAAAATCCCTCTCCATCTCTTTCGTAAGTTCCCTACAGATACTAAAAGGCCACAATAAGGTCACTCTGGAGCCTTCTCTTCTTCAGGCTGAACAATCCCAATTCACTCAGCCTTTCTGAGGGAATACCTAACAGAAAAATACATCTGTCTTCACTCTCACCTAATTTCCTTTCCATGCTTTTATTTTCATTCGCAATGTCATTTTATTTTTGCTTCTTTTTTTTTTTAACCCTCTGCTTATCAGTCCTGTGGATTGCTTTCTCCTAACTACAACCAAAGATTGTGAATTTAGATTAAATAAATAATGCTTTACAGGGGATCTTAGAGCTAGTTCTATTCACAAGCTTGCTGCAAATCAAGAAATACTTTGCAAAGAGAAATACTTTGTGTTTTGGGAGTTGCCATCCTTACACTTTTCAACTTCTACCCATTTAAGTTTGCTTTCAAAGTTATACAACTCTTTTTCTTGTAATATTCTTTTCACAATACATTTATTTTTAAGAAACTTCATCATTAAAGGAGCCAAAGGAACTTTCTCCTGGATATGGACAACCAGTATATGCTTTGAAGTCAGGTTGTTAACAGCACCCACAGTGATGCTCAGATTAATGCCATCCAGAAGTTACACTGCACAGATTTCTACAAAACTGTAGAACTGTGCACAAAGACTTTGGAGACACTTTCATCTATCAAAGTCTATCAAAGTAAAGAACAGTTTAAGATACCTAAAGATGCCTTTACTTCATATGGGCCAGGCTGATGCCTTGTGAATCATCTTGAAACACATTTCAAAAGCAGCAAGGTATACCTGTTGATTCAGGCAATTTTACCTACATAATAAAATGAATGTGAGCCATATGCTCAACAAAATGGTTTCTTATTGATATTTGATGCTCTTCTTAAAGCCCTGACTGTGCCTTCTTTTTTATTTGCATTGCTGCCCATTGCCCTAACTTGCCATGAAAAATGAAACTAGCAAAACTCTCATATTTTGTTACATCCCATCCTATAACACGCAGTTTTATCTACTGCATAAAAATGTGTAAAAATAAAAATTGTCTTAATTTAAGACAATTTAATGGGGCAGAGACTGAAGTAAGTAACCTCGCTTTAGTTTTCAGCCTCTGCAGCATAAACAGTATATTAATATAAGAAGTTATGGAGCTGTGGTTTTTTAGAACTTTTTAATTGAAGCATCAGTAGTTTTTTGGTGTTTTTTTAATGGATGCTTGTTAACTGTTCATGATTTATATTGTGATAGTAACCATCACCAATATTATGAAGAGTTAATTACAGTTTATGCTTTTTTCCCCCGGAAACCAGGATTAAACTTTTTGTAGACAAAGAGAAGTAACTGGTATAATTGATTAAAGGACTCAGCAAGCAATTTCAAGTACATTATATCATTACATTTCTAACTGCCATCTTTTATCATGATGCCTTTCACAATGCTCATGACAACTGACTAAGCAATATGAGAAAAAGATTAACTTCTTTGTTCAGATAGATTCCTAATATAAACTAAAACACACACTCACACATACACACAAAGCAAAATAATCGAATGAATGAGGATTTTAAGTAAATACTTTTTAAATTTGATCTCTTTTCACATGTGATGCAAATCAAAGATTCTTCAGAAGCTTTACCCATGACAATAAGAGGGTACCTGAATGGCACAAATTTGCTTTATTTGTTATTTCTCAGTTAACTTTACCATATATCACATGACAATATATCTTGACCATATATCACTCTTGCTGCAACCTCATTTCCATTTGTCATTGACAGAAATAGCATCTTACTGGTAAACTTAATCAGAAACTATTCTGTGAGCAATCTTGGGAATACTTTCCTCTTTTCATTGTGGTAGACAAATGTACTTAACAATAATTTATTTTTATAGAAAAGTCCTGTAGAAACATGAAGACATACAAAAAACAAGCTAATTTCTGTCAGAAAAATTAATGGTCACAAAAATTTTTAAGAGAAATATAATGTATTGCCTCTCCTTCATGCACTGTAGGGTACAGATCCAAAAAGCACTTAAAGGTACTCTGCACCATTTTAAGAAAAATGTAGTCCTAAATTCAACATTTATGTTCTAATCATCATTCATTTACATAAATTTCTGTTCTGCTTTAAATCACATAAAACCATAGGGTTGACATAAGAGTGTCTGCTCAGATGCAACAATATAAATCAGAGAACTGTGAAAACATCTGGTGGAAAACTATCCCCAAAACAATTTGCTAGCATTTGGTTAGAATGAATTTACCAATTAAAAGTATGTACCTCTGTTCAATATTCTATTAGAAATAAGGAAGAAATTAATTTTCTAGGCAGTTAAACCCCAGTGATTTAATCTCAAGACACATTACTGGCACTTTGTTAGGATTAAAACAATCAACAAAGAGTATACAATGTTTCCTAACTGTTTTGTGACAAACAACTATGAAGTCTTTGTTGCTTGTATGCATTATATTGGTTATTGTGTTATTATTCTTATGAATTATAGAAATTCAGGAGAGTTGATGGAGATAGAAAAAGAGAAAAACAGTGAAAAGAGTCAATGTTTGCTAAGGAGTTGACAATAATTGAAAGCAAAGTGTTTTCTTAGCACAAATGATAGGACTTATAATGGTTTGAATATTACTATCAACTCCGTTCAAGAACAACATTTGAAAGAGGTGACAGTAAGCTCTGGGCAGATTCTCCCTATAAAGCAGACCTGGGTTTATATTGTCAGTATTACTGGTTTTGTGCATCAGCTGTACATGAGAAACCAAAGGAAAATTGCTGCAGACCTGTTTTCCAAACATACAATAAATACTGTAAAATAAAAAGGATATTTGATTCTCATTTTGAAAAAAAATATAAATAGAATAAATTTTGGCTTAAGCCACAGTTTATATAAAAAGCTTATAAAGAATATAAACATTTTGTTTGATTTGGTATGCACATTGCTTTGTTGGAGAGCCTCGGGAAATTACTATTCCCCCCTGCTCTCTGTATTACTTCCTTTTTTTTTTTTTCTTTTTTTTTTTTTTTTTTTTCCCCTATATTTTGGTGCTGTTTAGTTAGGAAAGCATGAGGGGGCCAGTATTTCCCCAGATGTATTTTATATTATCCATGATGGATAGCATAGACAAAGAAAGTTGGGTAAAATGCTACTCCACAATTGTGCATTTTAACAAAATAAGTGGAGATACACAACTTCTTATACTCTTCTAAATCAGCAAAGGTTCCAGATTTATTTGAAAGTTTTAATTTCTTCCAGATTTTTATCCCTTGACTGTGCCTCTTGTCTCTAGAAAGGGAGAAATCTGTCCTTCAGAAAACAAGTCATAAAAGTGGAAATTTCATTATTTTACCTACACAAATTCTTTAGTCTATGATGCTGGCCTTTAAAAAGCAACAGTCTACTATGTTTCAATGGTTTAGTAACCTCATGCCTCAGGTCGCTACAGTAATT
This sequence comes from Bombycilla garrulus, assembly GCA_013400315.1. Classification (NCBI taxonomy): domain Eukaryota; kingdom Metazoa; phylum Chordata; class Aves; order Passeriformes; family Bombycillidae; genus Bombycilla; species Bombycilla garrulus. Next base: position 68,704 of record VXBU01015271.1, read on the forward strand.
CCAGACTCTTGCCACTGCTACCTGTGCTGCTATCGAGTGTAATTCCAAATTAATCTCAAAGATGGACCTGCTGCCGGCCAAGGCTGAGCCATCAGTGGGAGAACCTCTGGAATAATATGGTTAAGAAGGGGAATTAAATCCTGTGTAGCTGAAGTGAGAGAGAGGATTGAGAACATGTGAGAGAAACAGCTCTGCAGACACCAAGGCCAGTGCAGAAGGAGGAGTAGGAGCTGTTCCAGGTGCTGGAATTCCCCTGCAGCCCATGGTGCAGACCACAGTAAGGCAGCTGTGCCCCCGCAGCCCATGTAGGATCACACTCCAGAGCAGGGAGATGCCCAAAAAAAGGCTGTGGCCTGGTGGGAGGTCTGTGCTGGAGCAGGGTCCTGGCAGAAGCAGTGGCCCCACAGAGAGAGGAGCCCATGCTGGAGCAGGTTGGCTGGCAGCACCTGTGTCTCCAGGCTGGAGCAAATCTGATCCCAAACTGCACACTGTGGGAATGACCCCATCCTGGGGCAGGGAAAGAGTGGGAGAAGTCTTCTGTCTGAGCAGGAAGGAGCAGCAGAGACAACATGCGATGCACTAATCAGAGCCCCAATTCCCCATCCACTTGTATCACTGAAGGTGGAGATTTAGAGAACGCAGGAGTGGAGAAAAGCCTAGGAAGGAGGGAGGGTTGGAGGGAAGGTGTTTTAAGATTCGTGTTTGCTTCCCATTGCCCTGCTCTGATTTAGTTGGTGAGAAATACAATTATTTCCTCAAGATGAGTCTGTTTTGGCCATGATGGCAACTGGTGAGTGATTCCTCCCTGTACTTATCTTGAACCATGAGCTTCTCATTGTATTTTCTTCCCCTCTATCCACCTGAGGAGGGGAGTGAGAGTAGATTTAGTGGCCAACTAGTGTCCAGCCAGGGTCACCTCACCATAAAAACCCTTGTGGCTTAGAAGCATTGAAAAAAATTGTATATTACTGGTTCAGGTGAGAGCTGACCTTGGCTATATAATAGTCTTAAAAATTATTAAGATAAATATTATTGTCTTCAAATGCTGATACTTTGCAATCATACTAAATCCTTGTGGTTTTATAAAGATACTCACCAGATTAATAATGACAATAAAAAAAAAAAACATCTCTTTCTCATTTTTCTAGTGAGATGTAATTGTTTAAATGGGCCATATCCCTTTAAATTCACATTTCTTGTCTCTTTCTAATGTGACACAAAATTGTGATGGAAGTCATTTTGGTATTAAATGATGAAGTACATGACCAGAGGTGTATTTTGTGTTTCTAGCCCACATTACACAGTTGCTTCTTATAAGTATATTAATTCAATTTAATTTTAGAACTGGTTTAGAAATACTGCCAGGAGAAAAAGTGACTTTTTTTTTCCCCTGAAAACACTCTACTACTACTGCATGCTAAATGTAATGCTTCAGGTTAAACACATAAAATTCAACTCTGAGTCCAAAAACCTACACACTGACTTTGCAGCACACACCACTGAATGCCACTTTAATATATTATTTTCCATACTGATGTAGCATCAAAGTGTGAAGACAATACTCAGTCAAACAACTTTTTAATTTACCTCTACACAGAATAGGATATGGCCTCATTTGATAGCATGTTTATTTGCAGTTTCTGATATTTGCAACATTTTGATATCTTACCTGCTCTGCAAAGCTGTAACAGAGCAAACAACATCAACAACAAGAAAAATTGCATCCTCCATCTTCAATTCTTTCCATCTATCACAAATCAAACTGCTCATGTAATAGGTCCCAGTATATTAAAAATAACAACGTGCCCTAGTTTCTTCAAACGTAGCCTAGTCTTAGGTTTTCAAGGACATCAGTAATACTGATGGATTCATCTTAATATCACAACAACATTTTTAGCTAAATAAGTGATTTTATCCCAACTCAATGTGAATGCAGTTGTTAATTATTTCTGCCATATTTAAACCAATTTATAATGCTTCTTTTTAATTAAAAGAAGACAGTTAAAACAACTTTATGATTTCACAGATTTTCCTGATTCTTACAGAACTATTCATACTCTTGCATAACCCAAGTTATTCCCTATATACCTTCTGTGCATCGAAAACTAGAAAACTCTAATTTGTTTTCCCATGGAATCTATACCTGGAAAGTGTTATCTTTATTCATTAACTCAGCAGCACTGGAACAAACACATGCGTCTCAGCATCTTGTTTTCCTTTCAAACATTATGTCTAAACTGTACATATTACTTCTTTCTTTAGAAATTTATAGATTGGTACTTGCCCGTGTTTCCAGATATGGAAAAAAACAATCCCATTACATGAAAGTAGCAGACTGAAAATATTGAACAAGCTATACATTGACTCTCTGGTATTTATAGCCTGCCTTTAAGATAAGCTACTGCAGATATCTCTGCCTTCAATTATTTGAATAATATATAAATATATTTTTATATTTGTAAAAAATACATTTGTATAACGTTTTCTGTTGGAATTTTCATCCATATATCTTTTACACTTTATTTTAAAGCAATTAAAATTGTACAAACATTATTTCAATCAGAAAATCCTCATGTGTTTGTTCTTCTTCATTAATATTTAAAATACATATTTTTGACAGATACAATAAATATTTCTGATACTTTTTATTCTGTGAAAACTAAAAAATTAGCCACATGCTAGACTAAAATAGAAAAACCTACTACTAATATAATTCTGTCTGTTTTTTAAGAAAATAATGGCAAAAAGATTTGGACTAGTAGTCAGTGTGACTTGGCTGTAATTGTAGAAAGTTATAAAGGAAAAATGTATCCTAGGAAATATGAACTCTACAAAAGTTATGGAAAATTATTGTGGTAGGCAAGAGGATTAATCAGTTTAAGGTTGCAACCACTTCTGTCCAGGAGGTTCAAGTGCAAACAAACGAGATGGCATTAGGTGCCATGGAGAGCCACAGTTAACAATTTACCTGTTCTACATCACTGAATTATGGCCTTGCAGTACAACAATAGGAACAAACCATGGGTATTGGTTCCATGAGATAAGGGAGACAAAAGTAAAATATTGCCTGAGATTTCAGTTAGGTTAAAACCAGAACAATACAAACCAAGCCAGCAGAAACACTCGATTTTCAACAAGAAAAGGAAGGAATCTGATTATAGTAACAAAGTTATTTCCCTGCCCAGTGCTAGATGGATCATACAGCATAAAGTCAACAGTCTTGAACTTAAGACAGACCCAAAAATCCCAAGCAAATAATTTGCCAGAGGATTCTGACAGCCAGAATTAATTGTCTACCTCCTTCTTCTCCTCCTCCTATCTCTATTAAGGCAGCATTTTGCCTGAAGCCTCTGAGCGAGACCAACCTGTGGGAGAATGTCAGTGGCAAGGGACAGATGACAAACCAGCCGTTTGTAAGCAGCTATCACATCATCTTCATTCTTTTTCTGTTTGGATCTTGCTGGGCCTTCCCTTGCCTTTCATATCTCCATCCACTCTAGATTCCTAAGAGCTGCAGCTTTAGCTCTTTTAGTGCTGAGAGGAGTGTTTCTGTCACAGCTGAGCCATATTCATTTAAGTAGACTGGCTTTACTCCCTACAACCACCACTGGGGTGTTTCTTGTTCCCTGCTACACTTTATTTTCTTCAATATCTTAGCCTATGAATCCATCTTATTCCTTCTTCAGAGCATAATTATAGCATTGGGGTCTGATCTTTTATTAATTCAAATGCTTTCCTAAGCATGCCAGTGTTGCTACTCAAGGGATATCTGATTTACATATTCCCATAATTTCATTTCTGATTACTAAATTCATCAGCTTGCTTCAAAGTAGTTCATAGTATAAACCTAGTAAGACTTTCAGGAACTGATGTTCATTGCATATTTAACATTTTTCTCAGAACAGCACCACAGTTTCAAAATACAAATCAATATGCTTATTAGAAAGTTTCTTTTCAGTGAAAAACATGCACCACAATATAAAAAAAGACATTAAACTATTAAAGAGCATCCAAAGGAGGCCATGAGAATAGTGAAGGGCCTTGAGGGGAAGCTGTGTGAGGAGGGACTGAGGGCACTTGGTCTGCTCAGCCTGGAGTAGACTGAGGGGGGACATCACTGCAGTTACAGCTTCCTTGTGAGGGGCAGAGGAGGGGCTGGCATTGATCTCTGCTCTCTGGTGACAGTGACAGGACCCGAGGGAAAGGCCTGAACCTGTGTCAGGACAGGTTTAGGTTGGGTATCAGGACAAGGTTCTTCATTCAGAGGGTGGTTGGGCACTGGAACAGCTCCCCAGGGCAGTGGTCACAGCAGCAGCCTGACAGAGCTCAAGAAACATTCAGAAAACCTTCTCAGGCACACGCTGTGATTTCTGGGGCTGTCCTGTGCACACAGGAGTGGAACTTGATAACCCTTGTGGGTCCCTTCCACTTCCAACTAAGGATGTTCTATGATTTTATAACATCAGTATTTAATTGTGGACGATATGTAATTAAGTAGAGCTTCTAGTGTTTAGAGAAGACAAAACAGAATGAACCCACTGCCATTTACAGCTCACTCTTATGACATCCAATCACTATCCATACAATCATCTGAGAAAGAGAATTATATACCCATGCTGTATTAATGCTAAATTATATTAACTCTATTACTTTAGTAAAGCATGAATACAGTTTGCAAAAGAGTTATAATAATATAAAGACAACTAGATCACTGCATTCTAACTTTTGTTTTGCAAGGTGCTACACATAAGAAAACCAATATGTTTTACAAAACCAGTAGTTTTATTTAGGGAATTTTGTGGAGTTCCCTTGTTTTTATTCACAAATCTCTTCATTTACATTTAACATTGAATTTCTATGCTGGGGCATAGTTTCAATCAGCATTAAATTTTGCTTTAAATATACACCTGCTTTCAAAATAATTCAATTTTTAAATTATAATATCATCTTATGTAACTTAAATTATTATATTTTATAATAAAATTACAAAATATTGGTATATCCCAAGAAAAAGCTGTCATAGATAAAAACCTTCAATTCAGCCCCTAAAAAAATCCAAGTGAAAAGTAAGTTGTGCTGCAAAAAAAAGTCTTCTAGTGCACATCAGTCTCTCCTACAATAAGTTTAAAAATGAGTCCACATATATAATTGATTTTGTCTGCTTATTTTGTATCTATACTAAAAATATTATGAAAAAATAAACAGATGCAAATGTCACCAGAATTAATATCATATTAGATATCTAGACAATATTTAAACAGAACTAATAAAGTTATTTTCTGTATTGCAGCATCCCTCACAACAGGAAAAATGGTTAACATATAGAAAAATTTATTGTGATTCAAAATAAATATATTGATTTTTTGCTGATGGGAAAAGATCGGCAGAATTTTCAGTCAATCACTAAAATTCCATTTAAGAAGTTAGATAAAGATAGGTATTACTAATAATTTAATTAATAAGTAGGAAATAGGAGAAACAATATAAATAATGTATTTTTTGCAGCCTTCAAACCTGATTTTGTCCCTTAAAACTGCTAATAGCTCTAACTGTACTTAGTATATCTGTACAAATATTTTGGTCAGAATGAAGTATTTACAGTTTTCTGCATAATTCTGACCAAGGTATTTCTTTAACTGCACATAATTTTGTTTCATGTTAATTTTAACATTGAGAAAGGTATTTTTCTTTAAATCACTGTGATACTGCACACCTAATACATGTTATAGATTGTATAAGTTATACAGTGGTCTGGCCATGAAATTCTAACTTTAATATAAAAGAGGAAAATATTTGTTCGGCTATAAAATCCCCTTCACTATTCTGTTTTCCTGCAGAAACACTGGAGACCACAGGATTGAGTATGCATGCCTCAGAGGATCCACCCTGATAAACAACTTTTCTGGGCATGGAGAAGAAAACCAAATTTGGGATTCAGTTTGAATCACAGGCTGAAAATGGACACTGAAATCCCATAAGCTCCATTTACACAGGAAAACAGGCTGAAAAGTCCTCTCATTCCGGCAGTACCAGAGAAAAAACAGGGAGTGGAGGGCTTACAGCAGAACTCTGACCCTTGCTCTGTGCTCAGGGAACGTAGAAGCACTTTATGCACAAGGCATAAATTATTGGAGCCACAAGGGGAAACTGGTTCATCTAAGGTTCACAGCCACTTTGTGCCTTCTCTGCTTTCTGCTTTCCAAGAGAGGCAAGGAAGATTTTTTTTCTTTTTTTTCCAGAAATCACCAACTTTGAGTCTGCCTGGAGTTATAGTCTCAAAATAAAACATTATTACGATGCTACCATCTGAAAATGCTTACACCATCATAATTAAAAAAATCTGTGGTTCTCATATACATATCCTTGAGCAAAATAGCAAAATTAAAGTGCTTTCTTATAACTAATTGCTATATCAGAAAAGAGCAAATAATATCAAAGAGATGTAAATACTATTTCTTTGCATAAAGACAGACAAGAAGCCAGCATAAATAACAGTCCATAAAAGTATTCATGAATTTATACAAATTAATGAATTTATTAAAATGTATAATCTCAGACAGATGACCAGTCAAAAAAAGGAAATGAAGAGTATAATTAAAGGCAAACTAGATCTGTTGTAATTGAAGAAAACCTACACCAAGATTTTCTTTGTTGTTGTTGTACGTGCCAAAACACTTGGGAATATCCTAAGCACATGGTTGTTTCTATGAAAGCCAGTCTTGAAGCATCTCATGTGTTTCACTTTGCATGATAGATATACTCTAAGCCTTGATTACTTCCAAATTAAGGACACTTGTTATTCTCAAACTCTACTTTCCTTGTATATTTGTTATCAACAAAATATCAGCCCTCAGACAGGAAGAAAGCTGCAGCGAGTTCTGCCAAGAAAGAAACAGCTACCTGCAACTGGAGGGGAAAGGAATCTGAGCTCACTGAGGTTCTGCACATTTTCTTTTAGGTGAAACTGGACTTTCACTAGACATAATATAAGGCAAACTATGATTTAGTCGCACCTTTCAGATGAATGAGATCCCCTCTTTTCCTTGTTCTAGGTTCAAAGTTTTTCTGAAGGGTATAGAACTAAAGAGGATTATATGAAGTAAAAGCATGACAAAACCCAAAGTTTTTTGGTGTTTGCTTTTGGGTTTTGTTATTTTGTGGAGATTTTCTGTTTCCTTGGAGGGCTTTGGGGTTTTTTTTTTTTTTTTTGTTTGTTTGGTTGGGTTTTTTTTGTTTTGTTTTGTTTTTGTTTTTTTATTTTGGTTTTTTTTGGGGGGGGTTGGGATTTTGTTTGCTTTATTTGTTCGTTTTTGTTTGTTTGTGATTTTGTTTGTGGTTTTTCTTTTTAATTTAAAATATTCTAGTTCCCAATACCAATAAAAAATAATGCATTAGTCCTTGGAAAATCTGCAAAGACTGAAGTTACATAATTCATTCTCTCAGTGGTGAATCAAGATACCTATTTGTATGGGTAAATAACCACACAGGACTGATGGCAGGAGGATACTTCCCAGAAGTGTTGTCAGTGATAACATGCCTAACGCAATGGGATTTTAAATGAGAACACAGCTTTTGTAAATAATGTACACTCTTCAAGACACCCTAGAGACACTAGACAACACAATTCCCTCAGAGAGAAATTGTGTTTAAAATACTATTTTTCCTTAGTATTCCTGATTTCCACTAGAAATTTAAGTCAGAAAAAAAGAAAGGGTTTCAAGTGAAGTGTTTTGAACTCTAAGAGAAGGACATGATAAGAAGCAGATCAATAAATATAAAATAAGGCTATCCCAAAACAAGAACATTGTGGCTGACTTGTCTTATTTGAAATGTTATTTAAACAATTTTTTAAGAGAAAAAGGGAATTTTTGCTCACAGAAATGCACATTCTGTTGAACTTCTCCACTTACAGGCCCCAGAAAGGGATGGTGAAAAAAGATTCTGCTCAATCTACTCCTCGAATCACTGTAAATTGTGGTGCAATTCAGATTTAAGTCTAACAAAAATGGATGAGCTGTTTTTCCTGTTTAAATAAGTGTCAGGTTTTGAAGCATTTGGATAAATCTGAATCAGTAAGAACTTATTTGCTAGTGGAAGAGGATGAGTTATCTTTACTTTAGCTGAAAAAATTAAATTACAAAATTGTACCCCTATCTCTTCATTCTTCAAATATTATCCTCTCTTTTACACATCATTTCCACTGTCATACCTTTATTTTTTCTGTCAGGCAGCATAGAAGGATCTTGCCAGGGGAAATGACAACAATATGGTCACAAGACATAAAAGAATTCTACTATTGTCATACCCTTTCCACTTTCTCTCTTGATCCTTATCCTTGCCAAGGTTTGAGATGTCTCTTTTTGTCAGGACTTCAGCTAAGCTAAAGATAGCATGTAAATAAATCAGGCTTTAAAGACAAGCCATTCTTTCCATTGATCTCAGAGAAAATTCTAGAAATAGCAGGGAACAAAAAATTGGGACACAGGCAAAAAACAAGCATCTTTCACACTCATGATTCATTGTGTTAACACGTACGCTGCCTTGTTTGGCTCTCTGGGAAAGATGGTTGTGCTGCTCTCTCATTTGCATTACTACCTTTTACCAAATATGTCAATGTGTTGGAAAGAATAGTAGATTTTGGAGTTTAAACTACATTTTACAGAAATTAGCCAGTGATAATTTAGAAGCACACACACTGTCTTTAAAACAAAAAAAATATCCCCAAACACAAGAGACAACAGAATTGCCTTAAAGTCACTGCTATTTTATTTCTTCACTGAAGACCTAGGAAAAGGTTTATAGATGTTTGAATATACATATTTAAGAAAACAGAATAGCAAATTTAGGACTTGGTCCTTTACTTGTTTTTTATTTTCTTTGACCTATTTTAAAAAGGTTTTTTCCAACAATAACTACATTTTCAAATTTCTGTTCTGCTAAAAACAACTTAAAAGTACATATATATGAATTTAATAAAAGTTCTTCTCATGCATGCAGTACATAAAGTAGTTTATACTGACTTAGCAACATATTTATATCATAACTGTGTGTTTGTATTTGGATATAGAAGAATGGTAAAGTGTTACCTTTATTCATGTTTTTTTCCTCAAATTTTAAAATACACGTCCTTCTGAAATCAAGGCATCTCAGAATACCTTCTTGAACTGATGTAATTAAAACTGTAAAAGAGTCTCTATCACTGACATCTTCTGGAAGATAAATTTTAATCTCTGAAATTTGCTATGAAAATGTCCCTTGTCAGTTAGCCACATTTCTTATAAAAAACAAGGTACATAATTTTGAAGCCTTTTTTTTTTTTT
>VXBU01015271.1:78058-90267 GCA_013400315.1 Bombycilla garrulus
TTTTTTTTTATCCTGGAGGCCCTTTTTATCCTTCTGTGGAATGCATCTGATAGTTTTTTCTTTACCACTAGAATGTCTCTGAGCCATTCCCATTCATTTTCCTACTCCTCACTAGATAGCCAGCATAAAGCTGTTTTCTGAGAAGCAACCTAGATGTTAAGTATAAACAAGAATTTCAACAAACAGCAGTGGCTAACACCAGTTTTTCTGAAAGAATGGTGTCTTAGTAGGCACCTATAAATCTACTGGTGTTTAAAGAGAGACAGTGCTTTAAGACAAGCAATCTTCTACTCCTTGATTGCATTCACATTTTCAGTGCAGGAAACAACCCCAAAAACTACCACAATGATAGAAATGCTTCAAAAAAAAAAAAAGAACTAAGATTTGGGGTGTAGTGTATTACCCCAATATTTTGTCCCACAAGAGTTCTGACTGACCAGTAGGCCTGCTCTAATTATCTTCTTTTTCTCATCTCCTATCCTAGCACAAAATTTCTTCCCCCATATATCTTTAACTATACAAGAAATTCATATCATAACCTTAGTATTGAGATTGAGGAGAGGATGAATTGAATCAAAATAAATAAGCTTCTGTCAAATCAAATTCTGTAGAACCTCCACTATTTTTTCTTGTCCTTGCACTTCCTAATTACTACTGAAATAACATCCATGTAAAAGCAGTCACTTAACAAACTAGGGCTGGTCAAAAGAACCTGTAGAGGTCTGAGCAGGCAGTATGGCGCACTACTTTGCACCACTGCTGACCTGTTATGCTTAACATGAAGAAACAAATTAAGTAATGGGGTAGTTATGGGTTGGAAATCCCAGGAGCTAGTGGGAAAAACAGTGCGGTGACAATTAGAATTAAAACACAAGAGAATATCGGGGGGAGGAATAATAGTAATAGTAATAATAGTAATAATAGTAATAGTCATAATAATAGTAGTAGTAATAATAATAATAACAATAATAATAATGTTGTTAATATTATTATCATTATTTAGAACACGGGTGTTTCAGAAGGCACCTGATTTTAAAAATTAAAAGGTGATACACCATACACCATTATTTACTAGACTTGGTTGCAAAGACTTCCTTGCACTGAGTAACTGCAATCTGTATTAAACAAAAAACTTGGTTAGAACCTCTCCAGATGAATCTACCAAACAGCTGTAAAATCAGTCACAGCCCATAGTGTAGACACAGAGATCCTAGCTGCAAGTGGACTTTTTTACATTAAGAATGAATAAGAATTTGTTATGTTTTTAGACAGAAAAGAAAGTTAAAATGTTTTCCCATATCTGTGCTATCCCTGCCTTCTAAGGTGAGCACCTGGAAAGTTTTCAGACCAGTTTTTATTTTTATGTGCTTATGCAGGAGAAATACAGCATCATCTTTCCTCATTAAAAATAAAATGTTTACATGAGGTCTTGGAGTAAAAATTCACCCAATTAATCATAATTTCAAAAAACCTTGATGGTATTGCAAACCTTATGCATTGTAAAGTCTCACATCTAATGGGCAAATGAGGTTTCAATAAGAACAGATGCATTGGGATTTTGTTGTAAAGGGAGCTGCAGCTGAAAGGTTACACGATTAATGTAGTATCATAGACTTTACATAAAAACAAGATATATTACTGTTTGAGGATCAAGCTAACTTTAAAGAGAGGCTTCTTAAGGAAATTTGACTGTCAAGGTAAAATTTGATAATTATTTTAAATTTCAATTCGTCTGTAATGTGGTTTTGGGAAGAGATAATTCAAAATTCTGATGCTTCCAAATGATATTGTCACATTCAGGCTTTACCACATAAACATTCACGAGTTCCTACTAAAAGAACATCCCAAATCTTTAATCATTGCAAAAAACATAGTACCTTGACTTTGTATCTTAAAATTAAATTGAGTGACATTATAAAAATTAAATTACTTCTTCCTCATTTCCATAATATTCTTTAAAGCGCCTTGCCTAGGCTGGAGTATATATTCGATTTCTTTATCTTTCTTGATGACCCCTCATGCCTGCAAGTCAGCTCATTTTTCTCCGGTGAAGACTGCACCCTACCAGTGCACGCTCTAAAATTTCCATTAAAATCTAGGGCATCATCACTCATTCTTATCTGCAGCAGGCTGCCGAGCAGTGCGAGAGCAGCAAGTGCAGGCTATATCGTCTCAAAGGACAATGTAGTTATACACATCACCCTCCAGAAGGGAAGAGAATTCTACCTGCAGAACACCTTATCACATCCACTACACTGGGAATCTTAAAATCAACAGGAGTGGTGTAGAATGTTGTTATAAATTCTCATGCAACGGCAAGTCTTACTTAAACAGCAATTTACCAGTAGGCAATTAGCTTCTCAGAGAACATTTTTATTACATTCAAATCACAATGAAACAATCTGTCTCATCAGCTACTGAATATTTGCTGGTTAAAGCATTATTATTCTAAATTAGCATATAACAAGTACCTGAGGGTATTTAAACTTGTCTATGTGTTTAACCTTCTGGTTTCTAAGTCCCTCTTCTTCAAGCAGATTCTTAAACAGTTCTCATACCCAAAGTACATGAACATCTTTCCAAAGCGTTTTAATAGCCGTGCTCATTCCCCTTTCTTTACCTTTTCTACTTTGTAGGGAGAACTCATGTATAATTTTTATGCCTGTATGAGCCCATATTCTGTAAGACTGCACATGAACTATAACCTTGCCATGCTGTTTTGCCAATCACAGGTCTCACATAACTCTCATCTTCACCCCTCATTCTGCAGCATGATGACCTTTCTCGTATCCTGAGCCTAAACCATTCATGCCTTGAAGTTGGAGATCAGTAATGTGAATTTGCATCCCATGGGTAGCCTATGCGTATTTGTGTACAGAATGGAAGGTGGGCTGCAGTGCTCTGTGTAGCACTGGTTGAATTGGCCTGTTGGCTGTCGCCTGTGGGGTCCAGCAGACAACTTTGCCATTGTCCAGGCAAAAGAGGAATACAGATCATCTAACTACACTCACGTCAGGATCAGACAGTTGTGCAGCAAAATGCTCCTGAGAGGATTTGCCAACAGCAACTAGTGCTACAAAAGAGCTCAGCCTCTATGGAAACCTGACTAGGTTGCTGGCTGCACTGGTCCGCTCTGGTCATTGGGGTTTTTTTCAAGTGTTTGCTGCCACAACCTTTTCCACACTCTGTCCAGCAGACAGACTGACATGTGAATTTTTCTGGTGTACCACACAAGCAGCTTGAACTCATTTTTTACTCATAGGTTTTTTGGGCCAGGATGGTGGAAACACATCAATGTTCTTGTTGCTGTATGACGCAAAATATATTCCAGCTAGGTGCCCATTTCTTGCAGTGGATGAAAGTATACACTGACTGAATAACCCATTAATGACTCATTATTTAAATAATTCAGCAGAGAAAGTTATTTTTATTTTAATTTTTTGGTTTCCTTTGGTCAGAAATACCTGCAACAGCGTTCAGCAAAGGAAGTAATAAGTCATGGTCAACTCTGTTGTGTACTCAAAAAAACAGATGGATAGAAGAGCTGGTGTTTGTCCTTCATGTACTGACTTCAAAATCCAGCTAATACTGATTAAAATTGATGTCTGGCCTGAATCTAGACATACTATATTTGTTAGTGACCAGACAATCTTAACAGCAGGCTTGTGTTAATTTGGACATTTCACAATGGATTATAGACTGAACATAAGAAAGGCAGCAGTATAAGTGATGAATAAATGATGAATTGCAAACCAAGCTTTCATTGACTTGCATAAAAAATAGATCAGTGAACAAGATCTTTACTCAGAAGGCTAACAGGACTTTCTAAAGTGAAGAAGAGTCATTGAGCTTAGAATCTTCAGTGATTCCAGGACATTGTGTTAACTTTCTGAAGCAGGTAAGGAAGGAATTAAGTTCTCTAATGACTGAAACATAGCATAGACAGAATTCAGGCAAAATCAATGCAGTTTTACTAGGATTGTGCCTGTGTCATGGCTTTCTCCTTTGGGCAACAGGAGAAAACTGGTGGTGATGCTCTCACCAGTTTTGATCAGGCTTCCCACACCGTATCATTCCCTACTGGTACCACAGTACAGATGCCTTATGAAGCATGTATGAGTCAACCACTGTCCATATGGCAACAAGAAAATAATCTGCTTAATATTATAGCTTACAGGTTACAGGTGAAGTAAACAAATTTACAAAATTAAATGCACAACAGCAAGTTTGCATGGTGTCAACTGCAATCAACAGAAAAGTCACAAAAATATCCAGCTTTTTCTTGAGGCTGATTTCAAAAGTTATCATTGAGAAGGATAAGAAGTATATTGATTTTTATATTGAGAGACTAACCCCATTAGTATAATTTCAGCCCCATTCCCTGATCTTTCTGCATGGAAGGAGGATGACATGTACTCAAAGGAAAATAACAGAGGTTTAAAAAACCTAGAAAGAAATACTTGGTTGCAGAAATTTAGTGAGTATACATATACTGTCGTGTAACCAAAAGCGGCAAAAAGGAACTAATCAGCTTTAAATGGCATCCAGAAGATATCTGTCATTTGATTTATTCTGATATTGTGGGCTGATATAGTACTAGTTTTAGTCAGTATAATTATACCCAAGAACAACAGATTTGCTGCATAAAAATGTCCTGTCCCAAAATAGTTTCATGTGCTTTATACTAAATTTTAGTATGCTTTATTTAGCCATAATTCTGTATCTGAATCCTACAGCTGGAAGATCAAGTAACATAAGCAAAACATATATTGTTAGGAGGACAATACAAGTTATTGACAAAGTGCTATATCCATCCATCTTTTTCAGAACTATGATAAACATCCAGTTGACTACCTTGGAAATGCTGTGAGAGCAGAAGAGGGCTGAACTATTTTGAACCTGTGGATGAATACACAAGTAAGAAGAAAGAGAAGGAATTCAGTTGCTGCTGCTAAGAAAACTTAAGCCTTTGTGATAGTTAGATTTAAACATCCAGGAGCATTAACAAGCCTAAATGAAATAGCATTTTAATGCTTAAAAAAATCAAATAGAGCCTCTAAATTCACACAAATCATCAATACAATTATTCACACTACTATCAATAACCGTTCTTGTTTCACTGCATGTCTTCTCTCTGGAATATGTGTGTAGCATATTCTAATTACTTGGGAATTGAAATACGTTTTCTAGTATCTGCTGAGAAGCAAGCATGATTTTCACAGTATGCAGTTTAATATTAAACAAATACCAAATTATTTTTGTTATTTGGCTAGTTAGAGAGGTGTACATTTTGAAATAACACAAGTTACATTTTTTGTATTAAAATTTATAAATTTAAAAAGTTATGTGACAGCAGGACCCTTGAACTGGGGAAAGAGGTGGCTGAATTTGATTTAAAATCTCAGTAGGCAGAGTTTTGTATTTTGCACAGGTTTAAATATTTGTTAGATTGGAGACTTAACACTCTTTTGCAACCACAGACCCATCATGATGTTGCTATTACTTATTCCAGTTATTACCTAGAATTAATTGGATTAGAATCATTTTAACAATTCCACGTGGAACTCTAATCCTTGGTGAAATTTAAATGTTAATTAATTAAAAAGAAATTAAGTAGTCCTCTCATATTTTCAAACTTTTACAAAGTACTATGTGAAGTGATGCTGTAATTCACTTTAAGTAACTGATCCTCCATTCTTGCCCCACCTGTGTAACACTAAAACATTTTAAGACCCCTTGGTGATGAATCAAGAATAGTTTACAAAAATACATGCTAGGACATGACAATGTTTTTTTAATTAGGCCTAGAAAAAACAGGCCTTTTTGTTCTCAAAAAGCTGTGCCCCTTCATTTAAACTGTTTTACAAACTACTCTGGTTTTAAATACAAAGTATCTTGCCTGGGACAGCAACAAAGGGAGCCCACCAGCGACAAGTCTAACTGGCAGGAGGCCACTGCTGGGCAGCAGCTGTCCCACCAGGCACCCAGTGTGATGTGCCCTACTTAGCACATCTGAGATTCATCCAGCCTTAGGAGGGATGCAGCTTCCACAAGCAAATCTTTGCAAAACTTATTTTCCTCTGTGAAGAGGAAGCAGCTTCCTTCGTGAGAGGAAGCAGCGTTTGGGAGCTAAGTGAGACAAGCAAAAACCCTGTGTTAATCAGCTCAGCTGAAGCGCCTCGGACAAAATGGTTTGACACTAGGTAAACAAAACCTTGAGGCACTGAAGTCCATGGCAGCACCGCCATTCTCTTCATTCATTTTTCAATAGAACCATAAACATCTATCCATCAGAAGACTGAATTTTCTCTTCCACTGTAGCAATCAGATACAGAAATGCTTATGGTTTAATTTACAAATAATAAGAACCTTTTGAAATATTTCAAAAGTTTCAAGTATGTATTCTGCATGAGCTTTTGCTTCAACCATGACACTTACTGACTACCAATTCTTTGTGTCCATATCAGATATTACCCTGATTCAGGCAGAAGTCTGACGTGTCTAAAGTAGGTTTAAAGATGAGATTTGACCTGCATTCTCAAACGACTATCACAGTATTTTTAAGATGTAAATTTAGCAAAAAATGAGCACACAATACAAATTGTATTTTTCACTTTGAGGCTATCAGACAAAAGTTATTTGGAAGTAGATTTTGAAGCTGATTTAATTTAATCTAAGGGCCAGAGTGACTACAGCGAAAGTCCAAAATAACTGTAACGTTTGAAAATAAAATCAGGTTATTGGACTACATTTTTCCTTATTTTTTTCTCTAATTTCATGACACTTCTATAATTCATAGTTTTGTAGATGAACTCTAAAATTTTTTTCTCTATACTTCATTGAAAGCAACAGATGAAAAAACTTTACATTTGTAAACAGACTTTTGCAGACACTGAAGTGCATAAAGAATACAATCCCTTCATTTTACTTCTTCCAGAACTTCAGATATTTCTTAGAAATAAAGATTTACACCCCTGAATTAAACTAAAATAAACCACCACACTATCTTTTTACAAAATTTTGAACTTGAACTGCTAGGGTTTTGGACAAAGAAAAAAATAATTAGTCTTTCCTAACATTGCACCAATGTCAAAACTTGAGTAATATACTTTATTAGTAAAGAACAGCTTCTGGAAAAGCTTAAGTCCATATTAAAGATTTGGGAATGGTTGGATGATTAAAGTACTAGCAAATATTGAAGAAAATATTTCTTTCTCTATTATTCATTATTGATTGAGTTTGCTTCCTTTAATTTTTTTCTTCTTAGTCCCCTGGTAGAACTCATTTAAGAAGAAAATGTTTTCGTACTTTTTGGAAGAAATGGAGATGGTGGAAAAGAATAAACTAGCCCTCAGGGAAAGAGAATGGAGAAAGTGAGCTTCATTCAGCTGCTTTAATGTCTGCATTAACAGACAATAAAAAGACCTTTAAAAAAATTGCAGTGAGTTTAGATCTTAGTGGATGGAATTACAATGAACTTAATGGTTCTCTCACCTGAACTCCTGAGCTAATCTGTCTCCTTAAAATGAGAATCCATCCCTGCTTTTCTTATCACTGTTTCCACAAACACATTAGTTCAAACTGTAAAATATATCTTTCCAAAGTAATCACCATGACATACAACACTGTATATCTGTATGTCTATGTCAATTTTAATAGTTTATTCCCTTTTTATTTTTCATCTGATCTTGTCTATGGGTATTCAGTTGTTTAATATCCTAAATCCCCATTTCAATTACAATTCTAAGGCATTGTACACAATTTGCTCTGTTTTTAAAAAGCCAGTGCAACAAAATCCTGAATGCTTACAGAATAAATAGAGGCCCGTGCAGGTGATGCTACAGCAGACAGAGCCTGTAGCAAGGACGTGAAACACTTTAATACCTGCACCCTGAGCTGTGTCAGACACAGCAGGGCCAGCAGTGATCTCCTCTCTGATCAGTCCTGGTGAGACATGTGGGATGCTGGATATTTGTCTTAAGCCTTCTGTACTTCCTTTCTTTCTACCTGGCATCCTCTTAATATTGCTTAATAAGTATAGGCTGAAAACACTTAGGAATAACACTATGCTGTTTGTTAAAAAAAAACCAAATAAATTTACTGGGTAAAAAGAACTGTTTGTTTTTGCACGGCCCAAGGGAGTGGCCCTTTCTTTATCATTTGTTTTGAGGTCATCTGCGACCTGATCAAATTTTTCTTTTCTTCTCCAAATATATCTTGACTAAAAGCAGTGAAATTCACCAATTAACCCTTATTAGAAAATGTAACATGATAAAACAGAAGGGAAGTTCATGCCCTAAATTGTTACTACACAAAAGAATTGAACCCAAGGTCCATTATCAAATGCAGGCACCCAACACCATTCAAAATCAGTGAAAAAGAAACAAAGCAAACTGCGAGCAACAAGACCTGCCATGTACAGACCGATTACTTTCACTGAACACTGTGTTAGGCAGCTGCTGAGAGTTTACATTGCTGATCTGACTTTAGAAATAAATGGCTTCATTTCAGTGGTTGCCCTGAATCCTTGATTCAAGACATCCATTAGATTAAGTTTCAGAAGACAAGTCTACTGAAATGGAAGTGTGGATTCCTGGACTCAGAGCTGGAGGATAGGATTCAGAGCTGTTCCTTCCCTGGCAGAAGGGGATAATAGCATAGAATAAACACATCCTTGCTTGACAGGAAGAACCGACAGCACAATTTTCCAACAACAACCACAGTAGAAAACAGAAACCTTTTCTTCTTCAGCTCAGGTCACATAAATCATTCAGTTTCCTTTCTGCCCCCCTTCTCAGCAGAAAAGAACAAACAAACCATGGTTGAACCTTGCTGAGGCCGAATGGTCAGTGGGGGGTTTAAAGCAGGGAAAAGCAAACGCTGATTCTTCTTGAGCCACCAGACAATGAAAAATATCAATTCCTTCTCACCCTAGAAAGCAAACAAGGAAAAATCCAACCCCAAACCCTACCTCATCCATGGTATCTTAACACTAGCAAGCCATAAATTTCACACTCCACAGAAAAGCAAGTTTTTCTCATAGCAAGAAGCTATGGCACCAGGAGTCCACTGAGGCAATGCAGAAGGAAATACTATTGATTATTTCAGTATTCTTTGAAAAACAGTTGACTGCAACAGCCCTAAAGAGTTTCTGTGGTGAAATCTCACATGTATCTCCCCTCAAAAATTGTGACATCATTGTGGATGAATCAGTAGAATCTGAAAAGGAATTTCGTGCATATCCACTCTTCTGCCACAATACCAGGGAGTCTTTACTCATGCTCTTGTAAAGTGATTTATTTTCTTATGCCACTAGAAACTACTTGAGAATTCTCATAGAAACATAAATTTATAAATCCTTTGAAGAATTGTGCATCAAACTCAATTGCTTATTCTCATGTTGGGATAAACAATAACTTAAAAAAATAATACAATAGTTTAAGCTCTTTCTAAAACCATTTTATATCAGCACACAGCTTAATTATTAAAAACTAGCAGAGAAGAAAGTGTTTTTCAAGAAAAAAACTAAGTGCAGACTCGTTGGAAAAATAGACAAAACCAGAATGTAATTTAATTCATTAAATTGTACTTTTAAAATTAGCTAATAAATACAGAAATTAAAATTAATTAATTCCCACATTTGCTGATCAAGAGGATTGTGGCTGTAGCCTTTACACTGCCCAAGAAAGGTGTGGTCATGAGAGTTTATCAATAATGAAATGGATGGTACTGAATTACTTAATCTGATGAATGCATTTGGAACAAAATGTGAAATTTTTTGAGCTTTAAAGATTTACAATGATCATAGGCTGAGAGTTACAGCCACTAGAACTCTGCATAAAAACAGTGCTGACCAGAGAATGACAAGATGGGAAAGAAACACAACATACTCAAATCACAAAATCAAGGAAGAGAAGAAGCACCCACTTGTTTCAGCAGGCCGTTTCTTAATTAATTACCGTGCTAAAAAAACACCACACTCTATTAGTCTAAATCAAAGTATACTTCAAAAGCTGTAGCTAGAGACAGTTTTTAATAACCAGGGGAAAAAAAATTCTTGTGACAAATTTACTACTTAACTGGAATCTGGAGAATACAAGTTGCCAAACAAGCAGTTATGACAAAAGTCTGAATTTATGGAAAGACTGTAATATTGCCCATGATATCAAGAGCTAAACACCCTTTTGACCTCTAATCTGGCTGAAATAAATCAGACTTGAAAAGGTTATTTCAATTATTTGCCACTTCATTATTCACTTTTTTTTTTAAGCAAACCTATCTCCTTTGACCTCCTAGCTTAAATTTACTATAAAAACAACAGGGATAACTACTAGGCTAAGCTACCTTTATCTCTCCACAAGTCATGGGTATCTTTATCCTCCCATAAGGCAAAATTGCTCGGTATGTCTACAACATTTGCCAAACGAAAAGACACCTTGAGCATAATCTGTAGTGTGGGAAAAAACCCAAGAGAATAGTGAATTTAAGTATTTTATTTTACAACACATTTAATTTTGAATTTTAATGCAACAGAAGGTTAATAAATAAAACATTAACATTGTCCTCCAGTCTTTTCCATCACTCTGAAACAAAATGGTATTAAACTAACATTATCTTGCATTTTACTTTTTATGAAATTTTATTACTCAAAGAAAAAACTATTTTCGCAAGCAGCTGTCCTACTCAGCTTGCTACATAACTGAGTTTAGCGTTGCCACTTCTCCTCAGCCTGCAGCACATGTGCTTTACAGACAGAGAGACCCAAGGACAGGGACAAGATGAGGAAGCTTTAACTATGAAGCCCAAAATATGAGAACAAATACAAGGAAAAATAGTACATATGTTTTTAAGATCCAGCAAACAGTTGTGGAAAACTAGCTTGGTTAGAAGAGGAAAAGACACTGCCTGTAAGCAGGAGCACTGTAGTTTGTACCAAATTGTTCTCCTTCATTCCATGAGCAACCTCATTGATAACTGTCAAATCAAGAATCCATCTCACTTAGAAACCATAAACTTAGAGCATCTCAAAGCAATTCAAAACATTTCAGAAATTGTTTTGAAAACACAGTAACAAAATGGTAACAAATTCTTGGTTTTATTGACATATCTCCTACTTAAAACACGTTAAAGTACCTGGAGTCAAAAATTGAAATAGCTCACCCCTAGCTTTCTTCAGCAGAATTGTGCATCTTACAAGACCAATTAATTCCTGAGACAATGTGTTTTCTACTAATTATGTCAGCATCAGTCAAGCTTCTTTTATTCTGAACTCAGCAGTGACTAAATGTGTTTAGAGAGCAAAATGATGGCTTTACAAATATATTAGACAAATGTCAGCTCATTAATCTGTGAGTTAGATACCATGGATTTGGTAACTACAGTTTAAGAAGACCAGTAGCCTTTTGTTAAGCTTTTTAAGCAAGTTCATCTGCTGTTAGCATCTTTAAATGAATGTCATCCAGATATTACATCAGATATCAATTTCATATGGGATACATGCAGGATTTAAGGCAGTGTAAAATTGCATTATTGGCCAAAGTGTGATGCCAAAATTCCAATTATTAACTTGAAAGAGACATAAATATTTAAATAAGGCCTTTTCTTTTTCCATAAGATTGCAACTTTTATTCCATATTTTTTATGCTCAACTCCTAAGTACTTTTAGTTTTATAACTATCTCATTTTATAACTAGCAAAGGTATATTACAGAAATCTGCCTGATGTTAATGTATGTTTATACATGTAGTTGCAAGGCATGGAGTTTGAGACCTAATTATTTGTAGGGTTCTTGAACAAATCACAGGAAATCATCTAAAATTAAACAAACTAAACAAAACTCAAGTCCAACAAAATACTTTAGATGAGAAAGACTATTTTAAAGGATCAGGTCCAGGAAAAAAATCCTACACTTTTGAGAAACAGACTTGCACGTCTTAGAAGAGGTATTCATTCAGTATCACAGTGTGTAAGGTTTTAAGGCTTTCTTCCCAAATGTTTGATCTTATGATTCTTGAAGAAAGAGCTCTTTGGTCAAAAAACTA
The DNA here is from genome assembly GCA_013400315.1 of Bombycilla garrulus. Lineage (NCBI taxonomy): Eukaryota > Metazoa > Chordata > Aves > Passeriformes > Bombycillidae > Bombycilla > Bombycilla garrulus. The sequence goes on from VXBU01015271.1 coordinate 90,100, forward strand.
AGATTCTGTTCAGTTCAATGGTCTTTAGATAGGTGGATTTGCCTGCTCATAAGAAGTTCCATGCATATGTTTGACCCTACTTTCAATATATTCTGAAACTTGTATTTTCTGTAGTTTAGCTAAAACAAACATTTAAAAATAACTGAAACCCTCATATTTTACAAATTA
>VXBU01015271.1:90324-149538 GCA_013400315.1 Bombycilla garrulus
AATTACTACTACTACATATATATATATATATATAGTAAAAAAATGTTGATTCATCTTAGGCATCTGTGTCACCTCAACTACACAGAATCACAAAATATTGTGAGTTGGAAGGCACCAATCAAGAACATTGAGTCAAAATCCTAGACCTGGTCAGAACACTCCAAGAATCACATCATATGCCCAGAGTCTTGTCCAAATGCTTCTTGAACTCTGTCAGGCTTGGTGTTCTGACGATTTCCCTGGGGAGCCTGTTCCACTGCCCAGCCACCCTCTGGGTGAAGAACCACTTCTCAATATCCAGCTTAAACGTCCCCTGACACAGCTTCATGCTATTGCTTTGAATCCTGTCAAGGATCATGAGAGCAAAGAGATCAGTACCTGCCCCTTCACTTTCCCCCATGTCCTCCTGTTGAAGATCTGTCAGTGGTTACCAGAGAGCAGAGATCCGTACCTGCCCCTCCTCTTCTACTCATGAGGAAGTGGTAACTGCAGTGAGGTCTCCCCTCAGTCTTCTCTTTTCCAGGCTGAACAGACCAAGGGACCTCAGCTGCTCCTCACATGGCTTCCCCTTCAGACACTTCACCATCCTCACCATCCTCTGAAAGCTCTCTAATGTCATTTTTGTATTGTGGCACCACAGCACTTGTGGTCAGGCTGCCCCAGTGCAGAGCAGAGGGGACACTCCCCTCACTTTCGAGGCTGCTGATGCTGGGCCTGATGCCCCCAGGACAGGATTTGCCCTCCTGGCTGCCAGTGCCCTGCTGGCTCACATTCAAATTTCTATTGACCAGGACCCCCAGGTGCCTTTTCACAGCATTGCCCTCCAGCCTCTTTTTCCCTGGTCTATACTCACGACCACAGTTGCATATAGGTAAGATAGAGACCTTCTGGAAAGTTTCCTAATGTTGTGTAGGCAAAAGACAATCTAGTTAAGTTCTTCCCTACACAAGGGAATTGTAACACTGTAGGAAAAAAAGTAGCTTTAGAAAGTGATTTAGCTAAATCAATGCAAGTTCCTCTGTGGATAATGATGGCTTATGTTTACTTTTTCTAAATTGTTATAAGACACTCTTCTCCAAACTAAGACTGTCTACACAAGAGGGCTGATCAAATTTATCTAAGTTCATTCAATTTTCTTGCGTACACAGGTTTAATGGACTCCATTGTCACTGGAAATGTAATGAGGGAAGAGCGACACTAAAGAAAAAAACATGCTCTACAAACCAGCAATTAAATGTCAATATTATTCTCCTTGGTGGCAATAACCATGTTCTCATATCTAGACAGCTATAGACACATTTAAATTAAAGTTCATGTTAAAATGCTCCTAAATGCAAAGACATTGGAGTTACAAGAAATATTGTTGGCACCTGGATATTCTGTGGAGGGAAACACCTCAGTGATGGGCAGTAAGCTTGAGTGGTATAAAATGTCAAGGGAGGGATTGCATAGAAACAGTAAGACTTGCTGCCCTGGCAGGGATTGATTTTTTTCTGCTGTGCATACTTAGGAGTATAAAGTACAGAAAATACTTTCTCTCAGAAAGATTCTGAGAGAAAGAAATCCTAAGAGAGGTTCTTTTAGGTGCAGAAATTTTTAATCCCCAGGAAGGCAAGATTACGGTCAAGGCAAGACTGTTTATATTGCATTTGCAGACAGAATTGAAACTATAACTACTAAATAAACGGCATTTGTTAAGCACAGCATTATAATCTGCTGGAAACCAGAAAAGTTATAATGGGAGAATAAGTTTTCTGTACAAGTTCAATTTTACTTTTAAGTTTAGTTTTCTTTATTAAATCAAGGATGTGGTAATATCTGAACACATGTATGATAAATTAATTATAGAGAATTAGGCTAATATTCTCTTGAATCCCTTTTATGCTTATCTTCAACTATTGTCTCAAGTAGTCTAAACAAATTATATGCTAAAACTTTTTACAATTAGCCATTTTTACCAGGATTGAATTTTCCTCAAAATTTGTTGTGTATATCAGTAAAATAGTAGTTTCATATTGTAGTGTTTTGTAAATCACATTTTTCTCTCAGAGATTATTGGATGTGTGAGGAAATCCACTAAAAGAATGTTAGTCTCTAAAAGAGTGATTACTTTCAAACTAGTTATTTAACAAATTATTCTACTTCTAATAGAGTTTTTGGAGTTTTTGTCAGTATCATGCAGAATTTGAAGTGGAACCAGGTTATGCTTACACAAAAGGATGTCAGCCTAGCAACACAGCACTGGCCACATTGCATTAGCCACTCTAGTCCAAGTTTGCTTTCATAGAATCATAGAATCATTAAGGCTGGAAAAGACCTCAAAGACATCAAGTCCAACCTCTGACTAAATGCCACCTACTCAACTAAACCATAGCACAAAGTGCCACATCCAGTCATTTCTTGAACACTTCCAGGGATGGCAACTCCACCACCTCCCTGGGCAGCCCTTTTCAATGCCTGGACACCCTTCCAGTGGAGAAATTAGTTCTTTGACTCAGTCCATGGTCCTCTCTGAGTGGTGTTAGAGAGCTGTAGAAAGTCGAAGGCAGGTCAAACAGAAGCATGAAAAAAAAAAGATGCTAGAAAAGCACCTGATTTTTCTTCTAAATATTCTTGGTTCTTTTACCAAGGACAACAAAAAGTAACAATTTCTTTCCAGCAAACTGTTAGCTAATTAGTATTTGTTGGTACAGTTGCTAACTCTTTCAGAAATCAAAGCAAAGACTTCCGTTTCAGTATCTGAAAAGATGAAGCCTTTGTATTGCAGCTAAATGGAGGCAAGGCAGAATCTTTCAGGTAGGTTAGAATATATTACATGTTTGTGTGTTACCTCTGAGGAGTGGAACAAAAGCCACTTGAATGTGCCCCCACTGGAGACACAGTATTCAGTCATTTACCTTGGCAGCTACATCTTCATCATGCACTTATTTATATGCAAGGACAGCAGCGGGACAGATCTTGGACCTAAGATGAACATTCTTGCAGATTTCCAAGACAGCATTTTTGAAACATCATTATTCTTTCTTTTGAGATGACATGCTTTCTGGCATCTAGTGCTCAACTTTTCCTCTTTGTTGCAGCATAAGAGAAAATCTTTCAGCAACTGCAGTGAAGCATATCCTTCATACTAGAGAGTGCCTGAAGTTTTGATGTTAATATTTACTTCAGAAAGATGCAGCTCAGAGCTACCAAAGTGGAATGCAAAATAAAACTATTCCAGAAATAGATCATTCAGATGTCTAAATACCTTGCCTGGTTTTGTGTTTTTTTTCCCACACAAAGCACTGTTAGCACACTTCCCCTTGGTCACAGGTCCTTCCATGCTCAATTAATTTTCTGGCTTCTGCACTTATAAGATAAAAAAGAAAGGCCATGGGATGACATTATGATGTTATATCTTATGTTGGTAACACACTATTCAGTTCCCCACTGCCATCTCTGGAAAGTGGTTCCTGTAGCAGAGGAGGAGGGCTGGCAGAGCATCTCTGCATCCTGTCCACTCTTTCATGTTCTACATTGCTAGAGGGCACCCTGAAATTGGGCTTGGAGGAGAAATTGAAGTACAGTAAACTTCAGTACAGTGAAGATTTAATTCTTCACAGTCACCACTGGATGCAGATTGTATACTTATACCTATTTTTGCATGAATGAACCCTTCCTACTCATCAACTAGTATATCACCAGTAGAGGTGCAAAGGCTTTTTATTTAAAGAAAATTATCCAGAAACAGTCTGTCAATTCTGTCTGCATTTGGTTTATGTTATATAGTACATTTAACTTCAGTGGTATGTAAGCATGTCTTTATTATTAGAGTTTTTTCACTAGGACCTATGTTAGATTAGATGAAAAGCAATTGTAAATGGTGTTTAGCTACAAACACTAAGAATGAGAAAAAAAGCCCTTAGAAGTTACTCTTCTTCATCTGTAGTATACGACTGTGCAACAGCAAAAAATAAAGTTCACTATTTCACCAGTAAATATTATCCCATGAAAGATAAGCTCAAAGGACTAGGTTAGTAATCCTGCCTCTGACATTTAACAGTTCTGTTGTATCAAACAAATATCGTTTCAGTTTCTTTGTGGAGCAGCAATGCTAATACTTGTCTACTTTCCCCAGTGGTATTGTGAGGATAAATGTATTGTTATAAAGGTCATTGAAAAGGAAAAGATGTAAGCATTTTTATTGATGTTCTACTTCCCAATCCACCAGAGTATATTAAAAATAATTTCACTATTGTCAAGTGCAACCTCTACTAATACATATTTCTCAATTTACCAGTCCTTCCTACAAATTGAAAAGAGAAAACAGCTCGGCAAGTATATTCTCTAGTCAACTCCCTGTACACAAAGGATAAAACCTGTTGCTGAACATGACCAAAATAATTTTTTCTAAATACAGCTGGTTCAGTTTGCCTTGTTGTTACACTCTTGCAGAAATACGCAATTGACTTGGAAATTTGATCATCAGTCAAATTGGTTATGGCTGAATATGAAAAACAAAGACATGATTGGCAACAGCCAACATGGTTTTACTAAGGGCAAATCATACCTAGCAAATTTAGCAACCTTCTGTGACAAGGCTAAAGCTTTGGTAAGACAGGGACAGAGCAACTGACATAATCTACCCCAATATATGTAAAAGAATTTGACACTGTCCTCCATAAATATCTTTGTCTCTAAATTGGAGATAGATGGATTTGATGAATGCACTACTCAGTTACTGGAAGGCCAGACTCCAGGACTTGTGGTCAATGGCTCATTGCCCACATGGAGACCAATGGTGTCCCTCAGGACTTGGTACTGTAGCCAATACTGTTCAACATCTGTGTCAGCAACACAAACAGAGGGATCAAGTGCACCCTAAGTATCTTTGCTGGCAACATCGAGCTGTGTGGGACAGTCAACATGCTGGAGGGAAGCAATATCATCCAGAGAGACCAGCACAGGCTTGGGAGGTGGGCCAATGCAAACCTTGTGAAGTTCAATAAAACAAAGTGCGAGGTCCTATACCTAGGTCACAGAAACCCCAGAACACATCTGCAGATTGGGCAGAGAAGTGATTGGGGGAAGCCCTGAGGAGAAAGACTTGGGGGTGGTGGTTGATGAAAATCTCAACATGAGACGGCAATGTGTGCTCAACAGCCCAGAAAGCCAAATGTGTCCTGGGCTGCATCCAGACGAGTGTGGCCAGCAGACTGAGGTGGTTCTTTCCCTCTCCTCTGCTCTTGTGAGATCCCACCTCAAGTACTGTGTCCAACATAAGCTGTTGGAGCAAGTCCAGAGGAGAGTCACAAAGTTGATAAGAGGATTGGAGCACGTTGAAGACAGGCTAAGCAAATTGGGGCTGTTCAGGCTGGAGGAGAGAAGGTAGCATGGAGACCTCACAGCAACCTTCCAGTAACTGAAGGGAACCTATAGGGTAGCCATAGAGAGACCTTTCATCAGGAACTATAGTGATAGGAGAAGGAGTAGTGGGTACAACAGAAAAAGGGGAAATTTAGGGGAGACATTAGGAAATTCTTTACTGTGAGGGTGGTAAGGCACTGGAACAGGTTGCCCAGAGAAGCTGTGGGTGCCTCAGGCCTGGAAGTGCTTAAAGCCATGTTGGGTGAAGCCTTGAACAATCTGGTCTAGTGAAAAGTGTCCCAGCCCATGTCAGTGGAGTTAGAATGAGATGATTTTCACTCCAACTCTTAACACTCTATGAGTGTGTGTTAATATCCAGACTGAAAAAGTAGTATTGATAAACAATAGTTTAAAAAAGAAATAATCTTTCTAATGTGTTGTTCTCTTTCCTATTCTACAGAGGAGGGAACCAATTCAGTGTCAGAAATAAAAATCATTCAGGACTGAAGACATTTTTTCAACTTAAACTGATCAGGAATTACACAGGCCAGGTATAGGGTCAATAAGGGCATATCTGTACTTGAGAGTGTGAAGAGCTAAGTAGCTATATAACAGTACAAAACATTTAATACACAGCTAGAGAAGAGGGGTGAAGAAGGGACGAGGGAACACAACCCTAAACATAGTCTAATGCCACCTATTCCTTTGCTTAACTTCTGGAGGGCAGATATTTTAAATTTTTCATAAAGATTCCCTCTCAGTGAATCCCAGTTTGATTTTGCACAGGCTGGAGAATACCTTTTAGGTCCTCTGTTAAACGACTGTGCAAGTTTTCCCGGTAGTATCCAGTGAACAAGATGGATTATTACCAAATACGTTTTTTGTTTCCCTTACAAAAAGTGTCCTCATTTTCCTGTACACGTTTCCCTAGTATATAATAAACAAACAGAGGAACATGACAGAAATTAATGCCTGCAGTGCAAGGCATGAAATGCAAAAATAGTTGCTTGGCAACCAGCATGAGAAATTAGAGGTTTTGCCTGTACAAACAGCCAAGTGAGTGGCACAAGTACCATTTCTGACTGCTGTGAAAAGGATGAGTAGGAGACAAAATGTATGAGGAGGGATTGTTTTAGTGAAATTTGACTCTGTAGTTTCCCCATCATCATGCATGTGTGATAATACAATAAAGGTGTATTTCAAATTGCTTTCCTTATATGTCCTTACAGCTTTGTCTTTAATCAACAAGTCAAATTTTATTTTTAAAAAGTTATGGTTTTTCATAACACTTACAAACATCTCAGGAGGTGTAAGTGAATGCTGATTTTCATATGTACTTTCCTTCCTAATGAATTGGACATTTGCAGCTATTTTCCCAAGAAACATCTATAAGCATTCTGGCATCTTTGAACAATTCATCAATCTAATGTAAATCTAAATACATTCATCAATAAGTACTTACTTTTCAGTAATAATATACATGCATTGTTCATAGACTGAAATGATACTAGACTGACCATTTGGATCAATGGGGGAAAAAACATAGGCCCTCTCCTTACCATATTTGCTTCAGTAACTTTGTTTCTATATACAAACTGTCAAAGAGAAGTACCACCTCCGGCCCAGAAAACCTTGTAGTGCAAATTGTTAGAGGTGAGAAAGACAATTCAAAGGAATTAGAATTTCATGTCTGCTTTACTGTCACACTTCTATTTTAGCATCCATCACTGTCCACTGTTGGGTGTTAAGAATTGCATGACCTGTGGTCTGATCTAAGCAATCATTCTAATGTTCAAATTGGAAATTTTAGAAATTTGAGAGACATTAAACTCAGCTCCATCCAACATGAACATGCCCTTCATCACAAGCAAGATGATGTGAGCATCTTACAAGAGAACTTGATCTGCCTGTTGTATTATATCCTATATTTCATCTCTGGATCCATTTGCCCAACAGGACTTGAACTAGGTCATGTTCTACAGAACACCATGTGTTAGTACTGACAAGTAGGTGCCTGTTAAAGATATCAGCAGTAAACTGCATAGCTTCACTTCCTTTCAGTGTACTAACAATCACTACAACGACCACACACTTTTTCATTGTGAATAGATGTAGCTATTCATGACCTTACTTTGACTCTACAAGTAACTGCAAACAGAAAATGAGACTAAACCTATAGTGAAAACCAAGATGGCTGAAACAGTTGCCTTAGACTATTAAAATTCTTTTTTTGTTGTTGATTATACCAGGACAGACCTCCAACTGATACAGAATTATCAAATTTGGGCAGATGTGAAAGGGCAATTATTTTAATTCCTAGTGAAGGTTAAATAAAGAAACAACAAAATCAAACCCCCCCACCAACCAGTCCAAACCCAATTAAAAAAACCAACCAAAACTAAGACACAGTGCTGGATGTGGATTCCGTAGTTTTTGATTCTGATCCTCAATGGTTTCAAACTACTGATGGAGAATAGAAAGATCAAAGAATGTATTTTTACTCTATGCAATCAATATTACTCTAATGCAAACTTCAGTAGGCTCCAATCTCCTTTTGAAGACTGAGACATCTAACTTGCAAATTTCATAAGAATGTGTAGGATCAAGGAAGGAGAATTAACACTCATATATTCTTCCATTTTATTCCTCTGGCCCCTGCAGAATTCTGAAGAGTTATTTCTCTCATCAATTACTAAAGTAATACTCTACAACTGGCTATACATCTAACTTTCATAGTTCTGCATTTTTATTAACTAATAAATATTATTCCAGTTTTAATATGCAGGACCTACTTCAACCTGTCTAATACCACCAGTATTAATACAGTCACTACCATACTGAAATTGCTCATTAATTCTATATCAGATACAATGGTAAAAGATTCAGTTGAATTCAAGCCCTGCTTTTCAATAGATCAATACAATGATATGAAACTTCAACCTTCTTTTAAATGAAAAATAGATCATAATTACTGAGGTGATCTCAGAGTTCACAGATTCCCAAGGAAAAAACCTTCTCATTTTCTGCATCACAAAACTTTACAGCTTGAGAAGGCATAACATTTGAAGAATGGAGGGCAGATAGATTTCCACTCCATTTGTTTTTCAGTCTATGCAAATGCAAGATAAACTTAGACAACACTTTTCCTAAACCACACTTGACTACACAGTGATCAAGTACTTCATCTTAATTCAGTTGCCTCCACTGTGCTCAAACACATGGTGTTTTTAGAGCTACCCCAGGAAACCTGTCAAAGAGGGCTAATGAGACAAAAATTTAAACAGGGAGTAGGTACACGCCTCAAATGTCACCTCCTGAAAGGAACAGTGACCAAAGGTATGAACATGTTTTGAACTAGACAGAAGGATCCTTTTCTTTAGTTGTACCTCAAATTCTGTTCAGCTCAACATGTCAACAGATGTCTGCTAATCAAGCTTATAGATCAGATCTTACCCTTGGGAAAGAGGTCTGAGTTTAAGTTTTCTTTACTTTTATATTCTTGGAAACCTTTTCCAGAAAAACAGGTTGAACAGGAAAAAATATTTATATTTTCAGAGGTATTATTATTTTTTCCACCTACAATTAAATAAAACCTTATTAGGAAATTTTTCATTAAAAGCAGACTAGGCCAAATTGTAAACTTATTTACATTTATTTCACACTAAATGCAAGAGCTTAGTTAGCTAGAGGCTTATTTTATAATTATGAGGTATCAGGATCAGCCTTAGCGATATAAGAGAGTGAAATAACAGTAAGACATTAGAGATGTGTCAGCAACAGGTTTCGCTGTCAATGTTACTCTGCAAGAAATCTCTGTCCTAAAAATGGGTACCTCTGGTTGTTGCTCCACAGGTGTGGTGGAATATCTTCTGCACACTTCTTTGCTAAAATTTTCCAAAGAAACTTCCTGAGAAATGCAGGATACTGCTGAGACACTTGAACATCTTAGCCAAAATTCCCGCTCTGATCACCACAGAAGATCAAATCCCAGCAGTCTATACAAAATAATAGGCTTAATCCTAAGCACCATTTTGTTTCTAAGATTTAAGGCATTTGTCCTGATGGAAATTTAAACAAGCCATTTAAATTATGTTTTCAGTCAAAAAGTAATATAGTATTTCAAAGAAAATAAAATCTGAATATAAAATGACCAAACATCTTTTGTGTCTAAACTTCCTATAATAGTATCAACTTAAAAATATGCCTGACAGGTACTATACATGCATGAATCAATCTTCTTGTATAAACAGCTTCCTAATAAGACCAGTAATCAAATTAAAGGGAAGTTATCAGGGAAATCACTTAGTTTAATTGAAGCAATCACCACAGAGTCTACATTGTGTGTGCAGGTACTTAGAGGGGGTGACCTTGCCTCCCCAAACCCAAATACTAGAAAGAAAAATAGATGGCTAAACATGATGGACTCAGTCCAGCCACACAGCAAGCCTACCAGGAACGTGGTATGGGTATTCCTGCTTGCAAGAATTGAATGTAGCATTCCAAGAATGGAAATTAGCTCATCCAAATTCAGATCTAGCAGACTACTGCTTTTAACTCTTATAATTTTACAGTTAGTGTTTTTTGCATTTTTTAATACATCAAAATACAAATAAAAGTATTTTTTCTGAATGAAATAGAGAGAATATTTGCCAGCAACTGCAGTTAAAAGCAAAGAAGAAAAATATTGATCCAAGAAAACAAGCAAGCAATGGAGCTTCATTCTTCAGTTGTTATTAGATTGTTATGAACAGCTCATTGAAATGACACTGTTCTAGTGGCTAATACTACAGCAAAATAATACATTGTTACATACAACTTCTTCTGTAATCCAGGCATAATGGTCAGTTTAAAGCTGTTTTTATTTAATATACAGTTAAGACATTTTAAAATATACTTATGTTCAACTGGAAAAGTCGAACAAATTTTTGAAATGTTCTAAAGATAGAGTAGAAATTCAGCTGCCATTATTCTAAACACATTATATTTGAAATTCAGTTGAAAAACTTGTTCTATTATTGGAAAGCAGCAACCTAACAACATCCTCTGTGACACTTTTTCCTATCCCCAAATATATTAGATTTAAAAAAAAAAAAAAAAAGCTGAAGGGAACAGATAAAATGGGGGTTTAAGCTTAAGATGGTGGTTACGGTAATATTAGATTTGCATTTTCTTAAATCCTTCCTCTAGGAAATTGCTAAAATAGGAGTAAATCACAGTACTGCTTTTGAAAAATAATAACTTGCATCCTAGAAAAGTGGTTAAAACAATTCAGTAGGTCTCTTTCCAGTGACCATAGACAGATCCATAATCAACACACAGTCCTTTGAACACAAGAATTAACTTTGAAATTGCACTATTTGTAGTTCCAATATGAAGGCTTAACAATGCTTAAAAAAAAAAAAATTCCTGTGTGAAAAATTACTAAAGTATACGGAACCTAGGACAAACCAAGTATAGTATGACAATGTTAAGGTTAGGACTTTTCAAAGCCTTCATTATCAAAAGCTTGTATCATATATTCCCTGCAAGAATTATAATGCATCCCTATGTACCACTGAGTCTGATGAAAATTAGTCATGTTTTTAGTCCTAGACCTTTTGCAAAAGCTTTTTTAGCTGCTTCCCATTAAAATATAGCTCTTTTTGAAAACAGGTTTATAAACTGTCACTAATAGGGTAGTACAGGATAAAGAAAAGCTTGAAGATGGCAGAACATTTCTGCAGTTTTTCTGGAGGCTGAAATTTTATGAAGTAAATGATCTATTGGCTAAGTTCCTGTATACTTCATTAGAAAATGAACTCCAGAGAATCTAATTGGAAAAGAGCTTTAGTCTAAACACGGCTTTGATTGTAAACACTTCAATTAAACATTTCAATCAATGAGATTAAGTGTGCTACTGAAGTTTTTCACCACTGATTTTCATTCTGCTTTTGTCCAAAACACAACATATTTTTGCTTCCCAAAATCAGGAAGATTTTATCACAGATCAGCTAAATCTGTGGAACTTCAAAGTGGAAATTACATGGCACATACATTGCTTCTTTTAATTTTAAAAGCCTGATCTGCCCTTCAAAACACTGAATTCCTACCCAGCATTTTATGAGGATTAAGTGCTTCCCTCCTCATCTTCCTGCAGCTCTGCCCTGTCGTGTGCCATTGTGCTTCACTGTCCATCAGAGCGGATGGGAAACCCCATCCAGAGCTGGGACTGGGGCAGATGGTTTATCTGAGAGAACCCCTATCCCACCCATGGCACCCAAGGAGCACCGAGCTGGGCTGCACCAGTGGGGTCAGCAGAAGCACCTTCAGTTTTCTGTTGTGCTGAAGTGCAGGACATGGGAGATGGAGTGGGGTGCAAGAGCTCGGGCAAGAGCTGAGAGGATTTGTGGTGATGCTGAACAGCACCAAGGGGCACAGGGTGCATGGCACTCCCCACCTCAGCCATGGTGAAGCACGGTGTGCCAACAACATTTCCCTTGGCAAAAGGAATCTAGCTGAGCGGCTTTTACAAGACCAGAGCAGTTAGCTACTTTTTTCTGGCTACTGACACAGGCTACTGGTTCATGGAAATTAAAAACTTGAGAAAGCTCACCCCATTCCTAACAGACAAAATGCAACCATTTGAAGAAGCACATTCTGATTTGTTTATCCTCCTCCAGCCCGAATAATATAGTGTTTTCCCGGTGGTAGGCAATTGAATGCTGAATCATGAGACATTTTACCTAATTCTGGTGTACAGAATAAGAGCAGTAGATGTTTTGCCATCTGTGCAGCAAAGCATAGCTACTTAAGTGTTTTCATTAGCTCAGACTTAAATATATTTAGCAGAGCTATTTTATTTTAAAAAAGTAATTAAAAAAACCCAAACAAACAAAAACCCACTTTCCTCCCCTTTGTACACAAATTATTGATGCAATTCAGAGGTAATAGATTTTCTCAATAATTGCATCCACCCCAAATACTAAAAAATTTAAACAACTGAATGAAAGAGATAAGTGTCTACCTAATGCACCCAGTAAAATGGTTTTGCTTTGTTTTAAATAAGCTTTTGGAATTGAATGCAAACCTCCAAAGATTCATTAATATCTTTTATTTTTAAATCACATTTTCATTTAAGCAACTTAAATATTTTAAAAGCAGCCTCTGGCTCTGGACTAAATAAAAGAATGCAGCAATATCCTTTTAAAGATGGGAGGCAGTACAATCAATTATGTTATTTCTTTTTTTTGTGGCAGATTGCCTTCTAAAGGGGAAAAAGCAATTTCACATATAGGAAAACAAGGAGATAAGTTTAACATTTTTTCTGGTTTTTGCAGGAAAGATATTGGTGATAATAATGTCAGGTTACTATATTTCCTCATACATTTACTCTGGTGCTTATAAGCCATGGAATCAACTGTCAGCTTTCTGTTACAATTCAGTACACAGAGACTTTTGCTAACAGATACTTGATTCCAGATGCTCAAGGAAAAGAAAATCTAAACCAGATTCTCATTGACTATTGAAATAGATATACTTTACTTTACAATAATTAGTTTAAGAAGAGAAATATTAATGACATAGTATCAGGGTAGCAGTTTAAGCAGTTTACAAAAGGAGAATTAGGGTTTAAAATTCTTTGAAGGTGAGATCTGCTAAGGTAGAAAATACCTTTTAATATATTATTTCTATATTAGATATGTTCTAAATTCATACTAAAACATATTTTCTTATATATTTGTTTTTATACCTGTATGTGAATGTAAGGTATGTATATTTATGAGTCCTAATATATGAATACATACTTTACCTAGTCAAATATGCTGTACTGTTGAAAGATATTGAAGTGTTTTGCCAGAATTTAGCAATTATACTGCAATAAAAATGTTTTATATGAAATGATACTACAGAAAAATAAACTTGTGACAAATAAAACTAACTTCAGTATTTTAAACATATTAGGTTCCCCTTTTGTGGAGAGTGCATAATAAAAATTGGTATTAAAAAAATGCCAAAACAAAAAATTTGTACCTTATCTTTTGAAATGATATTTCAAAATTGATCTTCCGCAGAATATGATACAGATTATTGTTTTAAGACACTTAAATGCATAAATAGTCCTCTAATTCTGTAGTCAGGATTGTAGACAGATAACTAATTTGTACTTGAATTTCCTAATTTAGAAATGGAATAACAGTAAAATCACTTTCTCAGTCTCAAATATTTTCTATGAATTTTCTAATATTCATTTGCCATATTGATAGAACTAGGATGACACGTAAATCATTGATGACTGAGTGGCAGGAACCTTTAAACTACATCAGAAAGAAATAAACAACACTTCCTTATTTTACTGACTTACAGAGAGTAAGGCCTCCATGAAATGGAGATACAGGTTCATGAAAAAATCATTCCGTTTTATAAATTAATCATTATGATATCATCCAGAAAATAAAACATGCTGAAGAGGTAATGATAAATGTGTCACCTTATTATACTTACACATCTGTAGAATAAAACAATCTGCTTTAAAGTCTGCTGGAGAAGTTTTGGTCAGATGGTCAATGCCTTATTTCAGTATTTTATATGTATTTCATTCTATTAATGCCAAACTTTAGCTGCTTGATACTGTAGTACTTGAAGTAATTTTAGGTTTCAGCTTGGGAATGGCACATAATCAACAATACAGCAGATTTTCAGGACATTTCACTTGTTCTCATGTGTCCCTAGCATGACTTGGATGGATCAGTAGGATGAACAAAACTTGGTTTATTATTAATATAAAAGTTGTGAGACTAAGTCCTGTAAGATCTTTTGAGCTGTGAATGACATATGCCTACACACCTGTAGGAGACCGGGCAGGACCATGTCTTCATATTTGCTTGGTTACCAAAGAAATAAAACCCCATTAAAGCTCCACATTTAAACCTATAAATCCTGCATCTGTCCAGAGTTCATTAGCTAGGGCTTAGCAACACATTTCATCATGGAATTATAACATCAGCATAAAGTCACAAGACTTAATGTTCAAATATTTACTGAGCTTGTATTTGAACTACTGTGTGTCATTCACAGTACTTAAGAGCTATGCATGAAATAAAATAATCCTCAGAAGCTTGGGGAAAAATCAAGCATTCTTCCCTCATATTTTTTCACTGCATGCAGCATTAAATCATTTTGGTTATGCATGACCACCGAACAACGTGTGAGGAAACCAATTAGAACCCTAAATTCTTCTCTGAAAGAAACATTCAAACCCTATGCCAGTAAAGATCACAATGTGCTGGGTGCATCCAAATGTGAGGCAACAATTCCTGTAACTTGAATGAAGGCAAAAAACACTGGACCCTTCACACAGCAAATTGATTGTCTACTCTATTGGATAGGACTTACCATGAATGTACAATATGCTATTCAATAGTCTTAACTTTTATATGGTAATAATCATGTTAAAATCTATGGTCTTTTACCTTTCATTATGATAAATGAGTAAAATAATATTAAGCATTTGTTCCACAGAAATATTTAGTCTTTTTCTCTACAGGATATTTTGTCTTGCAAGTATCACTTTTTAAAAGAGTGGTATAACTAAGTAAAAGTATTTATAAGAGATTGAAAGTTAATTTTGAGGTAAATTAAAAGAATTTCATTTCCTCCCACTTGATTAAATATATTTGATGTGGCTAAGGTAATTATTTCACCTGAATATTAAGTATATTAAAATTATGTGAGAAGCCAGTGCGAGGTCTTCAGCAATAGAAATTTGTCCTGGTATTACAAAAAGAACTGTAAAATACCTAACTGTGCATAAGCACCAGCCATTTAAAAGCATTAATTGAGTTTAAGCTATCAAAAAATTCATGAAATTAGTTTTAGCTACAAATTTGCAGCCAAAATATGCATGCATTTTCATTCTACATTTATAAAGGAATTCTGAAGGCTCATGACTGCTGTTTTAAATGAAAAATGCTCTTTCAGATTATAGGAGTGGCTCTTCATTGCAAGATTTGCAATATAACATATCCCCTCTCCCTCTTTTTTAAATGATTCACACATTAACCATTAACACGTTAGTTCAAAGACAATTGTACAGTATTTAAGTACAAAGAGTTTAGGCTATGTTTAGAAAACTCCCGTGTGATCTTCCCCTTTTAACGACCCTTTAATCAAATATGACTCCATCATCCTTATTTTTCAGGCACAAGTCATATTCTCTGAACATGATAAAAGGTAAAGATCCTAGCACCATAATTTTATACTCTTTGCTAAAATAAGGAATCACCAATAGCCACGACAAATATAGACAAGAAAATCTGTCTACGGAGACACTTCATAGAGCAAGTGTACCATTTGGTGAATCTCAGTGTGATCTTCAAGCACTTTAGACTACATTGCAGTTTAACCAGAAATTAGTTTGCTTTCCAGATAGTGGAGATTAAGACAGCAAAGGGCATGAAAGTGAGATATACAACAACTAAAACGTCCTTTTTTTACAATTTATCCAAGCTGCATGCTCTCGCAGGCCCTGTTCTACCAACAGTTACATAAGCAAAATGACTAAAAGTGAGTCTCATGGGCTAAATGTTCTGCTTTTCAGGAAACAGCACGAGGAGAGAAGGCCCAGGAGAGAAGGGCAATGAGAGCTGTGCCATTGCAGAGGCCTACAGAATACCAGCCCTGTCAAAACTAGAGGAAATGCCAGGGGATACCATGCTTGCCTATAAACGATTTCACAGTCTACAACAGACATTAAGCGTACTTATTGAAAAGAGGTTGTAATGGAGAGGAAGTAGATCTCTTCTGCCATGTCTCAAGTGAAAGGACAAGAGAAAACTGCCTGACGTTGTACCAGGGGAAGTTCAGTTAAAATACAAAAAAAAAAAGAGACAATAAACTCACTATAAAAGTGGTTAGGAATTGGAATAAGTTGCCCAGGAAGGTGGTGGTATCACCGTCTCTGAAAGAGTTCAAGAGATGACCTCATGTGACATTTGGGAATCTGATTTAGAGGTGATTATCGTGGTTCTAAATTGATGGCTGAACTCAATGACCTTGAAGGTCTCTTCCAAACTTGATGATTCTGTGGTACTTTCAATCTGATTCCATGCCTACTCTAAAGTGTCTGTCACTGCCTGTCACCTTATACCTAAAAGAACATTTTCTAGCTTTTCAGTAAAGAAATCCACAAGTTTAGCACTGTTTAAGTTTTTAATATCAGAAATAAGTTCAACTCTTGTGATCTAGAAGTGGAAATGACCTTTATAATTTTGAACTTTCTTTAAGAACTGCGATAGCAAGCGCTTCCTTGCAGTATCAGAGAATACTATGAAAACAAGCTTCCTTTTGCCTGTTCCAAGCATTTTATGTCACTGTAATTCCACACTGTGCAGTGTATGCTCCTGAACTGCATGCAGTTCTCTCCCTTACTTCACAAACTTTTTCCTTCTCTTTTTTCTTTCCACACACCCACACACCACCAATGTGTCAAGATAAGAGAGATTTCTGGCCATATATTTCAAAAGGAAGGGTGTTAAAAGCAAAAAGTAAAATTTTCATAAGGTAAAACTCTCCTTCCTTTAACTTTTTAGAGTATTTAGTTGATGAAAAGAGGTGCATTTCTTCTGAGGTACAGACAGCCCCCACTCCCATTCCCACCCACATCCACTCAGTATCCAGCATCTTAGGCTGCATTAGCCCTAAGAAACATCTTCTAACAGATGGTTTGCTTTTGTATTAAATCTACACATTCTTTGGAGTTATTCCCTTGAGTCTGCCTACTGTAATTTTCATCACAGCTTTAGTTGGTTTTTTTTTACAATATTAAAAGGCACTGAAAGATATTCCCAAACCATGCAACTGAAGAAACTGCCACAGGTCAGTTTTTACTGTTCTTACAAGCCCAGCAAATAGAGAGAGAACACAGCACACACTTTTAATAACTCTGTTCTTTCAAATGTGAATCAACAACAGGAAGCTGTCAATATAAATTTCAAATGAAGTGTGACATTTTTAGTATCTAAGTGCCAGAAGACAAGGAAAAAAATGCAACATCTCAGTTAATATTTCAACTAATTATTTTAGCAATTTTGATGAAATCAGAAGATTACCTTAATCTTAATACACTTACTATTGGCAGCTGAAGTCACTTTGACAGAGTGGCCACTGATCTACCTCTCATAGCACATTTGAAGCACTGTGAGACCTACTAGATGAGAAAATTAAGCCTTGTAAAGAGGCCCTATGGCATGGAATGTGGGAATTTATGGGCCCATTTATCCTAGGCCTTTCCCAGAAAATGCCAGAGCAATTACACACCTTAGGAAGATTACAGTAATCCCAGACAATTCTGAAGAAATTACAGCACTGCTGTATAAACAACACTTCCAATAGTGAGCTGAGAACAGATTTCTGTAAATAATGCAACTGAGGTGTTAAAATTTTAACTAATCACAGGGAAGATTTTTTTAAAATCAGTTGTGTGAAGGAAAGCCACCTCAGGTGTGCTGGAAAATAAACTGTAAATACTTATTCAACACAGTGAGAAATTGTTAATGAGAAAGGGATCAAAGCACTTGACTCAAATTCTAGACAAAGTAGGCTACATGACTTGTTTCACAGATACACTACCCTGTAAGTTTATTGGAAACAAGCATGTCAGTAGAGATGGAGTCTGAGCAGAGCTCTGCACATACACTTGAATGGTACAAAATTAGATTTGACTGACTGGCAACTACTCACAGGGGAAGCTCAGCTGTGCCCCATCCAGCACATGAGATGACAGGGTAGGAAAGAATACTCCCCACAAGCACATGGCTTGGTTGCTGCCCAGGGTGGGACAAGATGACAAATCTCATGTGTAAGGACCACAGCATGAAAAGTCTGCTTACTGCATGTGACTTCAAGGGCTAATATTAAAAACTCCATAAATTCTCAGGTGACAGCTATGTGGTGGCCCAACAGGGGCAGCCAGAGTATGAGGTGTGTCACACTACAGCTGGAAGTGCACCTGGGCACATCTGTCCCTGCTGTGCATTTGGAGCACTCCTCATCCCCATGGCCATGCCTGGCACTCCTGGGGCCACTGCCCCTCATTATCTTGGCTCTATTGGCTTCTCTGGGCATGATGGGGCAAGGCTCCTGCCCCAGTCTGTCCATGCCAGTCTACCCCGAGCCCTCACACAGCCAGGGGCTCCCCACTGAATACACAGTTTGCTGTGCCCCCACAGGTGCTGCACGGCTCACAGTCTGTGATAAATTACCAAAAGAGAACTTTGATGGGCTCCGCAACCCCTGGTTCCTCCATGCCTGCACAGAGCAAGGGAGGCTATTTGATGTGGGGTTTACCCTTCCAAAACGGATATACACCTGTGCCAAAGATTCAGGGATGCACATGGTGCTAACATGCCTGGCCACACAAGTCAGTGTAACTGGAGAAAAGTACCTTTTTTGAAATCCACATAAAGACAAGCAGCACTCAATATACGCCAACATCCAGACTCAGGGATTACCACAGGAGGTCACCAGCAGTCAAACATGGATCCCTGGTAGATGGCCCTGGACTCCTAGTATCTGGAGCAGCTGGTTCTCCCATCAGATATCTCTACCTTGACTCCCTCAGACCTACTGAGACCCCATGGCCCTTTCTCCAGTAGCTGGACCCCAATCTCTCATCCCACAGGCCTGCTTTGAGGTCACTGGTGGTCAAACAAATGAAAGCACAGTCACACAGAAAATAATCAGCAGCAAAGTTTAAATGCAAGACAGAACAAACTGCAGTGAAAAGGTGCAAAGTCCAACCTGCCAAGTATATTGACTATTGGCTTGCTTAAACATGACTTGCCATTATTCTGTGCCCTTTTCTCCATTTTGACATCCTTGTCTCTTCTCTTGCTTGCTCCCAAATCAAGCACTTGTGCCTAATTATTTTTTCTTGCTAATCTCAGATTTGCTACAATACTGCTAAATTCAGAACTTCTGATATTGCTGCCCAGGTCATCTCAGCCTAACAAGACATCAATGATACAACTACCAAGGCACCATTTGGCCTGCAAGGTCTCACTTCCCAAAAGGTTTCCAGTATTTCCCCAGGTTCTGGTGAGGTCTGGCCACTTTCTCATGACCCCTAACAATCTGTGAAGCCCAGGCACTCCTCAAGGTGCCATAAGTCCTGTCACCTTCCCATCCTGTTGCTCCATAGGTCCAATGCTTTCTCACATCATTTCTTGAAGTTTCTCACTGTTTGTTCAATGAGCTCAACATTCTTGCCTGAACCTAATAATCTATATGCATATCTTAACACTATATTCTTAGGTCTCATCACTTACAGAAAGTCTCAGAAAAAAATCAGAGAAAGTGCCCAAGAGCTAAAAGTGCCTTTCTTTTGTCCCATGAAATTTCACTCCTGTTTGCCTGAAATTCATACTAATAAGAATTAGCATTTCCCTTATTGATGTTGGCAACACTATCTGGCATCATGCCAAAGTTTGCTGGAATATAATTTCTAATAATGGCCTTCAGAATTGTGACCAAGACACTTAAAAATACCCCCACCAAACAACAGAAAAAAACAGTTGTCTTAAAAATTGTGAGTTTTAACATCTATTTTTTTTCTTCTGCCTCAATTTTGAGCTATCAAAACTGAACATTTACTTGTTTATAGATATTCATGGGGAAGAAGAACCTAAAAAATAAAAGAAAAAGCTGAAATTCTTATTCATCCATCCAAAAAGGTTTTCTCACAGGTAAATTTATCCTCTGAATAAATTTATTCACATGGGGACGTTTTAGGGAAAAAAGTACATAAAAAAGCATGGAAATATGCAGCAGTGAAGAAGAATGTTTTTCTAAGGACAAAGGGAAATAAAGTCCAAACACACTGCCTCGGCTCTTTCCACGCACATCAACTCTCAGTGGTGCTACTTCCCTCAAGAGTACTAGACGGGAATGAAATTCAGCAGCCTAAACTAGCTCCTCTCACACTTGCTGCTATTAATGTTAATTTTCTCATTCAGGCTGTATCATAATGCCAAGATGAAAGAATCAGACTGCCAAAGAATAACTAGCGGCAGTGAGAGGCTGCCTGGGGAAAAGACACAGTTGCACATCATCTCATATAATTTTATCCATCAGGACTGACTGAAGAACTAGAAAGAAGGCAAGGGGGTGGGAAGAAAAAGAAGCAAAGTAGTACAAATTATCCTTTGTTCATGTCAATTTATTTTTTGTTTCAGAAAAAAACAGTAGCCCAAGTGCAAGATCTTAACAGTTAAAATTAAAATATAGTAAGATTAATTCAAATATCATAGCACAATATACTGTGGAAGGGAATAGCTACATTATTGAACCATAAACATGGTTACTCATAGGGAATCCTTTAAAATGCTGTATTTTAATTTCTAATGCCATATTCTTATGAGAAATTTTATGAGTATAAAGGCTTGGTTGTTCAGTAAATACTTAAAACTTCTGGAATAAAATAGAATAGTTCAGTTAGACAGGATCTACAATGATCACCAGCTAGTTTTAAAAACTTATAGGTCAATGACTACTACTGATAAAAAGCTCCTTAAAATTCTATTATTTTACTACTACTTTTCGCATTTGTATTTTGAGCCTCAGCACACATCAGATATATCTTGAAACACATTTTATAGTTTAATTAACATAGGTTGTACAGATATTCATAGCTTTAACTTTCATATAGCTACACATAGTTCCTGCTCTGCTTTGTTGTTTGATTTGTGTGTTCACTGAAATACACAAGAAAATTGTATCAAAAAATCAAAAAAGTGACTGCTATTCAACACCCACTAATTTTACTTATCAAACAACAACAGAAAAAGAAAAGCAAAACCTGAAAAGGATGAGATGAATGATCAGTATTGACACCAAGTCAGTTTTTAACTTGTCCATTGATAATACCAGTGAAATTTCCAATGACCAATAACAATAATATGGTATAAACCCCAGTACTTCTATTAGGAAATGCCTCCAGCAGTTAACATCAGGGAAGGAGAAAACACAGCTATTTTACTAAAGCTGCACAGCACATCACTGAAATAAAAAGAGGTAGACTATGAACTATCAATTCCTCACTTGTAGGACACTACCTTGAAAACCACTGACAAATCACTTCCTGAGAAACACTTGGACTGCTAAACTCCTAGCTGCTTACACACACCATTTCAAAACAGCCTAAAGGCATTAACACACACTCTGCACACCACCATCCAGTAATTCCTTCCACTCTCATTTAGGGATGGAATTTAATCAGGAGGTGAATATTTTTTATTCACTGACCTGCACCTTTGAACATCCATAGTTTTGTTTGATATTGGACACAACAGCAAAGAGATTTTTGTTTCTCTTCTACAAAAGAGTGTGTGAATACCAGTTTATGGGGTATTATCAAGAATCGGATGAGAGCGATGAAGGAGAGAAAGGGGAGGAAAATCCTCCTTGACACCCTGTGCACCTGGCTGACTGCACTGATTTATAAACACCACAAAGGATACACGAATGGATGTCTTGCCCTAGATGGTACAGCACATTTTTACTGGTCTTAAATTCAGTGTTTCTGTTACTTACATTGCTTCAGAATGGAAAATTGACACCAACTGTATATTGTAAATTTCTACAGCATCATCTTCAATATAAGAGTGAATCTACACCTGGGCAACCTGATCTGACCCCACAGCTGTCCCTCATTTGAAGAAGGGTTTGGACTGCTTATCTCTTAAGGCCTTCTCCCACCTAAATTTTCAATAATCCTAATATAAATTCGGATTTGAAGAACAGAAAAGAAACAGAATGGCTCATACCGAAAAACTGATATTTGCATATTAGATAACAGATATATGCAATTACTTAACAGCTATATAGAATTCTGTGAAGACTATGGCAGTACATCAAATTCATGGCGCATTTACTCAGTTTTGGAATTGAGCATTTGCATGTCTTAGTGCAAAAAAACATTGAAGAATGAACAATAACAGAACATATGACATGATAATTGGACAGAGATTAACAACAGAACCACTAAGTGAGGAAAGTTAATATAAAAATTTTATTTAATGATTAAAATTTGAGCTGAAGCAAAAATATTGCCTCCAAATTAAAGGTATGAATGCAAAATGCATTTTTTTTTTAAAACATTGTTCTTTACTGATCTTGTGTGTTGGAACCCAGGGGGTTCCTATGACACCTCTGAATGACCCAAACCCTGGTCAGGAGGCTTTTCAGCCTTGCCAGAGGTGTCGGAGACCCTGGATTGATACTGAGAATGCCTGTGGCTTTGATTTTAATCCATGGAACAAGTTATCAACTTTGTATGAAGAATTTCACGTCACAAAAGCTTAGACAGAAAAATATTAGTAGTTATGAGTTAAAAGAAAAAATTTAAATGTATGTCCAGGGGGGTTTGAAGCCCTGTACAAGGGGGTTNGTGTTTCTTTTTGATATATCTCATATTGCCTAATCTCTACTGTGTTACTATCTGTCCTTGTCCTCACTACTTTCTGCTAAATTGGTCTAAGCCTTCTTTATTTGAGAGATTAACCAGTCTAAATCTAACTTAAGGACTAAGCTAATTCATAAGAGACAAAGATGATCACAAAGACGTCTATTCCCCTACAAATAATGCACCTCAATATACATTAGAACACCATTCTTAAAATTTCCACATGTATAATAACACCAAACTAACAGAGGAAGATTCAGAATTCCAGGGAACACAAAGCTAAAACTGCCCATATGGAATAGTTTCAGTTTCTTAAAACAAGATAATGTCTTGTCATCATGGAATAAGAAATTATGATAAATAGATAATTAAATGGAGTGGAGTCTTGGTCTTTCTGGGCAACTCAAACAACCATATCAGGTCAGCAACTCAAGCTACTGTCAGCATAGGGGCAGCTAGTTCAGATTCTAAACCTCCAAAATGGGATGATTTGCAGTAAATCGGGTACCAGAAGACAAAATGTTCAGTTGTTGACTCACACAAAAACTTCACATCATATTTAGGAAAAAGGTCAGCTTTGTACCAGATGAAGAAAAATATCCTTCTCATGGGGGATTTCCCTGAAGAAGAAGGTGGCATATAAGCTCTTTAGATTTGCTTTGCAGGTAAGAGCTGGCAGGTAAAGTACAAAAATCTACACTTGATTTGAATGTTTTATGCTTAATTTGTCTACCAAAGAGTAGAAAGCATTTACCTTGGAGCATAGATATGCAGCATTTTCCATGACTAAGCAATACAAGGATCCTTAATTATAATTGTTCTCTTTTGTTTCACAGATTGTAATTGTGGCAAATGAGTAAAAAAAAAATCATCCTAAAAAAATTCTCCCAACTTTTTAAATACTGAACTGCATTTGGAAGGGTAAGAAAGGTATTATCTTTTCTAGTGGGGGAAAAGTGTTAATTAAAGTAGTGAATTTTTCATGTAGAAAGTAATTTAATATTCGCAAAACTTTTGATTTATCTTAGAATTATTCTTTAATAAAAACTTCGCCAGCCTGATGCAACCTCTAAGTTCTTCCAAGACAGTCTAATCCATTGTTTCTCTGCTCCATCATTAATACTGCCTACATATTCTAAAACTCAAATTATGTTGTCCCACACACACACACACTTCCATTTTGAGCTATGCCCCAATTTCATCAATTCTTCTCCTATTTTTATTGCTTTAATAAGGAAGGCATTACTCTTCTCCCAAGTCTTATGTAACCAAGCTAAAAAAACTTGCAAGAGATTAGTTTTTATCTCATCTTGATAATAATAATCCTAAATATCTAATCTTTTAGACATTTTTAGAGGCTGAAATGGGTGAAAACTGAGCAACAAATCATTTTGGTTGTTCTTTAGAAGACTATTGTTTGTATAGTACAGGAGCATTCACAATAATATCAAATAGAAAATACTCTAGTTCCTGATTTATAGAATAAGGGAATAAAATTACTTTTTATATGAAATAATTTACTCATTTGAAATGTCCTAAATCTACAGTTGTATAGCAATAAATGTGAAAGCCACACCTACATATTTTAGAAGGAAAGATTTTATGTGCCTTGCATTTATTCTGTGAAGTTTTTTGGGTTCTTTCTGGTGGGGTGAGGTTGAGTTTTTTCCCTTTTTCTTTCTTCAACCCCTGCTAGACATGGCAGATTTTTTTCTTCCTCAGTTTTTTACAAGTCTGTAATTTTGTTTTGTGAATCTCGAGGGCAAGACAGTAATACAGGGAATTGAAAAAAAGCATCTTACAACCTTCTTCAGCAGACCATACAAAATGTACTCAGCAGAAATGAATTGTTCTAAGAATTTATGGGGATTTCTACTTTTTTCATCTTAAAACCAAACAGCCCTTTTTAAATATGTCTATAACATATCAGTATGCTTCTTCTCACTGAATCAATTCCTAAATTTTAACTTTTTTGTGACCTATTATATATTATAGTAGTGAAATCTGACAGGCTCTTATCTTTCTAAAAGGGATCATGTGCTTACATTGCTGTATCTAAATGACGTGTCAGCATTTTACCTTAGTGTAAAATTCACCTTTGAGAGACACAAACCCCAACGAGTCTACTCAACTACAGCGTACCACACATATATTATAGACATATATATATATATTTAAAGGCATTGCTGATTGAAGAGTGTGAAATTCCTCCCTCCAGCCTCAACAAAAAAACTGCCTAGAGATTATTAACGTTTTTTAAAGTTTAAGGCAAAAGAAAAGTCCACACATCAAACATCAAGAGGAAAGACTGTCAGTTCCACCAGAAAGTACAGCAAAATCCACTTGAGGTGCATGGAAAGCTTAGGCATATTGGTTTCAGCCATAGCCACAGCCCCATCACTTGGCACTGTGCCCCTCTCAGATGCCCTGTTTCACTGGACCTGTTATCAGCAGGACCTTGTG
Source organism: Bombycilla garrulus (assembly GCA_013400315.1). Classification (NCBI taxonomy): domain Eukaryota; kingdom Metazoa; phylum Chordata; class Aves; order Passeriformes; family Bombycillidae; genus Bombycilla; species Bombycilla garrulus. The sequence continues at coordinate 115,571 of VXBU01015271.1, forward strand.
AACACTTCTCAGCCATCTCAGGGCAAGGTCCGGCTGCTTTGCTCCAGTCACCACGCAGGGCAGTTGGAATTGTGAGCTTTACAGAGACTGAGGCACACTCTCCAATTCTAATTCAACATCACTTTCTGATGCAAATGCAAATTTTTTGCTTTCTTTAGCAAATGCATTTCTGAGTTCTATTTAAACATAACAACTAATTTTAATTTAATATACTGTTCTCTTGAAAGTCTTCAAATTTGCCGCTGCAACACAAACTCAATTTATTGATTGTGTTCATTTGTGAGATACAGGCTTAAATTAATTAGTAATGATCACTTAAGATGTGAAACTTAAGTGCTTTTTTTATTCAAAATTATAGGCAACAAAAGCCTCCGTAAGCCTCCCCAGTGCTATATTTGGGCAAAGAGACAGAAAACATAGGCAAAAAAATTCCTGTGCAAGTCAGATTTGTCTTCAATACACATTTTTCAAAGTTCAGGAAAAACAAGAACAAAGAGCTACTGGCACAACACCACAGAATCACAGGATATTCTGATTTGGAAGGGACCCACAAAGACCATCAGGCCCAGCTCTTATGAGAGTGGCCCGCACCCTGGTCAGGCTGGCAACACTGGCGTTGTTAGCACCATGCTCTAACCAGCTGAGCTAATCGCAGGGGCAGTGCACACTGGCTCTAATTAAAGCTCTATATTCAGCAATTCAATAGACCATGTTTCCATAGTGGACAAATGCTAAGAAATGAAATCAGCACTACTGGCAGATTCAAAGAATACTGTAAATTTCATACTTTCTAAGGCACCTTGTTGATTTTTACTGTTTTGAGGAAGTTTGCAAGGCAAGTCAGTTCCCTCATGAAAGGATTAAATGAATTCCCAATACTTGGAACCTTCTAGATCACTCTATGTTTATCTAAAGCCATACTTCAAACAAGACTAACAGTAGTTCCATAAACACATTTCTCTAAAGGCATGTCTAAGTAGCCAACAGCCCTTTCCTGCCATAAGAAAAATACATTAGTGGGTACAGCAAGTGACCAAAAAAAACCATTTTCTGTGATATGGCTATGGAAATTTTTTTCAAATGGAAATTAAATATATTTTATTGTAAATCCGAACTCCACTATTACACATAGTGGATTTCACAGTTTTTCTTGTTTTTTTTCCTCAAAAGAATGTTTTTGACTTTTATTCAAGGAAGTCACTAGAGTCAAATAAAATCCACTTCATTCAAACAGGAAAAATGATAATTTGAGCCAGTCAGGCTATTTGATGAGCCTTGTAGACAGAAAAATTTCCTGAAACAGATGAAAACTGGAGAGAAAATAATTCAAACACAACTATAATTTGGCACAAAAGCCATGATATGGAACAGAACTACAGTCCTATAATACAGAGTCTTTCAGCTGAGTAAACTTGTACAGAGGCTATTGATTTAAAAGCATTTACAAGCTCAAAGGATTACTCATTCAACGTAGGAAATAGTATTTGTTTAATAACATCAAAATTTACATAGCTACATTGGAACTGCTACTAAAAGTATAAAAAGAAGAGTCTCTTTACTAATGCCCAAATTAAGTCATGTTTTCATGATAAGAGCTATCTTTAATTTTTTTTTGAGGCTTTGGGCACACAGTTTAGAGCTTCTCCATTCCCAGGAAGATTAACTGCTAAACAATAAGCACAGGACTGCACAGTGCATGAGTCCAAATAAACTGCTTTTCTTCATCATATCTTTCATTTTTAAGTGCTCAACACCTATTCCTCTTGCATAAAAAAGTTATTCCAAGCCCCCCACAGATAGCCATATAAATATAAATATGCCATATTTTTAAGGAAAATACTCCATTCTGTTGGTTCAAAGAACCCTAAATGGTTCAGGATCTTTAAAGTTTTGATCCTCAGACCTGTAACCCAAAATTTTAGAATTATTGGAACAAGAACTGAACCTAAAGCTGAAAAAATGGAAATAATGTATATATTTTTTCAGTATTTTTTTCCTGGGTACGAATTATCTTTATAAATACTTTTTAAAAAATATGCTCCCATTCTGTGGTGTGAACAAGCAAAAAGAACCACATTTTAGCTTTTCCTGTATGTAAAGTTATAGAAGTTATATAACAACTCCTACACTCTGATTCAGTAAATAAAAATAATTTTACAAACCCAAATATGCCCACCTTCCCCTCCAATGAAACCCAACAAAAAATATCCCCAAACAGCAAGCTTTTACAACTAGAAAAGAAGTGAAAGAAATCTCAAGATTTCTGTTCAAATGTAATTCATATAAATAATATGAATGGGACATACAGCTTCTCCAAGTAAATAAATAGTCCCAAGATAGTAGTCTAGTGCCAGTCTGATGGCAGTATCACAAATAATACTGCAAGTTAAAAGAATGTCACTGCATTAGCAGCAGATGTGGAACACTTAATTTTGGCTGGAAAAGACAGGATGATAAAGAAGAAAAGGTACTTGGTCTGTCACAGACGTACTTTGATATAGTGCCTTTTGGCATTTCAGTCCACTGAAAGTAAAACCAAAATCCTGGACTTTGGAGTATGGACATGTAAAGGTGCCAAGACATCTCAACACAATAAACTAGGTTATTCATAAGGGATTCCACTAATACATCAAAGAGAGACTCTGAAAGTCTTAGTAAAGTTTTACTCTAAAAAGCTATGAGACTTCCTGATTATTTGTTACAAAATAATTACAGTTCTGCAAATGTATAATGAAAATAAAACTTAGGTATTTTTTCAAAATGGTATTTCTATAAAATCGTCTAATTATAGACTTTTCAGAACAGTTCTGCAAGTGCAGCCAATGATTTACCACTTTTAAACAGTTTAATTTTTACAAATTTGAAATAAATACAAATGCCTTTGGAGATGAGATGTACTGATTACCTCTTTGTTTGGCTTATGATTCCCTAAATTACTGTCTAACATATTTAAATAATTTCTGTACCTTAAAAACTGAGGATTCAAATGATTAAACCACACATTTAGTTTGACAACTCTTTTAGACCCCATCACCTGGTGCCACTGCTCTTCCTGTATTGTTCTACAACAGTGGAAATACAGACATTGGGCTTCTGTTGAATTTAATGTATCTAAAGAATTTACTGTAGCTAGCAAAATCTCCCAACAAAGGGATATAACTGACAGAAGAAGAGCAAATCAAAGCCTAGCTAATAATGCAACTCATTATAAAAGCACACAGTGACAGCAAGCATGATGCAATCTTGTAAGGTTTTGAATCATATATGAATGGTAATGGTGAAATGTTTAACTTGTATCTTGGAATTAATTACTTAGCCCATATTGAACACACATTAATCAAAATTATTTGTATCAAAAGAAGTTAGTTCCTTGAAATATAGAAACTAGAAGTGCAGCTGTAAAGCATACAATGTTCCCACTCCTTTCTTCTTTGTGGGGATTTAATGTCACATCTATGTCACATTGGAAATGTCACATCTAGGATGCCCAAAGAACCCAGAAGCCTTCCCTTTGCTATCAGACCTGGAAGATTGGCTCCTATGGGCTGTATGTACCCATTATGAGACTGGGTCCTCCCCTAATCCTGTATTCATTTACAACCTGCCTGCCTGTTTCTACCTCCTCCCCATCTCTGAAGCCTTTTTTCATTTTATAACAGTACCAGGTACTCACAAGATTAATGACTTGCAAGGGCCAATGGCCTACAGCAATATCACAGGTTATCAGCATCTTCCAGCTGCTCTTTAATCTCCAGACATCCCCAGCACCTTCATCATTACTAGTTAATTAGCATTAATGAAAGCTACGCATACACAGTGAGAGGCTAATCTACCCCCAAGCTTATATGTCGCTAATCCTTACTTAAAAAAAAGGTATCCTACATGAATAATATCTGCATTGTTAAATGAAAGAGTATTTCCCTACCTACCCAAAGGCATAAGCATCAGTTAAGAGACTAATGATCTGTAAAACTCCATGAAAGATAACAATACTGCAGACTTCAGACATTAGAAAGAATTCAGTCTCCACCCCCTTATCTTCATTATTTTTCTCTACTTGTTCTCAGCCCAGGCCCTCCTCTCCAGTCAATATTCTCTACCTCTTTGGTCTTCAACTACTACCTTTTCCACCACTATTGGCCTTAAGAAATTGGATGCAAATCATCTTCATATTCATTACTTGAAAACAAGATGACATAACTTCGAAAGCTCCAGAAATATCTGCTGCACAAAACTACTTGTGAGATGTGACAGTTGTCTCCATATGTTACCCATAATATTCACACTCTACTGGTCTATAGGGCAATTGCCTATTCCTGGCATTCCGCCAGGATTTATATAGACATGTCTGGTCTGCTCTCTACCTACTCATCTACTGACTGAAATATACTTTAAATTTTCTGTGTCCAAACTCACAGCATTTTGGCCCTGAGGTTTTGTCGCAACCCCAACCTGATGAGCTTTCCAAAAATATAATATATTAGGAAATAGAACTGTAGGAACAATTGGATCTAAAATCTTCAAGAAAAAAAGATGTAGAAATAAACATTTAACCAATATTTATATTGTAAAGGCAATGTTGTAAATAATGCCAACCCTATTTCTATTCCATATTCACAGAATCAACCTTTCCAAATCCATTGCTTAACACTTTCTTCCTGATTAAAACTCTTTCTAAAAGTTTACAAATGTTACTTTGTGGTTTGTTTGTTTGTTTTTTTTCTAAAGGGCATTAATAGTCACATTGATATATTTATTTACTACAAAGAAAATGCTTAAACTTCTTCTAAGAAGCCTGTGACTTTTATCATAGGCTCCATAGGCCTGCACCTACTGCCACACCAATATAGCTACAACAAAAAGTCTAAATTTTTACCAAAAGACAGAAAGGGACCACTTCATTAAAGCAGCATAAATAAGACTGAAATAGTTTCAAACTACACTTTTCAAACTTTTACATCATGGATATTTCTAGAGGCCAGGTCCAAAAAGAAACTCCTTGAATAAACTCTCAATGGTTCCACTGCTAAGTTTTTAGTTTATGAACTAGGGATCAGGCTTTCCTGCGAGTGCCGTCCTCTACACCAAGGTTAACATCCAGAGCAGTGGTACCTTGCAAACTTGAAATGATTCATGCCCTGCTGCAATCTCACAGCACTAAATGACAATGCCAGTTTCTGTGAAGAATGTTTATTATACTGAGGTAGAAAATGCTATTCAGATCATTTGGTCAGTATATTTTATTTGCTGGAAACTTTTGACTAACATCACACAAGAATTAAATCAAGTTGTTGCCAAGCCACATGGAGGTGACAGAGTTAAGGTTACCAGAGACTTCTTGGGACAGGAATTACATCAAGTCTCTCACACATTTCAGTGTTTCAGATTAATGCATGAAATCCCTGTAGAAACCATTCCCCCACCATCAAGTTCTGGAAATGGAATAATTTATGAAGTAATCAAATCTCTCAGTTCACATAAAATTAAAAGTCTTCTGGCTTCTTTAGTTGACAATTTCCACAACATTTCTTTATCCATTCAAAACATAGCAAACACAGTGCCAGTTTATGTACAGTACTGACTACCAGCAGGAGTCAGACAAATATTTTTGTCCAGGCTACTGTAGAGGACTAAATTGAGAAATCATCACTAGATATCCACCTACATTATGTACAGTCACCTCATCTAACTCAAATGACTAATGCCTTGAAGTTCAATTTCAAATTGCATTGTCTTGCCTATGTTCTGAAATAAAAAATGCTTTAAGTTTTGAGTTTAGATTTTCTGTAGGGATTTTTTCTTTTTTTTGAAGTTTACTGTCACACAATTCTTACAGACAGGAATACTGCAAGAAAACACGTTTGATTACAGAGCTTTGGGAAAGGGAAGAATTTTCTTCCTTGGTCCTACCTTCTCCTCTGTTCACACTTTCACCAATGCCATAGAAACCTTCTTGGAGACACATATGTTTGTTGCATACACCTTTTGAAGGGTATTGTTCAGTACTTCACCTTAATACAAATACCTACTCATGTAAAGGCTTCATTAATCTGATAGAAATTTCCTAATTACACTGAACTCATACCTTTATACTTGGGTATACATACACAGGTATTGGAGTCACAGAAAAATGCACATATTTAAAGTTAAGAATACATACTAAGAAATAGTCTTGCATGGGTAGGTCGTACCATAGTAAATTAGATTTCAAGGAGTGAAAATCAGTTCCTGAGATCACTTGTGGCAAGGAAGCTGGGACTGTTAGCAAAGCAGCTGAGACTTTGACTTGGCTTTTATCCTAATGCAAAACATAGAGAAGATTTGATAGGCTAACTTGTTTATCTCGACAGACTGTAGTACCATGTGGGCCTACATAGATAAGTTCTTGCACTAGAGACAGCTATCAAAGCCAAAAGCAGTGCAAGAAAGTGGTTTGTACGATAAATACATCAGGGATGCTGCACGTTCTGGACTGAGGCTGTGTATTATCAACCACATGAAAGTACAGGAGCTGCCCTACCCTTTCTAACAGTCTGAGTGAGAAGCTGTCAATAGGAAAGATGGCATTTTTTCCCCTTAAATTCATCTTGAAAGAGTTTCTCTTATCATCTCATTCTTTTCCTCAGCTGTCACACATTCCATGCTTTTGACATCTATTCATCCACTGGGTATTAAAAAAATGTTATTCTTAAAATCATCCCTGACTCTATTCTCTGTACTACCTCATCTCTAAGACTAAAAACCATAACTGTGAAATAACTGTAGAAAATACCACACTAACGCATTTAAGCAAAAAACCCAAACCAAAACTATAACACACATCCAGCCTGTTGATTATCTAATCATCTTCCTTGAGAGAAGGCAGGTAGGATTAAGAACTCCTACAGAGTAAATACAAAGCAGGAAGTGTATTAATCACGTTCAATCCATGTTTAAGAGGTTTTGGTGTAAATGCAGTTTCAAAAGCTGGCAGAACTACTAGGTTTTAGCTACATTGCCCCTCCTCCCTACACCATCTCCCCCAGGCCTTTCCTCCTGTCAAAATAACAAAATAATTATTCTAGTTGCATAACTTTGATCATTCCTCTTCACAAACAGCATTGATGACTATGGTTTAAGAAACTTCTAAAGAGACTTTTCTGAGATATTTTTCTTTGTCTGGGAAAGGGAAATTTGTTTTCCTTCATCCTGAACGAAACCATAGAATAACTTAGGTTTGAAAAGACCCCTAAGATAATTGAGTCCACCAGTTAATATAATATGATACAGTTATAAGCACTTTAATGATATTTTTAAACATAATCAATGTCTACAGAAAAACAAGTTAAATTCAAAGCGTTCTGCTGAACCAGTATCAAATTAAGATGGTATTATTAGAAAAGCACACAAGTTGAAAAAACATGGCTAAGGTGACGAAGTATTCTGATTTAGGGAAGTGACAGAATACACTCTGCTTGAATTTATTTCAGTCATCTTCTGCATATGCATTATAACAAAAATCTTATTTATATGTAGGGGTGGGGTTTTGGGACTTAAACCCTTTGTTTCAATGGATAAAAAAAGGATGGAAGTTCTTCTCATTGGGAGAGCCTATGGATTATTTAATTTCACCTTTACAGTAGAAGATGGCCTTTTTTCAAACACATTCTTTTCATATCTTGTACATCCCAAGCTGCCCTTTATCTACAAAAGAGACAGTAATGTACTGATTCAAAACAAAGAACTGAGAGATAATGAAATTCAGGTCAAGGATTTCTCCTTTCTTGTATTAGTTCATAATGCCTGTCAGAGCATCCAGTAATGAAAGATCAGTTGGTAAGGTGAAAATCTACTGCGTGAAAGTACAGCTGTGGCATTTGGGACTGCTGCCAGTCAGATCCTGATGGAATCAAGTCAGGCACTGAGGAAACATTTGTCACATACGATCCCTTTGGAATAGATTCTTCTTCAGAAGAGCACTCAATTATTTTTGTCTTGTCCTTTCCCCTCTGAAACCCCTCACTAAAACATGAAAAGTTCCACCCATTTCAGCATATTTTCATGCAAGTCTCTTGGAAACAAACTTTGTTTGGTTACTATGACAGACAGGAAACATAGAATCAGTTAGATTGAGAAAGACCTTTATGATCATCGTGTCCAACCATGAGCAAACACTACACTGGATGACCAGTGGACTTTATAACTAATCTCTCCATGAAGTACATCTCATCAGTGCATTTCATCCCAGATATTGCAGAAGCATTGTTCTGCATTTCAATTTGCCTGGCAGAAAATCCCACTGGGTTTCTATTAGTCGTGTAGGGAGTCATACATTGTCCAACACCTTCTCATGGCAAAGTAGCAGTGAGGTCAAGGAGTTTTTCCTTCTAATTCAGATGACAGAAAGACAGGGACTTGAACCCTTGAAGAAGGACAGACTTTTCTGTTTATTCTTTCAAGTAAGCCCTTGTTTCTTTCTGTGATCTAATCTGTCCCTTCAAATCTCAGTCTCAATTTTCCACTCTCTCAGATTTCAGCATCAACCAAGTCCAGTATTTCCAACTGGCTCTGAAACATCACTTCCAAACCTCACCTAATTTCCAGTCCCAGCACCCTGCCTATCACTGTAGAAGACACAATCCAGCATTAAAATTTGATGGTCAGACAAAATCCTTGCTGGTCAGTCTTTCACTGTGTCTTGCTACCAAGTTCTAAGGCCATTTTTCCACTCCTATCAGGTTCAAATTCACTCCCTAAAATTAATGAAGCTGATTGTTTGTTTTATATTGTCATCTTCAGCTCACATGAACCATACTGCACATGAGACATGACAGAAGCACAGAACTGGACCCAGCATACTCTGAAGCAAACTCAAAGTGTAATTATGAAGGAAAATCCTGTGTGGCCTTGAACTGGAATAAGCTCATTTGGTTTGAAACTTCAGGGCATGTACATGCAAAATTCAACTAAGCCTCTACTAAGAGCATGTAAAATGTGATTTTCAAAATCTCATGGCTTGGTCAAGCTGGGTTGTTTCATAAACTTGTGTAAAAATATACCAATAGAGATCATGCTTTTTAGCAGACCTGTGTTTTCTGCTCTCCATATTGGTGATAGCAATTTCCAAATGTTTCATTATTTTGTCTCCTCTTTTCATTCCCACATTGGAAAACAAACAAACATCTTATCTCACCTTAAGAATATGTGGAAACAAATAAATTGATGATCTCAATGTTATTCAGGCTCAGTAAAAACTTCAAAGTAGAAAGGTCATTCCAAAAGTTATTCTAAAGTCAGATTTGCAAAGATACTGTAAATAAAATGTATGAGAAAAACCAACCAAAAATGGGTTTACTTTACCTCTTACTACTGGTAATACTCCACATTTGAATGTGTGGGTTACTTTAGCGTAAAATCAGATCTGATTATGAAAAAAAAAAAAACAGTGACGCTGCTTCAGCTCCCTTTCTTTACCTAATTTTAAGCTCTGCCTCACACAACATACCATAATATTTAGTCCATTATCATATCCTGATTTACACAGACCTGGCAGTCTGAGGGTTTTTTATGATGTGTTAAGAAAATGCCCATGTTTTTTCTGTTACTCATTCCCAGTCTTCACTTGCATACACCTGACCAGAATATACAACAGCATCACAGGCAGGGTTATAAATGGAACTATTCCTTCTGGGAAAGGCAAGTCTTGGAAGAATAATAACCTGCACACTGAATTCAAATATTTCCAAAGGACTCAAAGTTCCTTTATTCTGGATAACAGTTTATACACCCTCTCACGCGATGAGCCAAATAAAAGCGAAGGAACTTAAAAGTTTATTGCTGTCGATCATCACCTTAAGCATATTATGGGCCCCAGCAAGAGTTTTTCATTTAGAAAAAGAACAGGAAGTTGGTGTGATTTTTTTTTCCCATTTCATCCTTGTAGATATGTTGGGTTTTTTATTCTTCATGCCAGTATGCTATCAATGCCTCTGCTGAGTCTTAAAATATCTGTCCCACTGTTCACTGTTCCTGGAGTGCAATGATATCAACCCATGCTGATAATCAGAGGACCCTCAATTAAGTACCTACAAGGCAATAAGTGGCAAACAAGAAAATGTACAGAAAGACAACAGATTAATTCTTCTCTATCCCAATTCACAGAAGCTGTTAGAATTCCTTTTGCTTTAGACTTGAAATTCAAATTCCAATGAAAGTCCACTAAATGTTCATAGCAATTTAAAACCTGAAAAAATCAGTGTAAAAAAACTGTGCTTGAAGACAGAAAACATAAGGAGTTGAATGAGAATAAGGAGTTGCATCTTAAGTCATCACTGTGTTCTGTTTGATAAAATGATACTTTTCCCTAACAGTACCAATAATTATAAGATCCACTGTTATCAGAATACTTTACTATGACTGGGGAAAAAAAAACCAAAAAACTTTCACAAAGTAATTTCATTAGAGCTCCTTGCAACCAGCCCTTGTTCAATTAGGAGAACTGCCTTATGTTCAAATTTTATGTGAATTTTACAACGGTAGCATAAATGCAAATCTATTACCTTGGACAAGGAAAGGGAACCTAAGCATACTTCTGGATTCTATCATTTTGATATACAACAATACATTTTGAGGTTATAACAGCAAGTAACAGGACTAATCATGCAACTGATGCCAAATTAATAAATGAAATAGTAGAATGATGTGACATATGCAATCACCAACAGAGAAAGCTGACAAAGGACTTGGTGCCTGTGATGAATGAGAAAGGCAATTGGTAAAGAAGTAGAAATGTAATGGACAGAAAACTTCCAGGAATTTTAATTTTCTTGAACAATGTACTAGATGTAGAAGACGTGTCAATCTCTGTAGCAATGCTAATAGGGTGTGAGGGGAGAAGACACCCAAACGAACCACAAAACTAGAAGAGGGAAGAGTGCACTAAACTCCAAGCTGAAATCTCATATGGTGTTGATGTATTTTATCACAGTCTTTCACCAGTCTTGGCACTAAATATGAACCAAATTGTAAATTTCCTTGTTTGATTCTGTCTTCAGATGAATTTGTTTTCATAAAAATTCAGGAATTTGGAGTAATACACAATTATCTATTGTCAAATCCTTGAACAGCTATGAAAACAAGCGTTTGTTGTTTTTTCCACCATTGCTCCCCCAGGTTTATCCAAGAACACTGTTAGTGTGACACAGTGGTGCAGTTGTATGGAACCATATGCTCAGAAGACCGAGGGCTGCTTCAGCCTGTCAACAGCCAGACACATCACTGCTGGCATCTGCACCAGTTGTCAAACCAATGAGTATGAATGTCAGTGATCATTAGACTTATTTTCAGTCATCCAGTTATAGTGACATGACCTGTAATTCTTTTCTGCATCTGCAGGATACAGGGAACTATAGTCTGACTCACTTAATTTGAGAAATAGTAGAATGCAGATAATGTCCTCAGTTGCTATGACAGCATTCCAGGCAGCATGTGATCCCAGAGCCACAAAGCCTGATAATAGGACAGAGTCTAAGCTCTACAAGTTAATGAAGATGTTCTTTTTTTACTTTCTGTACACATTTCTAATCAGGGAGAGAGAAGAAGAAGCTGCAGGAACCTAGTACTAACCATCCTTCATAAAATGTGCTTTTCATCTAGGGTGGTCTCTAATATATGCAAGAGAAAAAGTCAGGATGGTACAGACAGCTAGAGAACCCGAGAGAAACCTCCAGTCATTGTGTTGATAGAAAGTAGTGTTATGATCATTCTTGGAAGGACTAAGAGAAATGTTTTCTTGATCTACTTTCTATCACATGGTTGCTATAAAAAAACAGTCAGAAGTTATGCACTAACAAGTTCACTTTCCAATAATAATAATATGAGATGCAATCTAAACTGTAAATCTGATATTCTGTTTTCTAGTTCTGCAAACAGTGTCCAAAACTTAAAAGGGACTCCTTGCAATTTTGAGTGGGAGCGTTTCTCCTTCTCCACAAGCACCATATGTTGTATTTGAACCGTTCTTTTCAGTGCAGCTGCACTAATTTTGTGAGTTCACTGGCTCTTAAAATAAACAAAAAGGCATTTGTTTATTTATTAAAAAGTAACAATTTATATCCTAGTGCTTCCTAGAAATTTCTAATGCATAAATACAAATATTACTATGAGTATTTACCAAAATATATATTTACATTAATATTAACATTAACATTTTAATATCAACATAAACTATTACATGTATTTATATAACAGTATTTAGATACAGAGTTCTTTATTTGGAGAAAAATTTATGCTTAAATGTCTGTTTTATAGTTCTTTCCTAATGATAGCACTGCAAGTGATACCAGCTACTCAGGACAGATAACATTACCAAGCCACCCTTCCAAAGGAAATGAACCTTTTATATGAGCATTTATTTCCACTGTGGGCATCAGGCCACTGCTTAACAGTTTGTGGCACTGTAATCTGCAGCATGACCATTCATCTAATTACTGCTGAAACTGTGATATTAATCTACTCATAAAGGGCAAGTCAAGGGTCAATTGCCAGCAGTGGAAAGCTCTTGGTATGGATAATGTGTTGCAGACCTGGTTTCATCTGCTCTCACTGATCTGAACAGTCTGCATGATTTGACTTCACTTCAGAGTGGATAAAAGAACAGAGCCCCAAACTGGGTCAAATCACACCTGCATAGTAGTGGTGATGAATACCTCCATCACTGCTAAATGCGTGAGAGAGGATCTGACCTATCTGTCATGTCCCAGCCATGGGGACTCGCAGACTGACACACCACCACGACACACAGCACCACAGACAAATCACTCCTGCCCAGGACCTTCCTCAGTACTTCACTTTCCTGACTTCTCTGATCTCCCCTAGGTTTCAAAATGCAACTTATATGATAATTGTGGCTTAGAGTTTAAATCTGGGGAGACTGTTGGACAAGCAGTAATACAACATTCACCAGGTGACTTCTGAAACATGAACATGAAGGCATGTGTGCAGAAGGTAAGGTCCTTAGGAAAGCAATGAAAAGCACAGGGTTTTTGGAGGCGAAAGGGGATGTCTTTATGAAAAAGTAGTCCTAGAAAAGTCAATTTCCACTCTTTTGTTACAGGCCAAAATTCTGATTTAGCGCTTGCCATGTGGAAGATACACAATTGTAAAAATGACCCACAGATAACTTTACCTGCTCCTAAACTTGTATTTATATTGCCCACTACTTAGGTCTCAGATGAAAATGTGGTAAAGAATGATTGAATGCCTCAGCTCATGTCAGCTTTTACTTCTCTCTTGTAAAAACGGCCAACAGACCTTTCTGAACTGATCAGTCTGCTTCCCTTCATAGAAAGTTATAACCCACACTAACTTTCACAAATTAGACACTGTTTATACAATCCAGTGACATGCATAATGAATAGCTGTATTCCACAAACTAGGTTGCCAGGAACTTATTAATTTCCCTATGAATAACAATGCAACAAAAAGTATTAAAAGAGCAATGGAAAAAACATGCACCACACAGAAGTCAGTCATATCAACTACATTTGTTAAAGTGTAGTTTTCAACTTTCATTTGGTATCCAGCAAGTAATGTCACTTTAAATGCTTCTCAAAAGCGCTAATTATTTTTCTAAAATATGTATTTATGATTGCAAGATTTTCCTTAAATGTGACATTAATCTTCCCTTTAAAGACTTAACACAAACCAGAATTGAAAAATCTAAAATTTTGATTAAACATTTTTGCTATGATTATATGGTAATAAGATTGAGAGCAATAAGATATTAGACTAATTTAATTCTTTCAATTAGTTTTCAAAAGATAGAGGCTAGGGACACATCTGAGTGCTGTTCCTATACAATCATAAATCAAGTGAATTGGTATTTAAGATTCACGTGTTCCATTCTTTCCAAATTCTGCATCTCTACAGACAATTTTAGAGACATAATCACCCTTTATTACTTTCACTAACAAATTAAAACTTCAGCAAAATTACTCAGTTACCTTTTTTGGTTGTTTACTGGATAAACAATTGTTTTAATTTTTTGATTACATATTGACTCCAAGTTATTTCTATTATTCTTCTTCCCTCTTTACTTCAAAGTATTTTTTGGCATTTTCAAACTTGTCCAATTGTAAGATGAATAGCACATTGTAATAAATAATGTCAATATATAGGCCTTCCAAGTTTCTTCATAAAGTACAGTATATTTTTACTTCTTGAATGAAAAAATAAGCAGTTTTGTGATTTATTAGCAAATAGCAGGAGTAGGGAGAACCTACTTCATTTTCAGAAAAATACCTATATAGGTGGATTTCTATTTATGCTTTAGTTTTAAATATGAACACAGGCTTCCCTTGCAAGGAAAGCCTCTCTTGTTCTCCTCTGCTTTCTCAGAGGTTTCCTTTGCCTTAAACATGCTGAGTTACCAGCTATGTCACTTCTCAAAGACTGAGCTTTGGTCAAGACTATAGAAGACAGGAGCAGACAAGCAGGAGCTCTAATGAGGAAAAAAATATGCTATGTAGAATAAAAAAAAAATAAGCAAATTAAATGGTTACAATTTATTACATTCATAAGCAGTGTTCACAACTAGGCTTTACATTTTTATAAGCCAAGATTCTTTATTGACCATTCAGCAATTCCATAATTAGCTATTTTGCTTTAAGTTATACTTTGGGCTTAGTTCTGTTTCCTTATTAAACTTATAAACAAAACCCTTTACAGTTGATGCAAATTACCATAACCCTCTTCTAACCACATCACTGGAGACAAAACAAAATATAAATTTACTGCTTGATATTGCAACATTGTTAGCAGACCTAAAACATTAGCTTTTCCTTTGGATTGATTGGCTAGGCTTTATATTTAAGGATTGTCTTACTAGAGAAAACTAAGGGAGTGCTGAGTTACCAGTTACCTTATATACTCCTTTAATTCAGATAACTAACATATGTCTGAGAGCTGAAACTTATTAGGAAAACCCCTGTATTAATATATGACATCATTATCTAGTGAAGAACTGATGGAGGCCAGGATTCTGTAAAACCCAAACAAATGTAAAACAAAGAGGTGAAAATGCAACAATACCAAATTGAAGCATTGGGCACCTCCATGATGAAGATGAGCATTGCTCTGTGATGTGTGTCACTTACTGTGTGGTTTGCAGCTCAGAAACTGTGAGCTGGAAGTACATACCTTAATATGGTGCTTGATTAATTTTGTCCTCATCCCTATTTTAAGGCAAATATCTTAATTGGGGGAGCAATTTCTAAAGAAGGATCATTGATGATTTTATAGATGAACTTTCAATTTTTATTAGGTAGGAAAACAGTCTTTTCTTTCCAGAGAGATGCTGTATGACTACAAGTAATTTACAATAATAGGTTTTGATTCGTTATCTGCTTGTTTGTTTGCTGCTACATTAAGGCTTCAGTTACAAATGTCAATTTTCTTAAGGTATCATTAGCTATATTCTGGCATACTGCATCAGATAACATTACAAGAGCATTGCTTTAATCCTACAACATTGCCTAAAGTACAGATTTTGTATTAGGTTTTCTTGCAGCACAGAGCTGCACAGTATTTTGTCTGGCTGCTTATAGATTGTCTGACTTTCACCTCCTTATACTGTAATTTAACATCTCAGTGCCAAGATTTCCAAGCTCCACTTGGCTTCATTGCTCAGCATGCATTTTCTGCTTCAGTTTCATGTTCTTATTTTCATTAGAATCACTTTCCTAATCCTCTACTTCCTTGCTTACAAAGCAAGTTTGTTTTCTATTCTTGCTCTCTACATTTCTTAAGCCTTTATGATGACTAGAGTAGTCCTGAAAGTAGAGGTTTTCTTTACTTATGTGTTCTGGAGAGTTTTGTGGGTTTTTTGCTGCATCACTAGGCAGGGACACTGAGCTTTTTATTAGTGCCAGTACTGTGGTTTTTAGGTGTCAAAAGTTGTGAAATGCATATATGTTCCAAAGTGTCATTACTTTTGGTTTTGTACGAGAGTTATTCCTTCTCCCAGTCTTGACACAATCAGTACAACTTGAGTAAGTGTGCTGAGAGCAGGAAGCAGTGTGTACATTCACATTTCTGCACAGCACTCCTGTGACGCAGGACACTGAGTGTCCGAGCCTGGGAGGCACCTCTAGACATTGTCCAGTGCAATCTCCTGCTCCAAGCACAATTCCCAGAGCCACCGGTGTTGAGTATCTCAAAAGATGGAAACCTGAGAAGGCCTCGGAGCAACCTGTGCCACACTTTGACTACTCTAACACTAAAAAATTCCCTCTAACTTTTATGTAGAATTGTTCCTATCATTCTCTTACTGGGCTTCAGTGTCTGGCTCTGGTGTTTATATTCCCTCCCCCATCAAGTGTTTATGCGCATGGATATAACCAAGCAAAACTTAAGTGACATTTCTAAAAAAATAAATACTTTTCTTCAGAAAACATTTAAACAAAACTCTTACATTATTCTACGTTCCTCAAAACAAAATTGAGATGTTCATTAGGTAAATTCTTGCACTAAATGACACTTCCAAAACAATAATTTTGTATCTGTAGATTTAAAGGCAGGTTTTTTCATTGGGTTTTGATCTATTCTTGGTAGGACTAAAATAAAATAATTAAGAATCTGTCTCTCATCTGGTGTAAATTAACAAAATTTCATGGGAATTAATATAAATTCAAACAGGCAAACAAACAATAACTTAGAATCTAGCTATTAACTTTGATTAAAACTGCTCTGTTTAGCAGTTTGTCACCCAGCCAATTATCAGGAAAAATAATTACTTCCTGAAAATCATATTTGAGACGTACTGAAATACAATATAAAAATTGCCAGAATTATTTAATCTTCCTTTTGTAGTATGCATCACTTGAATTATTATCTATTTTTAAATGCATTCTTGTCACTTCACAGAATTTTTCATTTCTCATGCCTGAAGGAATCCTAGGATTTTGGTGTTTCTGATGCAAATCTAGTCTTTAAAAAAAAATGGCTTCAGTTTGGACAGCCAATACTTTAGTTTTTAAAAGGCAATCAGAAAGCAAATACCCTGTCCATCCTATCCAGCCATTCAAACAAGCTATAACAAGCCAGAGAACAGAACAACAAATCCACAGTAGAGTAAAAATCTACTTAACTCATTTACGACCAGATTTTATTATTTCTGCCCATGTGTTATCATTATCCCCATCAGAAATCATGAGAATTAAAATCACTATTTATAATAGCAATATAATTAAACATTTTTAAAGCTTAGGGTTTCATAATAAATGCAAAAACTTCTACAAATATAGTTTTGTCATCTCCTTAAAGGTGTTATTGCCATATTTAAAGTGTGAAGGTATAATGTATAGACTAAGAGTAACCTGATTTTCCATGAGCTCAGAACAGACCACAGTTGTAGTACAGATGGCTGACATGTTTTCAGATCCATCTGAACACTGAGAGTTTTCTAAAGATTAAAAGAGGGAATCACCACCAGTAAAGAAACAAGATTGTTTATATTTTCTACTGTCTATACAGTAATTAAACCAGATATTATAGCAATAATGAAAACACAAGTCATTAAATTCAAGAAATTCTTATTCATTGAGAATGCAAATTGCTTTTTAATTTTCTGACCTTATAGTGTAAGAGAATGATTAACATATCATAATCTCATGGAACTGATAGGTTAAATACCCAATTACAAATACCCTGCACAGCAGAAGACTATATAGTAAATATACTGAGTATTATGAAAGTAGAAAGCTGACTTTTTGACACAGCAAGAAAAAGAAGATATAAAATTTTGGGTTACAAAGTTACTGGGGAAAAAAAATTAAAATGTATGCACCTCTTAAGCAAGACTACCTCCTGACATCAAGCGTCTGCCTGGTAAAAGTTTCACCAGCCTTCAACTACATCGAATCATACAGAGATTACCTCTCTTAACTTTAAAGATGTTTTCAGGTTCTTTCATCTATAGAGGTGTGTGTGTGTGTGTCTGAGGCTAGCACATCCTTCCTGTGCTATGCACCCAGGAGAAAACTGCTGCTGAGCACCCCTGTGCTGGCTCTGCCTAGGAGGGGAGCAGCCTGTGGGCTACTGAGCTTTGGCTTTGTCAGTATAACAGCTCTGATAAAACTCTCAGCTCCTGCTGGGCACTGGGTCAGCTCTCTTTCCACATCCCTCCCACCAGCGAGCAGGCTGGGGCTGCACAAGGAGTGCTGAGGGGACACAGCTGGGACAGCTGACCCCAGGTGACCGCAGGGATATTCCACAGCACATCATGTGAAGAACTGGGCAGGGGCTGTTTGTCTGGGAGGTAGCCATTGTATTTATTATATTTGCAATTGAGTTTGAGGTACCAGTGTATGGCCAAAATAAATAGAAAAATAAGCTTTACAGCATATGCAAATATGCCCAGAAATCCTATCAAATTAATCCAGTGAGGGGTGAAGACAGATGTACATGCATGTGCATATTTTAATATATATCATAAATATAAAATATGCATATTATTTATCCTCCCACTCACATCCCTGTGGGAGACTATTATTTATTCTAATGACTATTTCAGGAGAAAAGACTAACATTTAAATCCCTATTCTCCTATTTTTTGATTGTACATGAGGGCTCTTCCACCTGAGATTTAATGTCTGTCCTTTAAACTCATCTGTTAAATGAGCTTAATTCATATGAGAAACAAAACATACTTTACACCAAAGGTGCAGACTGACTTTATAACTAAATGGCATACTACCAGGGGTCTCAAAAAGCAGTCTCTCGCTACTTAAAAGCAGTGATTCAGCTATAAAAGTCATGCCTTTGCTTGGTACTAAGAACAGCCTGTTGGAAACAGGATGAAACTAAGGTCAGCAATCTCAAAGTGTCATTTACTTAGCCATGGTGTTTTTTGGGTTCAGTTTTGTTATATAGTCCTATTTCTTCCTGTTCTATATTTAGACTGAAATCTCCATTTTGAGTAATTTAATATTTGTCAGCACTCAGACTAGTAGTGACCTGGCTCACAAGCTTCTTGTATTAATGCTGTACAGAGAAATATCATAATTGTAAAATTCTATGGATGGAAATGAGCATTAAGGCAGAAGTAGCACAAACATGTCTCGTTACTTGAATAATTGTAGCATACATTTCAAATTTTAAAAATTATTCAGTATTATTTTGAAAAACTTTTGAAAGTATAGGTTTGACGAAGAAACCCTTTTAAAATTAGCCAGATAGGTTGTGAAAGGAAGAACAAACAGATGAAAAGCAAAGAAAGAAACTATTTGTTAGCCTGTTACTGAGAATACAAGCAAAATAAAAGGTTATGAAACAGATAAGCATTGAACATCCAGCTGGAATATAAATGAACTCTTAGCTCTCCATCGTGTGCAGTCCTCTTCTATTCCCCCTCCACACTGCACTGCTTACTCAGTGTTTTGTCTGCACTGATTCCTGAGCCAAATATACAACAAATAACCTTAACCTTTCTCAGCACAATCTATATATATATCTCTTGTTACATTATGCCTTAAAGGAAATTAGAATATTGCTGTTGTACATCATTAATATACACAGAGGTTTTCCTTCTTTCTTTGATCAATGAAACATATAGTGTAAAGAAAGTAAGAAAATCTGTAACTACAAGAGTTTACTAAAAAAAATCAGGATTAATACAGTTACTTTCTGAACACAGCCAGTCAATGTACGCACAGGCTAGGTGAATGATAAACAGAGCAGTCAGCAGAAAGTATAAAATGGGGCCTGAGGCCGATTACAAAAAATATTAAATTATCCAATCATAACAATTAGAGCTTGGATTAAATTAATATTGGCTACTGTTTGTCACAGGTGCAAGCATGATTGTATCTGTTAATAATTATCCCTTCCAGCAGATCTCCCCTAAGGAACAGGTCCAGGCTCATGGGAAACAGACCTTCAGGCTGTCAGCAGAAGATCTCTTCCTGCATTCTCATCTTCACTGAGCCACTGCCTGCAAGGAGCCAGGAGCTGCATCTCTACAGAGGACAGCATCTGTCCCAGCAGAGACCCAGCCTCAGAGCCCACACTCTCAGAACAAGGACACACATTAATAATTTTTGAGGGAGGGGGATTTCTGATTTTGTGCTTTCCGATTTTGTCCACCTAATAAATGAAATTAAGGGAAACAACTGGAGAAGGCTCTGGGGAGATCTTGTAGCAGTCTTCCAGTACATAAAAGGACCTACAAGAGTGATGGAGAGGAACTTTTTTATGAGACCATGTTGTCATATGAACAAGGGGTAATGGCTTTCAACTGAAGGAGGTTAGGGTTAAATTGGGAATAAATTCTTTACTGAGAGATTAGTGAGACACTGGCACAGGTTGCCCAGAGAAGCTGTGGATGTCCCATTCCTGGAATTGTTCAAGGCCAAGTTGGATGGAGATCTGAACAACCTGGTCTAGTGGAACTTGTCCCTGTCCATGGCAGGGAGTTGGCCTAGATCATCTTCAGGGTCCCTCCAACCCATTTAATGATTCTGTAAAACTATGCAGGAGTAGAAATGGGTCTTCTTAAAAAACTTTGGTGTTTCAAATTTTCCTTTTATCTCAGACCAAGGAAAAATGTTGACATTCATAAAAAATTAATTAACTTTCATCGTTTAATTAAGCTACATGATTTTATTTTTTTTTAGGTTAGCAGTTACGAAGATTTTGCTTGTTTGGTAAATCAAAGTGTAGGGTTTTGGGTTGTTTTGTTTGTTTTAGAAAATAAAAAGAAAAATTTAATCCAAGACACATGAGAATTAAATAATATTTCCTTAGAGTGCCATGATTCCTCATGAGAACTTTATATCACACTCTTACCTTTGTTCTCCTGTAAACAAATTATATTTCATATACTGTACCCTCTAGTTTACAGCAAAAAAGTTAATACAACATGAATAATAAAAGCTAAAGGATCTTCATCCCCCAAACCAAAGAAATCATTCTCAGAAAAGAATAAGGGGCCTATCTGCATATCCAAATTGGAGGGGGAAAAAAAAGTAGATGATGACCTAAATGAAAATCTCAGGACAATTGAAGTTTTCTATAGGAAATCACTGATTTTCAAGGAGCCACATTTTTCAGAGGAACAAGTCCTGACATAACATGAGAGATTTGATAAATCTGTCACTTAAAACCCACCACTCAGAAGTGTAATTCTCAAGAAACTTATAATCTTAATTCTTTCAGTAGAGACACACAGATAATGCACATATTACTCCCCTCTGCAGCTCAAGCTACTCATTTGCCTTCCTTCTGTTTTGTTACTATTCAGAATATACATGATCCTCCAACTCAGAAATCTCACATTTCCCAAAAGCAGAGAAAAAAACCTGGCAAATCCACACAACCGAAGAACGCGTGATTTTTTGAAGGCATGTTTTGAATGCCTACTGAATGCTGAAGTCATACAGGCAATGAAAATAACCTTGCAGAAATCTCTTTTCCTTGCTACATCTTATGTACCACATACTCTGTTTTGTTTGCAGCAGAGTCAGAAATTTCATACTTGCAACCAGACTTTACACAGATTTCTATCCTTGTACCTCTCACTGTTGCACTACAATTGGCACTACCTGGACTTAAAAGAGAAGATGAGACACTAAATATGAGACAAGAGATAACTTGTTTTACTTTTTCAATCTAGCTGTATGCTCACATGTATATACTGAAGAATTCAGCATGTGGGTACATCAAAAAACCTGTAAAATGGCATCTGTGCACAACTAATGCACAGGGAGAAAGGCATGCTTTACATAAGAGGTTACATAATTCCCAAATTATAGCAAACATAGGAAAGACACCTGTCCGATTTACAGCCACCTTTCAAGTTACCTGTCACAAACCACATTCTCTGATAAACACTCCACATCTCCCCCAGATGTTGGTGAAAATAGTGTTACAATTGTCAACTAGTAGACCCAAAAGATAAGAATTCAAAGAGTTAACATTGGTTCTGCAAATGTAATAATACCTCTTGAGCAGCTACAATTTTGATACAAATTTTAAACGCACGGTCACGTCATTTGACATGAAACTATTCAGTGTTTAATTTTTACCCAAATCACTTAATGGGTGACCTCATGCCTTACTTGCTGTGTATAATTGAACTGTGAACTGGGAAAGAATTATCAGGCCCCACAATGAACTGTTTAGAGCATGCATCACAGTAGTGTCAGCGTGCTTACCAATTCTAATTATTTTCCACAGGCCTGCACTGAGACAAGGATCTATTATTATCCCCATTACACAGAAAGAGAGTTAAGACAAACAGTGCATAAGGTCAAAGTATTTGCTAACTTTGGATACCTGTTTGAGTATGTGATGTGATTATTTGCTATTGTAACCACTTCCCACTTCCAAATCAGAGTTCTTATTAATAAATTTAGGTAAAGGGCTCAAGGACTGAGCTAAAAGCCATTAGGATTAGCTCTTCCTCTTACCTCATCCTACTCTCATTTGTCAAAATTGCCAAGACTTCTCTGCCCAGCTACCACTGTTTTCCCTTGTGAGCCTCTCTTGCTCTAAGTTTCTGATATCCCTTCTCCAGTCTGTTCCATTCACACCTTGTCACTAATGCACTCCTGAATTCCTGTCTTGTCATTGCCTAGTGTGATTGTCTTTTCTCTGTCCTACCTTTCTCTCCTCAAAGCAACCTTCATTGTTTTTCCTGCATTTCCAGTCCATTATGACACTCATCTGCCTTCTCCTCATAGGACTGATCCTAGTCTTTTATCCTTTGCCCCTAATCTCTCTGTAAATCTCTGCACTAATCAAAGTTTTCACAGGTACAGATGTTATTATGAAATATATTAAATATAACTGGCAGGAATTGGCAATTGCTATTTTCATTACATTTAAGCACAAGGAAGCCAAGTGATGATCACGTGGGGTACCATGTGCTAAAGAGATCAGATATCTGCAAACATAGAGGACTAATATCTTCATTACAAAAAATAGTGGCTTGTTTAATATACTTATATTTCTTAAAACATCAAGAGAAAGCCTACCTATAAAAGCATCATCAATATTTGTAAATGCTTTTACAAGTTTTATGGGAAAGATATATAGAGGTGCAAATAATCTCATTTGTAAGCATATTGAGGTAATCAGGAGTTATGCGTTCTTTGCTGGGCCAGCAAAGAAGTAATAAAACAAAGATAAGCACACTTTCAAATCAAATATTCCCACAGCTAAGTACAAACTGTGAGTTACAACGGCATAATCAACCATTAGGGAGAGTCTTACATCAAATATAAAGCCTGCAAAGCTGAATTTTTTTAAAGAATTTTCAAGTGAAAGCTGCTATTAGTCTATGACATTTCTTAGACATCTCTACACCAAGCCCTAACAGAAAATGAAGGTAAATGGCCTTGAATGAACCCCAGGTTGATTTTCACCATCGCAGTGAAATCCCAGAGGCAAACATTCCAAACCAGGAAACGTAAGTTCATCAGCCTGTTCTAATTCCAGTCAATAGTTAAGAGATTTTTACTGTAGTAATGACAAAATAACCCGAGGTATTCCCCACACCAAGTCCACTTTTTCAGTATTTCAAGAGCAGCACAGCACAGCATTGAATATTGCTGGAAGCGTTTATTCCTTCTAATTGATTATTCTAAAGATTTGAGCACCTTTGAAAACCATATCCTGTAGATTAGACTGCAGGACTCAAACCACAAAGCACAACAAAGTTTGACATTTCATACTCCATGCTGGCATTACTGCAAGGAGTAATAATGTAGGTGTAACTCCAAAGCTCCTACAGACACTGCTTCTTTTTCATTATGAAGACAAACTACTAGTTTATGTTAACTCTACCTTATATAGCCTGTTCCTTCACATGACAGCATCATTCTGCTTTCCCTAGCCATAGCAATAATACAACCCTTATTACTAGGAAACCAAAAAGCAGCTAAAAACCAAGATGTAATTTACCAGTAGGAAGCGTGAAGTAATTTACCTGACTTTAGGGAATAGCTCAAAACCATTTTTGAAGTTTTGACAAAGACTTATCAGAATCCTCACATTTAAGAAAAGTAGTCCTAAAGCAGTCTAAAGCAGAAAATCCTGTCACATTTCCCTTCACATTCCTGTACCAAGAGGCAACCCCATGACATATAATTTAGAAATTAGGTAGTTGATTAACACTCAACCTGCCTCAACATGATTACTGAAGATGACCTCCAAAACAAACAATCCAAACCCCAACAATAAAGATCCAGAAGCACCTGGCGCTGCAGCAATTCTGTCCCAATGGTCTGGTTTGGGTCACCCCAGAGATGAGATTATTCACTAGCATAAAATAATGTGGCATGAAAATAAAAACTAAGAGTCAAATTTAGATTCTATTTACAACACTATGTCTATTAGCCTGAGTGAGAGCAAAACAGTGGTAGAAATGTTAGCTTGTTCACTGCAAAATTAAATGCTCCTGTGAACCCAATTGGTTTCACCAGTCTTCGTTCATATTCCCCAATTTGTGATTTTAAAAGTGATATACACTTTAAGAATAATATTTTGTGCATTAATGAAGAGCAGAATAGTTACTTTACAATATTGATTATCAGAATAAAGGTGACATAATGAGTCTGAATTGTTGAGGATTATTTAAACAAAGCTGCTAAATAGCTTTCCTCTCCCGCACTCCTTACATCTGCATCATATGAGCAGATGTCTAATTTACTGGTATGATTAACTTTTTCCCTCTGTGCCAGAGATTTTACTAGTAATATATATATAGAAAGGCAAATTAATAAATGTACTATATTCTCCTCCTCTAAAAATACGGACTTATATTTAAATAAACAGTCTGAAATGCACAATTTTAGCAGGAAGTCTGTATTTAGCACTATAAAAAATCAGGCCAACCCTTTCAGCATCCTATATTTAGGTTAAGCTTTGCATATTTTAAATTGTTCACTTTTATTTCATTCATGGGAGTGAATTCTAAAAATCCAGCAAACCCAAGCCATTAGATTTTTGGCAGTTATCCCCACATATTTGCCTCCATCACTCTTAAAAAAAAAAGAACCCAACACAGGCAATAGACAATGAATTTTGCTAAACATGCTCTATGTTTTCACACACCGATAGACAAATTATTCAGAGAGAACAGGGAAATATCAGTTTTTTGTCCAAGGATGCTTTCTACCAGGTTATGAATTGAGAGTTCTTGTTTTCTGAAGCTGCTGTTCTTTGTAATGTAAATGCACTAATGAAAGCAACGTCTCATGACTGCAGATGAATTACATTACATGAGTGAGAATAACTACTGCTGTTCTAACACATGAATTTGGTGACTTGGGCACAATTTATATAATGATAAATATAAGCAGCTGGTGCAGGTGTACTCAGACAGTAGAACATAATTCTTTAATATTTCAATTCTACTAAATTTTCTGCACAATATCTTGCATAGTCACACGCAGTGAAATGATAGAAGTAAGACTGTATGTTCTCAAGGAGCCAGCTGATGTGAAAAGTAATTTGTAAGTATCAGTAAATTATGAAAAATTTCCAGTGAAACATAATTATTTATAATTATTATCATAATTACTACTATTATTTTTATAGAAATTGAGAGATTATAAGGCTTTGATGTCACAAGAATAAAATATATACCTTCGGAAATGTAAACATTGATTATGAAAATGAGGAGTAGTAAAGGGTAAAAAAAATTCCTACACTAAGAAATAACAATGATGATGTTGTTTAAATACCAGTGGCTCAAGACTGGTACGATTTGCTCTATTAAATACAGACATATTCTGAGGATCAATTTATACACACAGGGAAAATAAAAGAGGAAAAAAGAAAACAAATTCTAAGTCCCTAAAACTATTTAAAACAGATTTTTTAAAACATTTCACCCATTTGTGCACATAGTTTTGAAACACAGTTGATTAATATTTGATATCCTTACTACATTAGAAAGAGATCCATGGATCTATAAATCAGTGCCTGACAAAGAGAAATTACTAATTCTGTCTTTTTCCTGGCCTTCTCATAATAGAGCCCTCCGCTGGCATGCACATGAAAAAAATGCACAAGACGAGCCATTGTCAAAATAATATATTTAAGTCTTAATTACAAGTAGTCATACTTTATCACAGGCTAATTCAGAAGCTAACTTTAATATTCCATTCAAGACAACAGTTATAAATTTTTTTTTAGAAGTGTTGTTTGAAGTGCCAGATAAATTATGTGCTTAGATCTACATACTGCAGAAATTTAAAAAAAAACAACAACAAACTAGTTTTTCACTCATTCTCAGTAGATTCTTTTCTATTTACTACAAGGAATGCAACTTCATTTTTATCTGTTCCAGACTACTTCAGTGATGGAAGCACTACTCTACTTTTCTATCCCCACTTAGCAGAATTCATATATCTATGTGGAATGATTTTCTGTTTCATTTTCTTTGTCCCGCTTACCAAATATATTTTCTATCATCTTCCATTTTATTTTCTATTGCAAAATGTCATCATAGATCCCACATGTCTATCTATATATAGACATCTTCCAGAAAAATGCAATGAAGTATTTTTTCACTGGAATTTGTAATGCTTGATAATAGGAATATTTCAGAGAGGCTGCTTGGTTTTGACATAGCCTTGACAACTGCAAATGCTTCTGATGAAAGCTGCTTGGTTTCTTTCAAGTTCATGCAGCTGAACTTTTCGTACATCACTTTATAAGCATTAGCTTGCACTGGAAACTAAAAGGAAAATATTTATATGAGATATAGGAAGGAAGAGGAGGAGGCAGAAGAAACGTGGGTGGAATTCTGGTCATGGCAATACAATACAAACAGCAAAGGAAGAAAAAGAAATGGGGAAAACAGTAATCAGGCATGAAGGTAACACACTTAACTTTCTGTTTGTCAATGTCAGACAACATCCAAGGCAGGGGAAGAAGGGTGGTATACTGTTGCAAAGGTGAAAGTTTTTCTCAAGAGTTACAAAACAGATGTTACTACTGCATTTGGACCTATGTTTTAAACTCAAACCTAAGCCTGTCCATCTTTAACAGTTAACATAAAAATATGTGCAAAGTAAATTCGAGGAGGCCTGTAAGCTGGTCCAAATTAAGCTCCTCAGATGTTTATCTTTTTAAATACATCTTCTTTTAATAGGAATATGTCTGTTTGTTTATGATATTTATTGACATATACCTTCATTATTGGGAAGTTATAACTTCCTCTAATGAAAAATGAAGTCGATTTGAGTTTTGTCAATAATAAAATTGGCCTGTTAATCTAATTTTTAATGGTGTAAGAAGATGTAACTGTTTTATTATGCATATGATGATGATTTACTCTTTTACATTAAGTTCTTTTCATATTGCCAACTTTTTCACTTACTTGAGGGAACGGAAGGGATGTAGAAGCATAGACATTAAATTATTGGCCCTGATATTTTTCCTCTTTCACCACTTTTTATGGGCATATCTCATGCACATTCAACAATTTTACTGATAGCATTTCCACCTGATCCTGCAAGTAGTGAAGAGAATGGAGTACAAACAATTCCTTTGTCACTATTTTTTTTAAAGTCATATAAAAATCGTTCCTTCCTGACATTCTTTGAGAGAAGGAAATAAAAATATTTTTCTGCTGTTTTTTTGTTTGTTTGTTTGTTTTTCTTGTGATGGTGGTTTTTCACTTCCTTATATATCAAATTCCCTGTAGATAACAGCCTTGTAAATTGAAATCTAGCTGAAATGGAGAGAGAGAATTGTTTCCTCTCTTTGGAAGCAGAGAACTTTATTTGTTAAGTATTTAAAGGGTTTGTTGATTGTTTTGTGGATTTTTTTGGATTTTGTTTTTTTGTTTTTTCTCACTTCACACATACTAATGTTAAATTACCTAGTGTAGAAGCATTCTAACTTTGGTCCTTTTTTGATGATAAAAGTTAATGGGTATTATCCAGCCATTTTACTCAGTAATTAGATTTGGAGTTCACTAATTTAAATAGTCACTGCAGTAATCTCTCTGTAGCAATTTATGCAGAGCTGTTACATTAAATTCATGGATATGGGGCATATAAATATTCCAGTGAAATCAGACTGTACTTAAGAACCTTCAGGAGGTGAGGTTGTTCATTTGAATGCAAAAAACTATGAGAATTAACAAACCTTTAATATATTTACTTTTTAATTAATAAGCATTGTTTGCACCATTGTTTTAATTCTCCTCCACAGAGCTATCCAATTATGTAGTCAGCAGTGCTTCCAAATGAAATGTTTTGTTCCGCAATCAGAATGCTTGCAATCATCACATCTATCCCCAGAAAAGGGTATTTCAGGATAAGACGAATTTTCATTTTTAAAAATCAAGGTGGTTTTGACATGATATGCTATACCAAAAACAAACACATTTTAGAATTAACTGTCCCCAGTCCATTGCCAGCCCAAAGTCTTTGATTACTGTTAGATATGGTCCCAATAAAGAGTCATGAACGGATGCAAATTTTACTGTTTAGAGGTGTAGATTTTTGTGTCTTGCAGCTCCTGCTGCACTAGAAAAGTAACAAAGGAATGTTTAGCATGGCTGGAGAGGGACTTAAATGTGGAGGAACAAAAATTAAAACCCAAACAACTGTTTGGCTATAAAATAATTTAAAACCTAAGATCTCAGCAATAGATACAACTGGAAGTATAACGTATGCAGAAACATATGATCCCTGTCTAGAAAGCAAATACATTTGAGAGAAGAGGAGAAAGCAACTTTTGATTAATTGGGAGTACAGATTAAGTGAACCACACTGCAGGCTTCCAGCAACAAGAATGTTCCCACTCTTTCCTGCCATCCTGGCATTACTGTCCCTCTGTCTTGACTTGAATCCAGCAATGCTGCACTTGTTCATTGAACCAACTGAAACTGCACAGGTAGAAAAGTATTATAATCACTTTAAAAAAGGCAAGCATAAGAACTAGAAGAGACGGGAGGAAGAACTTGGGAACATGCTGCTGGAGAGGAGGCTGCCAGAAAAGGACTGCTCCTTTTGGCTGCATCCTGTGTTGCAACAAAATCTCACCTTTACTGTTAGCAGAACAAACGGTGTTTTTCTTTCCATTTTTATTTGCCTTTTGTAAACATTTGCAGCTGTTTTCTATTTGGGCGCTATGAATACTTTACATTGTGCTATTATCTGAAATTAATCAATGTTTGTCTTGTCCTCCCCCATTTATTTCTCTGTACACATAAGGCTACACCTCACTCAGTATGGCAGCCCCCACTGTCCTTTTTTTTTAGCAGCCTACAAACCATCAAGCTCAGGTTGTTGCTATCACACTTTCTCAAAATCTGAGAAAATCTTTATGTATCACAACTACATTGTTCAATCCTTTTCTATATACCCTCCATCAATATTTCTGTATTTGGACAGACATTGCCTGCTTCTTGAAAAGTTATTGTTTGAAAAAACTCTTCTGCTTCATGCCGGTTTCACTAGTTTTGCTCTCTATACCTACTCAAAGGGAGGTTGTAGTGATGTGGGAGTTGGTGTCTTCTCTCAAGTAAGAAATGATAGGAGAGGAGAAACTGCCTCAAGTTGTGCCAGGGGAGTTTCAGACTCCATATTAGGAAAAATTTCTTCACTAGGAAGGTTTTCAAGCTCTGGAACAGGCTGCCCAGGGGTTTAGTCACCATCCCTGAATCTATTTAAAAGACACATAGATGTGGCCCTTAGGGACATGCTTTAGTGGTGGATTTGGCAGTGGTGTGTTAACAATTGTACCTGATGTTAGTAAAGGTTTCTTCCAACCTAAATGATTCTATGATTCACAAATTCATCCATGAAGATCTCTTTCTGGTATCATTTAAAGGCTTCCAAAAGCCTTCCCTGTCCATATTTTCTTAAAACAGTGTTTGTGTTTGACACTTGCCCTGGACTTCCAGCAGGTAGGAAGCATTTTGTGGCTCCTGAACTCTTGGATAACATTTTGCAGACTGTGGATTCCTCCTGCAGCTAAAGATATGACAGCACAGAGTATCCCCATTTTCCCAAATGGAAAATATTTTGTATACTATGTTAGAAATGTGTGTCTTCCTGTGATCTTTGAAGTAACCTATGATTTTTTTTCTAATGGAATCTCTTACTGTATTATTCAGCACCCAGTACTTACAATCTCCAATACATTTGACATCATTTGCATGCTACAGCTTGCAAATATACAGCTCTATAATGAAACCTGCATTACCCAACTAGTCAGGGCATGCGGAGTGGAAACTTTGCTGATGAGTTCCTTTTAATAGAAGTCAGGCAATTAATTTGCAAAATGCCTGTAACTCTGGCTTCTGTAGTCAAATGAGAATCATCATAGGCCTGAAAAAGATACAGTCCTTACTGTGACATTTCCATGGCTTCAGTAGCTGAGTACTAGTGGCCATAAAGAGCATTCTTTAGCCTTGTGTAACAGAGACTACTTGAGAGGTCATTTATGTCACTTACTGCCAGCTGAAACCTTATCTGTTACTCTCTAACTTCTTTTCCCAAACCTGCAGTCCTTCAGCTCCATTTGTTTCCGCTTCTCTACAAATCACTCAAATCAGTTTGACATTTTCAGTGGCTACAAAACCTGCAGTATTAAAGTATGAAATGTATATGAGGTATTTCACAATACACATTTTACGTATGTGCCGTACCCATGTTTTCCCGGGCTGTCCAAGCAAAGTTTTTGCTAAATACTACACAGACGTCTAATTTGTCTAATTCTTCATTTCTCAGAATTATAAGGCAAACAGGCCTCTCTACTTTACTTGAAGATCTTAAAGGGAGTTTAAATATATGTTCTAATTAACAGTAGTCTAACATTTTGGACTAGTGTTATAAATTTTTCATGACTTTTTTTTTTTTTTCCCCCCCAGTTTTCAGACACTGTCTCCAAGGAATCCCAGCTAGCCTCCAGCTACTGCAGAAAAAAGTCTCTCGCTTGTAATCTCTATGCATCTACAAGCCCTGTGTGGCTGCTTTAGATACTCAAAGGTGTGTGAAATGGCAGTAAGTGCCAGCTTTTGGAGAAATTAAGTTACCCTTTGATGAGAGCCTTCAGCAAAGTTGAATAAGTAAAGCCTTGAGAGCCAAAGAGTCTTTTGAGAGTCAATTGAAAAAGATTCATGGAGACCAATTTTTTTGTAAGTCAGGTTATATCAATGAAGCATTCTAAGCAGCTCCACATATGGGAATTTCAGGGTTCCTTCACTACTAGTACATCAAAAGATTTACCCTCCATTTCATCCAGGTGTGTAATACTCTGAATGTATTTCCATATGCTCAGGTGAGACAAGCAGACACACAAACTTTCTTTTAAGAAAGAGGAAGTATTGCACCACAGTGTGTATGTTGGTCAAGATACACGGGAAGAATACACAGCACAGATCGCAGATTGCTTGGCTTTTCTTGATTTCATGACATGTTTGCTTCACCTTTCCAGACCATTTGTGCAGGTTTTACGAAAGCACTACAGACATCAAGTTCTGCTCACCCTTGGTGAAACATCCAAATTGTGAAAATGAAAGAGTAGAAAATTCTGCCAAGTATTTCTCTGAATGAAAAATCCTTGGAGGGCCATTGCTACAGTTGTCTGCCAAAGAACTAATCAAAATTAACACATTGAAAAGGAGATAGAAACAAATATAAACCACCAAAATGGAAAAATCCTTCTTTAAAGCTGAGCGGTGAAGAATCTTGTAAATTCAGTGTGGTCCCCTTGGTAGTAATTCTAGCTAAGAAATAGCTACAATTCTAAGTTCGCAGGTTCAGTTTTCTTTTTTCTTAACAGGGTTACAAATTAATCTCCTCTAGATTACCAGTGAGCAGAAAAAGGGATTATGGAAGTTACTCTACATAACACACAAGGTCAATACATGGTGCACTTTATTCAGACAATATATTCTTACTTGGAGCTTTTTCAGTAATAAGATGTTATCCTTTACTTCTCTGGGCCACAGGCTTTAGGGGAGATGCTTGGCATCTCAACTACAGTTAAAACACTAAGTGATTTATATGAATAGGATGTTGTGTTCAAACCAGTGAATCATTATTTGTCCCTTGAAGGACTTGGGCAGCAAAGATGTCAACACTGAAGCTTCCAAGGCAGTAAGATTCTCTACTCAAATTAACCATTAGACATTCACTGAAATATCACAGTCTGAATTTTTATTAGAAAAAGCTCAGTGTTATGAAAATCTAATTACCTTAAACAAAAGTTTTGGGTTTCTAAATCACTAACAAAGTACTACCTGACTGTTTCAGGAAAATAACCTAAATAAAATAAATTTAAATTTCCACAATTACACCCTTTATTACTTTTTCTTCCCAAAAATGCTTTTGCTACAGAAACTTACCATAGTAACCACTCAACAGAAAAAATATATTAAAGTTTTAGAATTTATTACTATGGCAATATTAATTAGTTCCATCACACAATGTTGCATCCCTTTTCAAGTGAAACATTGTCTTTGATCTACTGTTACCTAGCTTTTATGCTGTTCTTTCAGTTACTGCTTTAGAATTTCATGTATTTTACCTAAGTTCTTCACTTTCTGTCATAAAAAAAATGCACTGAATACTTTGGGGCATTTAAGTCAGTTAATTTGAGTGTAATTAATTCTGGTTTATGACTGTTCATGTAATTTGATATTTTAAATGAGATTTCAATTGAATTGCAGGTCCTTCGGGAAGATGGACTTCAGAATTGTTATTTTCAGAATTTCTATGTTGTAAAAATATTCTTGAACTTGAAGGGAGTCAAGAGTCCACATCAGTGGAATAAAATGCGAAGGCTTCAATAGAACACAATTACTCTGTTTCACTGTTCTATTGTTTAGTATGTCTTTACTAGCCACAGATGGAAACCAGGCAAAAAAATCCTTAAATATTATAATTTCAATATTTATAGAGGAATCTTCCTTTCTAAAGTCACCTTTCCAAATTAATTACTCCAGAGGTAAATTATAAACAGTCAGTGCTGTTGTAGAATACAATTATCTGGAGGAAAATAAATATCTGGAAAAAGGGGATTGCCAAAATGTTCAAGTAAATAGCTTAATCTCTTTCACCAAACTAAATGCAAATTTCAATACATCCATCAGTAAGCAAGTTTCTTCTGTTATGTTCTGAACCTGAAATAGTATGAGAAGGCTTATTTTCCCTAGATTGGCACACTGACCTATATATATCTGAAATAAACCCAAGAGACCTAGTGACAGCAAGATATCACATAAATGAAAATGACAACTTGCAACTTAGAATTCTAGGAAGAAAGTTGTGCTGGTTTGAGATTGATTGACATTTTGTTGGGCAGGAAAATAGCCACCCCTGGAAGTGAGGTGTGCCTGTGGATTTCCCATGAGCCCAGTGCAACACCAATTGTGGGCCAGATTTAAAGACAGACAGGGAAATGAGCCAATCAAAAGTGAAATGCGTCTCAGTAGGATATACATTTGCACAGGACTGCTCAGGAATCGCCGTCTTTTGTTTCTGGCCTTGAAGAGGTAAAGATGTGCCGACAGCCTAGGCCCAGCTTTCCCCACCCACTGCCACAGAGGCCCACAGGAGGGGGAGGCTGGGTCAGGCTGGGCTGTGCTGGGAGCCCCTTCTGAGGGAGCTGTCCCGGCAGGGAGTGGGGAGGATGGAAAAGAAGAGCGATGCCCTGGCCCGGTTTCCCCGCCATTGTCCTGGGGGTAAGTTGGGTTGTGCCGAGCTGGGTGGGGCCAGAGAGAGAGCCCCGTCCCGGAGGGAACTGTCCTGGCAAGGAGCAGGGGGAACAGAGAGATGGGCTGGCCCCAGGCTGGCAGAGAAGAATCCCGCCCCCCCCCACCAATGTGCTCAATCTCCCGTTTCTGCAAGCTGCGGCTCAAGGACAATCTTATCGGAAGAGCCGAGTTTACTGGCAGAAGTCCCAGAAAATGAGGTTTTAACTGCTTCTTGCCCAGATGGACCTTTTTAAGGCATGCATCC